>OW386290.2:85373091-85694091 GCA_936432065.2 Rutpela maculata
CTGCCTCACCACCGGGGAGAGCCGCATCGCGGCGTCGTAGACGGCACAATTAATGTGCCAGATATCAGCCCCTTCCGGAATAGCTTCACTGAGTTCTGCGTCCACTCTGACCAGATCTTGTGGTCGAGGGGGCTTTTGATGGTGCAGCCCCCTTCTGGTTCTGATGCCCTCTGGTATGGGTGGAACATCTAAAACCATCTCCTCGGCCGGTTGATCGGGCGGTCTGTCGACTACCTCTTCAACGGGCCTCAAAGCGGTTCTGATGTAGCCTCTGCTTCGGAGATGAGATACATAGTCACGAAGGTTTTGTTTCGTGAAAGCGCGATGTTCTGGGTGGATATCACACCACAGAACATGCATCCGCGCCATGTAATCCCCTCCGTGCAGGCTCACTGCTTTCGTAGCACTGCATCAGGTCGTCCCTCAGCTCGTCCGTCCACTCAAAGCGTCCATATGCGTCGCGGTTGTCGTCATCGGGCAGTCCGTCCTGTTGGGCCCCACCACCTTGCCCATGACCCCTATCCGCTTGGGGTCGATCGTGGGGGCCCTGTCTTTGGTCAGCTAGAACCAGAGGTTTGGGCTTGTGGGTGGTTAGCCCAGCAAGCCCACGACCGACACCAGAGGGGAATGAGCTTTCCCCTCCCGGGTGCACTAGGGCTGCCGGTTCGATTTTGCACCCCCCAGCTGGAGTAAGTGGTGGCGCTACTCACCAAAGGCTTGATAGATGAAAGTCAGCCCCTCCTGCTTTATTATTATTATTATTATTATTATTATTATTATTATTATTATTATTATTATTATTATTATTATTATTATTATTATTATTATTATTATTATTATTATTATTATTATTATTATTATTATTATTATTATTATTATTATTATTATTATTATTATTATTATTATTATTATTATTATTATTATTATTATTATTATTATTATTATTATTATTATTATTATTATTATTATTATTATTATTATTATTATTATTATTATTATTATTATTATTATTATTATTATTATTATTATTATTATTATTATTATTATTATTATTATTATTATTATTATTATTATTATTATTATTATTATTATTATTATTATTATTATTATTATTATTATTATTATTATTATTATTATTATTATTATTATTATTATTATTATTATTATTATTATTATTATTATTATTATTATTATTATTATTATTATTATTATTATTATTATTATTATTATTATTATTATTATTATTATTATTATTATTATTATTATTATTATTATTATTATTATTATTATTATTATTATTATTATTATTATTATTATTATTATTATTATTATTATTATTATTATTATTATTATTATTATTATTATTATTATTATTATTATTATTATTATTATTATTATTATTATTATTATTATTATTATTATTATTATTATTATTATTATTATTATTATTATTATTATTATTATTATTATTATTATTATTCAGGTTATTTTCTCGGTTTATTTTTACCGGTGTGTGATGGTTCTTTTATGCAAGACAGAGAAGAAATTCATCTTGTTCTGTCATGCATTTAGGAACTTGCGCACAATATGGCAAGTTTGTAGAATAGCCGCTTTCTGAATGATTTTGATGAGACCTTTCGGAATATCCAATTGGTCCAGATGTTTACTGAGTTGTTTCGTAACTACCCCAGTAACTGATATTATGATAGGTATTACCCGAACGTGGTTTAACTCCCAGATATGTTGGATCTCTATTGCCAAGTTCTGATATTTATCGATCTTTTCTCTTTTTGTCTTTTGAAGGTTGTTTGTCAATTATTATTATTATTATTATTATTATTTTTTTTTTTCCCAATCCAGTCGCCCTTCTCTCTGCCTCCGATACCAGAGAGGGTACGCTGGTAATACCAGTGACCACTCCCTACGCCGTAGAGTTAGTGATCACTGGGTCCGCGAATCGCGTGCTCTGAGCAAGCGTAACGAACCAAGGATAACGGCCTTCTGCATTCTTCCGGCTAAGATTTCTGCCGACTCTCGGCATGCCGGTATCGTCTTCAATTCCGAAAGCAGTGTACGCCTCACCCCACCTAGGCATCCTATGATAAGAACCACTAGTTTAACAGTGTGGTCCGGATAGAGGTCTACGGAGTTCGAAGAGAAGATCTCGATATTTAGTCCGTTTTTCCTCCTCTTTTAGAACAATGTTTGTTTCCCCTGGGGCGGAGAATTCAATAACAAACATTGTCCTGAGTTGGTGGTCGAGGAGGACTACATCAGGTTTATTGGCCTGTATTTGCCTAAGGGTGGGAAACGAGTAGTTCCAATAAATTAGACACCGCTCATTCCCCACTACGGACTCAATATCTCCCGGAGCGTAAGGCAGCACTGGTGTCTCGTCTATCCCATATGTGTGCCGCAGATGATAGTACAGCACACGTAATGCTCCATCATGTCTGTGAATATAGGCCGAGACAGCGTATGTCGGACATGCCGACAACAGGTGCATAAGTGTCTCCGGCGCTCTTCGGCAGGCCCTGCAGTTTACGTCAGGGACCTCTATACCCAAGACATGACTTCGATAGACGAGTGTGTTAAAGACACCATCCTAGCAAGCCATAATGAACCCTTCGGTCTCAGACTTCAGCCCAGCTGACCTTAGGAAAGCAAAGGTCAGCTTCTCAGATAAGCCCCTCTCTTCAATGTTCTTGTAGAAGACTCCATGCAAGGGCTTATCTTTATGCAGTTGCAGAAATTTCCTTTGCTCTGCTGCTTTTGTATGGGCTTTCAGCTGGGCGGGTTCCAGCTCGGTGACAGAGTTCGGGTTTACCCGCCCAGTATCGAAGTCGAGACCAAGTTCACCGGCTGCTCTTTGTGCTGCTTTAAATAAGAACGCTCCTATCCCTGCATTTTCATGGTCGCGAACCATGCAGAGAAGGGGATCCGAACTCTTGATGATCTTGCAAGCTCCATCCAGAGCCAACCTGCTATGTAGATACTCCAAACTCAAGAGTCCGCGGCCTCCCTGTTGTCGTGAGAGGTATAATCGCGGAACGGACGATTTTGGATGCAAGCTTCTGTTGAGATGCATCATCTTTCGGGTTCCTACATCGAGTTGGCGCAGCTCGCCTTGTGTCCACTTCACTACCCCAAAGGAGTGTAGGAGGATTGGAACGGCAAGCATGTTAGTTGCAGACACCTTATTCTTCCCCGACAGCTCTGAAGACCAGATCTGCCGGAGGAGGTGCTGATACTTGCCGCGGAGAGCGTTTTTCACTGTTGACACTTCTTGGGTGGAGCGTTGCTCAACACCCAAGTAGGTGTACGACTCTCCGGCATCTAGGTGGTGCAAGATGCTTCCATCTACAAGCTGCGCGTCATCTCCGTAGTCACCGTATCGCCCTATCTTGAGATGAACCAGTGCACATTTGTCCAAGCCGAACTCCATTCCGACAGCCTGAGTGTACTCATGTACCACCCTGAGAGATTGACGTAAATCCCTCTCGCTGGAGGCATAAAGTTTAAGGTCATCCATGTAAAATAGATGGGTGACCTTATGCCTCCTATCTCCGGGGGTACCGCAATTGTAACCACGGGTTTTGCGAAGTTCAACGGATAACGGCAGTAGCGAAATGCAAAATAGAAGGGGGCTAAGGGAGTCTCCCTGAAACACACCCCTCTTAAACATAACCGGCTCTGTTTGGACTCTGACATTACCAGATGTTATAGCAAAGCGAGTCCTCCAGAGCGGCATGAGTTGTTCTATGCATCTCACTACGGGACCGGGCACCGCAAGACATTGGAGCAAGTGAACAATTAGCTCGTGAGATGTCATGTCAAATGCCTTGCTGTAATCGATCCAGGCCATGGAAAGGTTCCGCTTATACTGCACGGAGTCCTGCGTGACACATCTGTCAATAAGCAGGTTCTCCTTGCAGCCAACGACACCTTTCTTAGACCCACGTTGCTCGTATATCCGTTCGTAAACCGGGCCGCTTGCTTGGAGTACCCGCATGTACAAGATACGGGTGAATATCTTGTAACATGCGTTTAAACAGGTTATCGGTCTGTAGTTCGCTGGATCTGCCAAATCTCCGTTCTTAGGGAGTAGCACGGTTCGCCCCTCGATAATCCAGGAAGGAATTTGCTGCTCTCCATTTAGCCACGAGGTGAAGATTCTGGCTAAATGGCGGTGGGTGCTCGGAAGTTTTTTCCACCAAAAGTTGTTGATTCCATCTGGTCCAGGAGCAGCAAAGTTCTTGGAGCCTTCAAGGGCTCTTCGAACCTCTTCCGTCGTTATCGGTTGGCACACTGCTTGAGGCTGCTGAAGCCCTTGGCAAAAGGCTTCAAAGTGTGCCAGGGCTGGAGTATCTCGGTTCAGTGGACGCTTTTGTTCGTAAAGCGTCATCCAGAAGTCTTCCACCTGATCTACAGTCGGCGGATTCTCAACAATACGCTCAGGCGGTTGGAACAGGCGAGATGGCTTCTTGCGGAAAAGGTTATTTTCCGCTACTGCCCTCGCCCGCCTTGCTAGCGACTTTTTGCAAGCCACTAGCATCCGTATTCTGTCGAGACAATGTTGCTTGGTGGTAAGCAGCACTGCCACGTTAAGCGTGTGATGGACTCGCCTTATGTTGGCGGCGATTCGCCGCACTTTTGGCGTGAAAGGCCTGTTCTCCGCCATGTAATCCATCACACACTGAATACGGGAAGCATATTGTCTCGCCGACCGGACCTTGGCTTCCATCTTTCTTATACGCCGCTCAGCTCTCTCTTGCGGGGAAGCAGTATTATCCTGCCTCACTACCGGGGAGAGCCGCATCGCGGCGTCGTAGACGGCACAATTAATGTGCCAGATATCAGCCCCTTCCGGAATAGCTTCACTGAGTTCTGCGTCCACTCTGACCAGATTATTAATTATTATTATTATTATTATTATTATTATTTTATCAGTTCTCAGCAAAATGCTGGCATTATTCACTTATCCCGGGTAATTGCTTACCAAGGGATTAAGTTCCTTTAGGACCCTTCTCAATTTCTTGAGTCCGCTCAATCCTGATATTGCATCAATCTCCCAATACCCTTCTGACAATGCTACAGGTGTCCAGTAGGACAGATTTTTGCATAGGTAAATACAATTCCCTTTCTAGTCCCAGTGTGCTAATGCTAGTGTGTAGTTTCTTCGGTATCTCCCCAGTGGCACCTATTACAATTGGAACTATTGTGACATTTTCCATTTTCCACATTTTCTTAACTTCATCGGCTAACGGCAAGTACTTATTTATTTTTTCCGTGTGGGTTTTATCGATGTTTGCTATATCAATGATGAAGGTTCTCTTCTCGCCTTTTATAGTAAGTACTATGTCCGGTATATTGTTAGGGATGGTGCGGTCCGTTATTATTTTTCTATCCCAGTAGAGGCGGATACGCTCATCTTCACATATTGTCGGTGGTTCGTATAGGTAGTATGGGACTGTTTTCTCTAAGCCCATATATTTGACCCTTAATGCCTGGTGGATAATATTTGCAACTCTGTTGTGGCGATCTAGGTAAGCTTTAGGAGCCATTACCGAGCAACCGGAGACTATGTGATCGAGGTATTCATCTGTTGTTCCACAGATACGGCATTTGTTGTCCTCGATATCCTCTTTCAGTATCTTTTTTCTGTAGATTTTTGTGGGAATGACTTGATCCTGGATTGCTGCGCTAAAACCCTCTGTTTCGTTGAATAGGTTCCCAGTTCTCAGATATGCTGTGGATGCTTCGGTGTCAATTGTTTCATTCTCGATGTTTGTGAGATATCGTCCATGTAGGGGTTTACTTCTCCATTGTGTTTTCAATTCCTGTGAAGAGAGTACTCTTTCAATAAGATTGTAGTTGTCGTCTGCTAGTTTCAGTGGTGTTAAATTTTTGTCTACCCGTACTATATTATTATTATTATTATTATTATTATTATTATTATTATTATTATCTAGCTAAAAACCAGTCACCCTTCTCTGTGGCTCCGACCCTCACAGAGGGGAGCTGGTGGTACTGGTAGCCACTCCCCACGCTCGTGGGGTAAGTGACTACTGGGTCCGGGAATCGTGTGCCCTGAGCAGACGTAATGAACCAAGAATGACGGCCTTCTGCATTCTGCCGGCTAAGATCTCTGCCGAATTTCGGCATGCCGGTATGATCTTGAGTTCCGAAAGCAGTGTGTGTCTCGTTCCACCGAGGGCTTCTATAATCAGTACCACTATCTTAACAGTATGGTCTGGATACAGTCTGCGGAGTTCGAAGAGCAGATCTCGATATTTTGTCCGTTTTTCCTCCTCCTTCAAGACAATGTTGTTCTCCGCGGGAGCCGAGAACTCCACGACGAACATTGTCTTGAGTTGATGGTCGAGGAGTACTACGTCAGGCTTGTTGGCTTGTATTTGCCTGACGGTGGGAAAAGAGTAGTTCCAATAAATTAGACACTTCTCATTTCCCACAACGGACTCAATATCCCCCGGAGCGTAAGGCAGCACTGGTGTTTCGTCTATCCCATACGAGTGCCTTAGATGGTAATAAAGCACTCGTAATGCTCCGTCGTGCCTTTGGATATAGGCCGAGACTGCATATGACGGGCAAGCCGACAGCAAGTGCATAAGAGTCTCTGGCGCCCTGCGGCAGGCCCTGCAGCTGACATCATGGACCTCTATACCTATGACATAACTACGATTGACGAGGGTGTTGAATACACCATCCTGGCAAGCCATTATGAATCCCTCGGTCTCAGACTTCAGCCCGGCTGACCTTAAGAAGGCAAAGGTCAGCCTTTCGGATAAGCCAAGGTTTTCTATATTTTTATAGAAAACTCCATGCATTGGCTTATCCGTGTGAAGCTGCAGAAAGATGTTGTGTTCTGCAGCTTTAATTTGCGCTTTTCGTCGGGCAGGTTCCAACTCGGTGACAGAGTCGGGATTTACCCGCTCGACGTCGAAGGAGAGACCAAGTTCATCGGCTGCTCTCTGTGCTGCCTTAAACAAAAAGGCTCCTATTCCTGCACTTTCATGGTCTCGGACCATGCAGAGGAGGGGATCCGAACTCCTGATGACCTTACAGGCTCCATCCAGAACCATCCTATTATGGAGACTCTCCAAACTCAAGAGTCCACGGCCTCCCCGATGTCGTGGGAGGTATAGCCGAGGAACGGACGATTTAGGATGCAAACTCCTATTGAGATGCATCTTCTTGCGGGTTCCTACGTCGAGTTGACGCAACTCTTCTTGAGTCCATTTCACTACTCCAAAGGAGTAGAGAAGGATCGGAACGGCAAGCATGTTGGTAGCAGACACCTTGTTCTTCCCCGACAGCTCTGAAGACCAGATCTGTCGGAGTTGGTGCTGATACTTGCCGCGGAGAGCGTTTTTCACTACACTCACTTCTTGGGTGGAGCGTTGCTCGACACCCAAGTAAGTGTACGACTCTCCGGCATCTAGATGATGTAAGATGCTTCCGTCCACAAGCTGCGCGTCCTCTCCGTAGTCCCCGCATCGTCCTCTCTTGAGATGGACCAGTGCACATTTGTCCAGCCCGAACTCCATACCGACAGCCTGCGTGTACTCCTGTACCACCCTGAGGGACTGTTGTAGGTCCCTCTCTCCGGAGGCATAAAGTTTAAGGTCATCCATGTAAAACAGATGGGTGACCTTATGCCTCCTATCGCCGGGGGTACCGCAGTTGTATCCACGGGTTTTCCGGAGCGAAACGGATAATGGCAGTAGTGAGATGCAAAAGAGAAGGGGGCTGAGGGAGTCTCCCTGAAATACTCCCCTTCTGAATGTTACCGACTCCGTCTGGACTCTATCGTTACCCGATGTAATAGTAAAGCGAGTCCTCCAGAGCGGCATCAGTTCTTCGATGCATCTCACTAGGGGACCGGGTACCGCAAGACATCGGAGCAAGTGAACAATAAGCTCATGTGATGTCATATCAAATGCCTTGCGGTAGTCGATCCAGGCCATGGAGAGGTTCCGCTTATACTGCACGGAGTCCTGCGTGACACATCTGTCAATCAACAGGTTCTCCTTGCAGCCAGCGACACCTCTCTTCGACCCTCGTTGCTCATATATCCGTTCGTAAACCGGTTCAACTGCGTGGAGCACTCGCATGTACAGGATGCCCGTAAATACCTTGTAACATGAGTTTAAACAGGTTATCGGCCGGTAGTTCTTTGGGTCAGACAAATCTCCGTTCTTCGGGATCAGCACTGTCCGCCCCTCGACAACCCAAGAAGGAATTTGCTGCTCCCCATTTAGCCATGAATTGAAAATTCTGGCCAAATGGTCGTGGAATCTGGGTAATTTTTTCCACCAGTAGTTGTTTATCCCGTCGGGACCTGGAGCAGCAAAGTTCTTAGAGCCCTCAAGAGCTCTTCGAACCTCTTCTGGAGTTATCGGTTGGCACACCTCGTCTGGTTGTTGAAGCCTTTGACAGAAGGCTTCAAAGTGTGCCAGGGCTGGAGAGTCTCGGTTGAGTGGAAGCTTCTGTTCGTACAACGTTTTCCAGAAGTTTTCCACCTGATCTACAGTCGGCGGATTTTCAGCAACACGCTGAGGCGGTTCGAATAGGCGCGAGGGCTTTTTACGGAAAAGTTGATTTTCCGCCAGCACCCTCGCCCGCCTCACTAGTGACTTCTTACAAGACACTAGCATCCGTATCCTGTCGAGGCAGTGCTGTTTTGTGGTCTGGAGCACTGCCCCATTGAGTGTGTGATGGACGCGTCTTAAGTTGGCAGCTACTCGCCGCACTTTAGGCGTAAAAGGTCTATTGGCCGCCATATAGTCCATCACACATTGTATACGGGATGCGTGTTGCCTCGCCGACCGGATCTTGGCTTCCATCTTCTGTATGCGCCGTCTCGCTCTCTCTTGTGGAGAAGCAGTGTTCCGCCTCTCCACCTGACACAAGCGTTGAGCGGCAGCATACACGGCACAATTTATGTGCCAGATGTCAGCCTCTTCTGGTAGCGCTGCACGAAGTTCTGCATCCACTCTGGCCAGATCTTGTGGCTCGGGGGTTTTTAAGTTGTGCAACCCCCTTCTGGTACTGAGGCCCTCTGGTGTCGGTGGAACGGCAGGGACTACATCCTCAACCGGTTCATTTGGTGGATGTTCGGCCACTTCATTCACCGGCTGAGGAGCAGTCCTCACATAGCCCCTGCGACAAAGGTTATTATTATTATTATTTTTTTTTTTTTTTTTCTTTTTTTTCTTTTTTTTTTCTTTTTTTTTTTTTTCTCACAGGTTCTCCTGGTTTGTCTGCTGTGATCGGGTACGTGGTACTAAGATCGCAGCATTGACTAATCACTCCCAAGGAACGATCTCACTATACCAGCTGTGTGGAGAATTACTGCTTTTTGTATTCTCAGATATGTAGTATAATCAATACCAATCTTTTGCAGTGATGTCTTCAGGTTTTTAGGGATTACTCCAAGCGCAGAAAGAATTACAGGAACTATGGTGACCTTTTTCATGTTCCACATATCCACAATCTCGTTCTTCAAGTCACTGTAATGCGTTATTTTTTCTTCATATTTTTCCATCATATTTCTAGTGTTCGGTATCGAGATGTCAATAATCAATGTTTCCATTCGTTGTTTGTCTATGAAGGTTATATCTGGGCGATTGTGTGCAATTGTGATGTCTGTTATTATGGTTCTGTCCCAGTATACTTTATAACGCTCGTTCTCTTCAACGGGATTCGGATTGTATCTATAGTAGGGAGTCTTAGAATCCTGAAGTATTTCACACATCTTTAGAATTTCTAGGTACACTATCATGGCAGCGGCATTATGGCGTGTCAAGTACCGAGTTGGTGCGAGTTTCCCACATCCAGAAATTGTGTGTTCTATGTTCTCAGTCTGTAGGTTACACTTTCGACATTTATCTGTTTCAACCCGTTCCTTCATTATGTGCATTTCATAGTTCCTTGTTCTTATTACCTGGTCTTGTATACCCAATACAAACCCCTCTGTCTCAGGAAACACTGTTCCTTGTCGAAGCCATTCAACAGATGCCTCTCGGTCTATTTCGTGTCCCTGGAGAGAGTTCCAATAGCGGCCGTGTAATTCCTTCCCAGCCCATCGCTCCACTTTTGCATTATTTTGGTCTATGCTATTTAAAGGCAAGTATTCTGTGTTATTTAATTTCAGTGGTGTGTCTGTGTCTGCGTGAATGATGGCTGCGTGGATGGGTGACTGTTGACGACTGTACAAATATGAGCGGATAAGGTTTATTGGTGTGTAACACGCGTTCTTGATATCGGTGTACCCTCTGCCTCCAAGATTTCTAGGGAGAGTCACTCTCTCTGTTGAGGATCGCGGATGATGCATCTTAAACTTTGTCATCATCACTCTTAGCCGCCTGTTGAGGTCATCGAGGTCTGTCATTGTCCAGGATATGACACCGAATGAGTACGATAAAACCGAGATTGCATATGTATTCACAGCTTTCATCATATTGTTGGAATTTAACTTTGTTTTAAAAAGTTTTTTCAGCCTGGATTCAAATTCTTTGATGATCTTCTCCTTCATTTTTCTGTGTTCAATGTTTGATGTCTGTGATACACCTAGGTATTTATAGGGCTGTCCCTCTATCGGCGGTATTCTGAGGTGTTCTTGGACCTGTACTGCTGGAGTTTCAATTAACTTTCCTCGTTCAACGGTGACAGTTCTACATTTGTCGATTCCAAACTCCATACCAACATCCTCACTCATTTTATGGACTAGTTTGAGGACAGTTTCCAGTTGTTTACGAGTAGTTGTGAATAGCTTTAAGTCGTCCATATAAAGTAAGTGAGAAAGCTTGAAATTGTGGCGTCCTGCTTTTATGTTGAAACCATATTCAGTATTGATTAATGTCGTTGAAATGGGATTGAGAGCTATGTAAAACCACAGTGCACTCAGTGAGTCACCCTGAAAAATACCTCGCTTGATGCTTATTTCTTCAGTTTTAATGACCCTGCCACCGGTGGTGATCTGTAGTTGCGTTTTCCAGTCTTTCATCACGGTTTCTAAAAATTGTACAATCGTGGGGCATACTTTATATATCTTAAGGACGTGTATAAGCCATGTATGTGGTATGGAGTCAAAGGCTTTCTTATAATCAACAAACGCCATATTCATATTACGGTTGAACTTCTTTGCTTGATTTAAGACGACTGCATCGATTGTTAGTTGTTCCTTGCATCCCAGTACTTTTTCCTTACTACCTTTCTGCTCCTCTGCAATGACGTTGTTTACGCGCAAATGCTGACTTATTTTAGTGCATATTATGGTTGAAAAGAGTTTATATATTGTTGGCAGGCAGGTAATTGGTCTGTACTGGGATGGATCCTCGGTTCTGTCTGATTTTGGTAACAGGTATGTTGTGCCTTTTGTAAGAAACTTGGGTGTTATGGTAGGGGTATGAAGCATTTGGCTGAATCTGGCGGCTAAGAAGCGGTGAGTGCATGAGAGTCGCTTTAGCCAAAAGTTGTGAATGTTGTCAGGGCCTGGGGTTCTCCTATTATTATTATTATTATTATTATTATTATTATTTATTTTATTTTTTTTTTTTTTTTTTTAAAGCCAGTCACCCTTTAAACTCTGTGGCTCCGACACTCACAGAGGGGAGCTGGTAGTACCGGTAGCCACTCCCCACGCCCGTGGGGTGAGTGACTACTGGGTCCGCGAATCGTGTGCCCTGAGCAGACGTAATGAACCGAGGATGACGGCCTTCTGCATTCTGCCGGCTAAGACCTCTGCCGAATTTCGGCATGCCGGTATGATCTTAAGTTCTGAAAGCAGTGTGTGTCTCGTTCCACCGAGGGCTCCTATAATCAGTACCACTATCTTAACAGTATGGTCTGGATAGAGTCTGCGGAGTTCAAAAAGCAAATCTCGATATTTTGTCCGTTTTTCCTCCTCCTTCAAGACAATGTTGTTCTCCGCGGGAGCCGAGAACTCCACGACAAACATTGTCTTGAGTTGGTGGTCGAGAAGGACTATGTCAGGCTTGTTGGCTTGTATTTGCCTGACTGTGGGAAAAGAGTAGTTCCAATAAATTAGACACTTCTCATTTCCCACAACGGACTCAATATCCCCCGGAGCATAAGGCAGCACTGGTGTCTCGTCTATCCCATACGAGTGCCTTAAGTGATAATAAAGCACTCGTAATGCTCCGTCGTGCCTCTGGATATAGGCCGAGACTGCATATGTCGGACAGGCCGACAACAAGTGCATTAGAGTCTCTAGCGCCCTGCGGCAGGCCCTGCAGCTGACATCAGGGACCTCTATACCCATGACACGACTTCGATAAACGAGAGTGTTAAATACACCATCCTGGCAAGCCATTATGAATCCCTCGGTCTCAGACTTCAGCCCGGCTGACCTTAAGAAGGCAAAGGTCAGCCTTTCGGATAAGCCAAGATCTTCTATATTTTTATAGAAAACTCCATGCATTGGCTTATCCGTATGAAGCTGCAGAAAGATGTTGTGTTCTGCAGCTTTAATTTGGTCTTTTCGCCGAGCAGGTTCCAACTCGGTGACAGAGTCGCGATTTACCCGCTCGACGTCGAAGGGGAGACCAAGTTCATCGGCTGCTCTCTGTGCTGCCTTAAACAAAAACGCTCCTACCCCTGCATTTTCATGGTCTCGGACCATGCAGAGGAGGGGATCCGAACTCCTGATAATCCTACAGGCTCCATCCAGAACCATCCTGTTATGGAGACTCTCCAAACTCAAGAGTCCACGGCCTCCCCGATGTCGTGGGAGGTATAACCGTGGAACGGACGATTTAGGATGCAAACTCCTATTGAGATGCATCTTCTTGCGGGTTGACACAACTCCTCTCGGTTCCATTTCACCACTCCAAAGGAGTGGAGAAGGATCGGAACGGCAAGCATGTTGGTAGCAGACACCTTGTTCTTCCCCGACAGTTCTGAAGACCAAATCTGTCGGAGTCGGTGCTGATACTTGCCGCGGAGAGCGTTTTTCACTACACTCACTTCTTGGGTGGAGCGTTGCTCGACACCCAAGTAAGTGTACGACTCTCCGGCATCTAGATGATGTAAGATGCTTCCGTCTACGAGCTGCGCGTCCTCTCCATAGTCCCCGCATCGTCCTCTCTTGAGATGGACCAGTGCACATTTGTCCAACCCGAACTCCATACCGACAGCCTGCGTGTACTCCTGTACCACCCTAAGGGACTGGTGTAGGTCCCTTTCTCCGGAGGCATAAAGTTTAAGGTCATCCATATAAAACAAATGGGTGACCTTATGCCTCCTATCGCCGGGGGTACCGCAGTTGTATCCACGGGTTTTCCGGAGCGAAACGGATAATGGCAGTAGTGAGATGCAAAACAGAAGGGGGCTGAGGGAGTCTCCCTGAAATACTCCCCTTCTGAACGATACCGGCTCCGTCTGGACTCTATCGTTACCGGATGTTATAGTAAAGCGAGTCCTCCAGAGCGGCATCAGTTCTTCAATACATCTCACTACGGGACCGGGTACAGCAAGACATTGGAGCAAGTGTAAAATAAGCTCATGAGATGTCATGTCAAATGCCTTGCGGTAGTCGATCCAGGCCATGGAGAGGTTCCGCTTATACTGCACGGAGTCCTGCGTGACACATCTGTCAATCAGCAGGTTCTCCTTGCAGCCAGCGACACCTCTCTTCGACCCTCGTTGCTCATGTATCCATTCGTAAACCGGTTCAACTGCGTGGAGCACCCGCATGTACAAAATGCGTGTAAACACTTTGTAACATGCGTTTAAACAGGTTATCGGGCGGTAGTTCTTTGGGTTAGACAAATCTCCGTTCTTGGGGATCAGCACTGTCCGCCCCTCAATAACCCAAGAAGGAATTTGCTGCTCCCCATTTAGCCAGGCATTAAAAATTCTGGCCAAATGGTGGTGGGTACTCGATAACTTTTTCCACCAAAAGTTATTTATCCCGTCGGGACCTGGAGCAGCAAAGTTCTTAGAGCCCTCAAGAGCTCTTCGAACCTCTTCTGGGGTTATTGGTTGGCACACCTCGTGTGGTTGGCGAAACCTTTGGCTAAAGGTTTCAAAGTGTGCCAGGGCTGGAGAGTCTCTGTTGAGTGGAAGCTTCTGTTCGTACAACGTTTTCCAGAAGTTTTCCACCTGATCTGCAGTCGGCGGATTTTCAGCAACACGCTGAGGCGGTTCGAAAAGGCGCGACGGCTTTTTGCGGAAAAGTTGATTTTCCGCTAGCCCCCTCGCCCGCCTCACTAGTGACTTCTTACAAGACACTAGCATCCGTATCCTGTCGAGGCAGTGCTGTTTGGTGGTTTGCAGCACTGCCCCATTAAGTGTGTGATGGACGCGTCTTAAGTTGGCAGCTACTCGCCGCACTTTAGGCGTGAAAGGCCTATTGGCTGCCATATAGTCCATCACACATTGGATACGGGATGCGTGTTGCCTCGCCGACCGGATCTTGGCTTCCATCTTCTATATGCGCCGTCCCGCTCTTTCTTGTGGAGAAGTAGTATTTCGCCTCTCCACTTGAGACAAGCGTTGAGCGGCAGCATACACGGCACAATTTATGTGCCAGATGTCAGCCTCTTCTGGTAGCGCTGCACGAAGTTCTGCATCCACTCTGACCAGATCTTGTGGCCCGGGGGTTTTATGTTGTGTAACCCCCGTCTGGTACTGAGACCCTCTGGTGTTGGTGGAACGATGGGAACCGCTTCCTCAACCGGTTCGTTCGGTGGCTGTTCGGCCACCTCATTCACTGGCTGAGGAGCGGCTCTGACATAGCCTCTAGCACGAAGGTGGGATACATAATCACGTAGGTTCTGAGGTGTGAAGGCGTCATGTTCTGGGTGGTTTTCACACCACAGAGCATGCATTCGCGCCATGTACCCCCTTCGGCCGGGTTCACTGCTTTCATAACAGTGCATCAGGTCGTCTCTCAGTTCATCTGTCCACTCAAAGCGTCCTTGTATATAGCGGTCGTCATCAATGGGCATCCTTCCCTGTTGGGCCCCACCACCTTGCCCTTGACCCCTATCCGCATGGGGTCGATCGTGGGGGCCCTGTCTTCGGCCAACTGGAACCGGAGGATCGGGCTTGTGGGTGGTTAGCCCAACAAGCCCACGACCGACACCAGAGGGGAAAGCGCTTTCCCCTCCCGGGTGCGCTAGGGCTGCCGGTTCGGTTTTGCACCCCCAGCTGGAGTAAGTGGTGGCGCTACTCACCAAAGGCTAGATGGATAACGGTTAGCCTCTCCCGCTTATTATTATTATTATTATTATTATTATTATTTTTTTTTTTTTGTTAAAAACCAGTCACCCTTCTCTGTGGCTCCGACCCTCACAGAGGGGTGCTGGTAGTACCGGCAGCCACTCCCCACACCCGTGGGGTAAGTGACTACTGGGTCCGGGAATCGTGTGCCCTGAGCAGACGTAATGAACCGAGGATGACGGCCTTCTGCATTCTGCCGGCTAAGACCTCTGCCGAATTTCGGCATGCCGGTATGATCTTAAGTTCTGAAAGCAGTGTGTGTCTCGTTCCACCGAGGGCTCCTATAATCAGTACCACTATCTTAACAGTATGGTCTGGATACAGTCTGCGGAGTTCGAAGAGCAGATCTCGATATTTTGTCCGTTTTTCCTCCTCCTTCAAGACAATGTTGTTCTCCGCGGGAGCCGAGAACTCCACGACAAACATTGTCTTGAGTTGATGGTCGAGGAGTACTACGTCAGGCTTGTTGGCTTGTATTTGCCTGACGGTGGGAAAAGAGTAGTTCCAATAAATTAGACACTTCTCATTTCCCACAACGGACTCAATATCCCCCGGAGCGTAAGGCAGCACTGGTGTCTCGTCTATCCCATACGAGTGCCTTAGGTGATAATAAAGCACTCGTAATGCTCAGTCGTGCCTCTGGATATAGGCCGAGACTGCATATGTCGGACAAGCCGACAACAGGTGCATTAAAGTCTCTGGCGCCCTGCGGCAGGCCCTGCAGCTGACATCAGGGACCTCTATACCCATGATACGACTACGATAGACGAGGGTATTAAATACACCATCCTGGCAAGCCATTATGAATCCCTCGGTCTCAGACTTCAGCCCGGCTGACCTTAAGAAGGCAAAGGTCAGCCTTTCGGATAAGCCAAGGTTCTCTATATTTTTATAGAAAACTCCATGCATTGGCTTATCCGTGTGAAGCTGCAGAAAGATGTTGTGTTCTGCAGCTTTAATTTGGGCTTTTCGTCGAGCAGGTTCCAACTCGGTGACAGAGTCGGGATTTACCCGCTCGACGTCGAAGAAGAGACCAAGTTCATCGGCTGCTCTTTGTGCTGCCTTAAACAAAAAGGCTCCTATTCCTGCACTTTCATGGTCTCGGACCATGCAGAGGAGGGGATCCGAACTCCTGATGACCTTACAGGCTCCATCCAGAACCATCCTATTATGGAGACTCTCCAAACTCAAGAGTCCACGGCCTCCCCGATATCGTGGGAGGTATAGCCGTGGAACGGATGATTTAGGATGCAAACTTCTATTGAGATGCATCTTCTTGCGGGTTCCTACGTCGAGTTGACGCAACTCCTCTCGAGTCCATTTCACTACTCCAAAGGAGTAGAGTAGGATCGGAACGGCAAGCATGTTGGTAGCAGACACCTTGTTCTTCCCCGACAGTTCTGAGGACCAGATCTGTCGCAGTCGGTGCTGATACTTGCCGCGGAGAGCGTTTTTCACTACACCCACTTCTTGGGTGGAGCGTTGCTCGACACCCAAGTAAGTGTACGACTCTCCGGCATCTAGATGATGTAAGATGCTTCCGTCAACGAGTTGCGCGTCCTCTCCGTAGTTCCCGCATCGTCCTCTCTTGAGATGGACCAGTGCACATTTGTCCAACCCGAACTCCATACCGACAGCCTGCGTGTACTCCTGTACCACCCTGAGGGACTGGTGTAGGTCCCTCTCTCCGGAGGCATAAAGTTTAAGGTCATCCATGTAAAACAGATGGGTGACTTTATGCCTCCTATCGCCGGGGGTACCGCAGTTGTATCCACGGGTTTTCCGGAGCGAAACGGATAATGGCAGTAGTGAGATGCAAAACAGAAGGGGGCTGAGGGAGTCTCCCTGAAATACTCCCCTTCTGAATGTTACCGACTCCGTCTGGACTCTATCGTTACCCGATGTAATGGTAAAGCGAGTCCTCCAGAGCGGCATCAGTTCTTCGATGCATCTCACTACGGGACCGGGTACCGCAAGACATCGGAGCAAGTGAACAATAAGCTCATGTGATGTCATATCAAATGCCTTGCGGTAGTCGATCCAGGCCATGGAGAGGTTCCGCTTATACTGCACGGAGTCCTGCGTGACACATCTGTCAATCAACAGGTTCTCCTTGCAGCCAGCGACACCTCTCTTCGACCCTCGTTGCTCATATATCCGTTCGTAAACCGGTTCAACTGCGTGGAGCACTCGCATGTACAAGATGCGCGTAAACACCTTGTAACATGCGTTTAAACAGGTTATCGGTCGGTAGTTCCTTGGGTTGGACAAATCTCCGTTCTTAGGGATCAGCACTGTCCGCCCTTCAACCACCCAAGAAGGAATTTGCTGCTCCCCATTTAGCCAGGCATTAAAAATTCTGGCCAAATGGTGGTGGGTGCTCGGTAACTTTTTCCACCAAAAGTTATTTATCCCATCGGGACCTGGAGCAGCAAAGTTCTTAGAGCCCTCGAGAGCTCTTCGAACCTCTTCTGGGGTTATTGGTTGGCACACTTCCTGTGGTTGTTGAAACCTTTGACAAAAGGTTTCAAAGTGTGCAAGGGCCGGAGAGTCTCGGTTGAGTGGAAGCTTCTCCTCGTATAGCGTTTTCCAGAAATTTTCCACCTGATCTACAGTCGGCGGATTCTCTGCAACACGCGGAGGCGGTTCGAATAGGCGCGAGGGCTTTTGGCGGAAGAGTTTATTTTCCGCCAGCCCCCTCGCCCGCCTCACTAGTGATTTTTTACAAACCACTAGCATCCGTATCCTGTCGAGACAGTGCTGTTTGGTGGTTCGCAGCACTGCCTCATTGAGTGTGTGATGGACGCGTCTTAAGTTGGCGGCTATTCGACGCACTTTAGGCGTGAACGGTCTATTGGCCGCCATATAGTCCATCACACATTGGATACGGGATGCGTGTTGCCTCGCCGACCGGATCTTGGCTTCCATCTTTTGTATGCGCCGCCTGCATTGAGCAGCAGCATACACGGCACAGTTTATGTGCCAGATGTCAGCCCGTTCTGGAAGCGCTTCACGAAGTTCTTCATCCACTCTGGCCAGGTCTTGTGGCCCGGGGGCTTTTATGTAGTGTAACCCCCGTCTGGTACTGAGGCCCTCTGGTATTGGTGGAACGTCAGGGACTACATCCTCAACCGGTTCATTCGGTGGACCTTCGACCACCTCATTCACCGGCTGAGGAGCAGCTCTCACGTAGCCTCTGCGACGAAGGTGGGATACATAATCACGCAGGTTTTGTGGCGTGAAGGCGTTGTGCTCTGGGTGCCTTGCACACCACAGAACATGCATTCGCCCCATGTATCCCCTTCGTGCGGGCTCACTGCTTTCGTAGCAATGCAGAAGGTCGTCCCTTAGCTCATCTGTCCACTCAAAGCGTCCTAGTTCATGGCGTTCGTCGTCAACGGGCGCCCGATCCGGTTGGGCCCCACCACCTTGCCCTTGACCCCTATCCGGATGGGGTCGGTTGTGGGGGCCCTGTCTTCTGCCTGCGGGAACCAGAAGTTAGGGCTTGTGGGTGGTTAGCCCCTATTATTATTATTATTATTATTATTATTATTATTATTATTATTATTATTATTATTATTATTATTATTCGTAACTTCTTCTTAAAGGGGTAACCTTGACTCATCCCAGGTATTGTTACCATAAGGATTAAGTTCTGTGATGGGATGTTTCGGGTTCTTATCCCCTCGGTTGGTTAGTGTCTCCGAGAAGCCTACGTGTTATATTGCAGGTATCCAGTATCACCTACTTTTGAATGGGTATGTAGAGTTTGCTTCCTAGTTTTAAAGTCTCCAGAGCCTTGAAAAGTTTACGGGGTATTTCTCCTGTTGCGCCTATTACTATAGGGACTATTGTGACAGTTTCCATATTCCACATGCTTCTTATCTCATCAGCCAACGGTAGGTATATATTTATTTTCTCTGTGTGGGTCTTATTGATGTTATTTGCCAAGAGAACTGCTATGTCGATTATATAAGTTATTTTTAGCGGTCTTAGTGTTAGTACGATGTCTGGGATGTTATTTGGTGTTGGCCTATCTGTAATGATTTTTCTATTCCAGTATATTCTGCATTCCTCGTTTTCTTTTACAGGTGGTGGCTGGTATGTGTAATATGGTTTTGTCTTTATTGTTTGTAAATATTCTTCCACTAGAGCTTGGTATACAATTTTAGCTACATTATTATGTCTCTTCAGATATTGTCTCGGAGCTAGGGTGGGGCAGCCTGCGATGATGTGATCTATGTTCTCTTCCTTCTGATCACACATTCGACATTTTATGTTATTTATGTCTTCCTGGAGAATTCTTTTTCTGTATGATCTCGTTGGTATCACTTGGTCTTGAATTGCTGCACGGAAGCCTTCAGTTTCTAAAAATAGGTTACACCATTTTTCAGCCATGAATTTGAAACCTGGGTATCGATTAAATCGTTTTCTATCCCGTTAAGATATCTGCCATGTAGTGGCTTGGCTTTCCATTGGTCCTTAAGCTGTTAAACAGTCAGTATTTTTTCCTCGTACTCCTGGGTTGTGCTTGCTAGATTTAACAATGTGATTTTTTTGTCTAATTTGACAACAGCCTGGTGCAGATTGCTTATTTCAGTTTTTGCTAGAAAGTATTCTATTATGTTCTTGAGTTGGCTGTAGTGTCTGGTGGTTATGTTTGGGATACCTCTGCCTCCTGCACTGCTTAGTAGGTGGAATGTTTCTATAGAGCCTTTAGGGTGGTGGGCTCGAAATTTGCTAAACTCCTTTCTTGTTTTTATGTCTAAGTTTTTGAGTTCTGTATCAGTCCAGTTGAGAATACCAAATGAGTATGTAAGGGCTGATGTTGCGAAGGAGTTTATAGCTCTAGCTGTGTTGCCTGCATTTAATTGATTATTATTATTATTTTTATTTATTTTTTTTGTGAAGCCAGTCGTCGCCCTTCTCTCTGTCTCCGATGCCAGAGAGGGTACGCTGGTAATACCAGAGACCACTCCCTACGCCGTAGGGTCAGTGGTCACGGGGTCCGCGAATCGTGTGCTCTGAGCAGGCGTAACGAGCCAAGGATAACGGCCTTCTGCATTCTTCCGGCTAAGATTTCTGTCGAGTTTCGGCATGCCGGTATCGTCTTCAATTCCGAAAGCAGTGTCCACCTCACCTCACCTAGGCATCCTATGATAAGAACCACTAGTTTAACAGTGTGGTCCGGATAGAGTCTACGGAGTTCGAAGAGAAGATCTCGATATTTAGTCCGTTTTTCCTCCTCTTTCAGAACAGTTTGTTTCCCCTGGGGCGGAGAATTCAATGACAAACATTGTCCTAAGTTGGTGGTCGAGGAGGACTAAATCAGGTTTATTGGCCTGTATTTGCCTGAGGGTGGGAAACGAGTAGATCCAATAAATTAGGCACCGCTCATTCCCCACTACGGACTCAATATCCCCCGGAGCGTAAGGCAGCACTGGTGTCTCGTCTATCCCATACGTATGCCGCAGATGATAGTACAGCACACGTAATGCTCCATCATGTCTGTGGATATAGGCCGAGACAGCGTATGTCGGACAAGCCGACAACAGGTGCATAAGTGTCTCCGGCGCCCTTCGGCAGGCCCTACAGTTTACATCAGGGACCTCTATACCCAGAACATGACTTCGATAGACGAATGTGTTAAAGACACCATCCTGGCAAGCCATAATGAACCCTTCGGTCTCAGGCTTCAGCCCAGCTGACCTTAGGAAAGCAAAGGTCAGCTTCTCAGATAAGTCCCTGTCTTCGATGTTCTTGTAGAAGACTCCATGCAAGGGCTTATCTTTATGCAGCAGCAGAAATTTACGTTGCTCTGCTGCTTTTGTATGGGCTTTTAGCTGAGCGGGTTCCAGCTCGGTGACAGAACTCGGGTTTACTCGCCCAGTGTCGAAGTCGAGACCAAGTTCATCGGCTGCTTGTTGTGCTGCCTTGAATAAGAACGCTCCTGTCCCTGCGTTTTCATGGTCGCGAACTATGCAGAGAAGGGGATCCGAACTCTTGATGATCTTGCAAGCTCCATCCAGAGCCGACCTGCTATGTAGATACTCCAAACTCAAGAGTCCACGGCCTCCCTGCTGTCGTGAGAGATATAACCGCGGAACGGACGATTTTGGATGCAAACTTCTGTTGAGATGCATCATCTTTCGGGTTCCTACATCGAGTTGGCGCAACTCGCCTTGTGTCCATTTCACTACCCCAAAGGAGTGTAGAAGGATCGGAACGGCAAGCATGTTAGTTGCAGACACCTTATTCTTCCCCGACAGTTCAGAAGACCAAATCTGCCGGAGGAGGTGCTGGTACTTGCCGCGGAGAGCGTTTTTAACTGTTGGCACTTCTTGGGTGGAGCGTTGCTCAACACCCAAGTATTTATACGTCTCTCCGGCATCTAGGTGGTGCAAGATGCTTCCATCTACAAGCTGCGCGTCCTCTTCGTAGTCACCGCATCGTCCTCTCTTGAGGTGAACCAGTGCACATTTGTCCAAGCCGAACTCCATACCGACAGCCTGAGTGTACTCATGTACCACCCTGAGAGATTGGCGTAAATCTCTCTCGCTGGAGGCATAAAGTTTAAGGTCATCCATGTAAAACAGATGGGTGACCTTATGCCTCCTATCTCCGGGGGTACCGCAATTGTAACCACGGGTTCTGCGAAGTTCAACGGATAACGGCAGTAGCGAGATGCAAAATAGAAGGGGGCTGGGAGAGTCTCCCTGAAATACACCCGTCTTAAATATAACCGGCTCTGTTTGGACTCTAAGATTACCAGATGTTATAGTAAAGCGAGTCCTCCAGAGCGGCATGAGTTGTTCTATGCATCTCACTACGGGACCGGGCACCGCAAGACATTGGAGCAAGTAAACAATTAGCTCATGAGATGTCATATCAAATGCCTTGCGGTAATAGATCCAGGCCATAGAAAGGTTCCGCTTATACTGCACGGAGTCCTGCGTGACACATCTGTCAATAAGCAGGTTCTCCTTGCAGCCAGCGACACCCTTCTTAGACCCACGTTGCTCGTATATCCGTTCGTAAACCGGGCCGCTTGCTTGAAGTACCCGCATGTACAAGATACGTGTGTCTTGTAACATGCGTTTAAACAGGTTATCGGTCTGTAGTTCGCTGGATCTGCCAGATCTTCGTTCTTAGGGAGTAGCACGGTTCGCCCCTCGATAATCCAGGAAGGGATTTGCTGCTCTCCATTCAGCCACGAGGTGAAGATTCTGGCTAAATGGCGGTGGGTGTTCGGAAGTTTTTTCCACCAAAAGGTTGTTAATCCCATCGGGTCCAGGAGCAGCAAAGTTCTTGGAGCCTTCAAGGGCTCTTCGAACCTCTTCCGTCGTTATCGGTTGGCACACTGCTTGAGGCTGCTGGAGCCCTTGGCAAAAAGTTTCAAAGTGTGCCAGGGCTGGAGTATCTCGGTTTAGTGGACGCTTTTGTTCGTAAAGCGTCTTCCAGAAGTCTTCCACCTCATCTACAGTCGGCGAATTCTCAACAATACGCTCAGGCGGTTGGAACAGGTGAGATGGCTTCTTGCGGAAAAGGTTATTTTCCGCTACTGCCCTCGCCCGCCTTGCTAGCGACTTTTTGCAAGCCACTAGCATCCGTATTCTATCGAGACAATGTTGCTTGGTGGTAAGCAGCACTGCCACGTTAAGCGTGTGATGGACCCGCCTTAAGTTGGCGGCGATTCGCCGCACTTTTGGCTTGGAAGGGCTGTTCTCCGCCATGTAATCCATCACACACTGAATACGGGAGGCATATTGTCTCGCCGACCGGATCTTGGCTTCCATCTTTCTTATACGCCGGTCAGCTCTCTCTTGCGGGGAAGTAGTATTATTCCGCCTCACCACCGGAGAGAGCCGCATCGCGGCGTCGTAGATGGCACAATTAATGTGTCAGATATCAGCCTCTTCCGGAATAGCTTCACTGAGTTCTGCGTCCACTCTTACCAGATCTGATGCCCTCTGGTATGGGTGGAACATCTAAAACCACCTCCTCGACCGGCTGATCGGGCGGTCTGTCGACTACCTCTTCAACAGGTCTCAGAGCGGTTCTGATGTAGCCTCTGCTTCGGAGGTGAGATACATAGTCACGAAGATTTTGTTTCGTGAAAGCGCGGTGCTCTGGGTGTATATCACACCACAGAGCATGCATCCGCGCCATGTATCCCCTCCGTGCAGGCTCACTGCTTTCATAGCACTGCAGAAGGTCGTCCCTCAGCTCGTCCGTCCACTCAAAGCGTCCATATGCGTCGCGGTTGTCGTCATCGGGCAGTCCGTCCTGTTGGACCCCACCACCTTGCCCATGACCCCTATCCGCTCGGGGTCGATCGTGGGGGCCCTGCCTTTGGTCAACTGGAACCAGAGATTTGGGCTTGTGGGTGGTTAGCCCAGCAAGCCCACGACCGACACCAGAGGGGAATGAGCTTTCCCCTCCCGGGTGCACTAGGGCTGCCGGTTCGATTTTACACCCCCAGCTGGAGTAAGTGGTGGCGCTACTCACCAAAGGCTTGATAGATGAAAGTCAGCCTCTCCTGCTTTTTATTATTATTATTATTATTATTTCTATTATTATTATTATTATTACCATTTTTTTTTTGTAAAAGCCAGTCACCCTTTAAACTCTGTGGCTCCGACACTCACACAGGGGAGCTGGTAGTACCGGTAGCCACTCCCAACGCCCATAGGGTGAGTGACTACTGGGTCAGCGAATCGTGTGCCCTGAGCAGACGTAACGAACCGAGGATGACGGCCTTCTGCATTCTGCCGGCTAAGACCTTTGCCGAATTTCGGCATGCCGGTATGATCTTAAGTTCTGAAAGCAGTGTGTGTCTCGTTCCACCCAGGGCTCCTATAATCAGTACCACTACCTTAACAGTATGGTCTGGATAGAGTCTGAGGAGTTCGAAGAGCAAATCTCGATATTTTGTCCTTTTTTCCTCCTCCTTCAAGACAATGTTGTTCTCCGCGGGAGCTGAGAACTCCACGACAAACATTGTCTTGAGTTGGTGGTCGAGGAGGACTACGTCAGGCTTGTTGGCTTGTATTTGCCTGACTGTGGGAAAAGAGTAGTTCCAATAAATTAGGCACTTCTCATTTCCCACAACGGACTCAATATCCCCCGGAGAATAAGGCAGCACTGGTGTCTCGTCTATCCCATACGAGTGCCTTAATTGATAATAAAGCACTCGTAATGCTCCGTCGTGCCTCTGGATATAGGACGAGACTGCATATGTCGGACAGGCCGACAACAAGTGCATTAAAGTCTCTGGCGCCCTGCGGCAAGTCCTGCAGCTGACATCAGGGATCTCTATACCCATGACACGACTTCAATAAACGAGAGTGTTAAATACACCATCCTGGCAAGCCATTATGAATCCCTCGGTCTCAGACTTCAGCCCGGCTGACCTTAAGAAGGCAAAGGTCAGCCTTTCGGATAAGCCAAGATCTTCTATATTTTTATAGAAGACTCCATGCATTGGCTTATCCGTATGAAGCTGCAGAAAGATGTTGTGTTTTGCAGCTTTAATTTGGGCTTTTCGCCGAGCAGGTTCCAACTCGGTGACAGAGTCGTGATTTACCCGCTCGACGTCGAAGGAGAGACGAAGTTCATCGGCTGCTCTCTGTGCTGCCTTAAACAAAAACCCTCCTACCCCTGCATTTTCATGGTCTCGGACCATGCAGAGGAGGGGATCCGAACTCCTGATAATCTTACAGGCTCCATCCAGAACCATCCTGTTATGGAGACTCTCCAAACTCAAGAGTCCACGGGCTCCGCGATGTCGTGGGAGGTATAACCGTGGAACGGACGATTTAGGATGCAAACTCCTATTGAGATGCATCTTCTTGCGGGTTCCTGCGTCGAGTTGACGCAACTCCTCTCGGTTCCATTTCACCACTCCAAAGGAGTAGAGAAGGATCGGAACGGCAAGCATGTTGATAGCAGACACCTTGTTCTTCCCCGACAGTTCTGAAGACCAGATCTGTCGGAGTCGGTGCTGATACTTGCCGCGGAGAGCGTTTTTCACTACACTCACTTCTTGGGTGGAGCGTTGCTCGACACCCAAGTAAGTGTACGACTCTCCGGCATCTAGATGATGTAAGATGCTTCCGTCTACGAGCTGCGCGTCCTCTCCGTAGTCCCCGTATCGTCCTCTCTTGAGATGGACCAGTGCACATTTGTCCAACCCGAACTCCATGCCGACAGCCTGCGTGTACTCCTGTTGGGTGTACTCAGGCTTGTTGGCTTGTATTTGCCTGACGGTGGGAAAAGAGTAGTTCCAATAAATTAGACACTTCTCATTTCCCACAACGGACTCAATATCCCCCGGAGCGTAAGGCAGCACTGGTGTTTCGTCTATCCCATACGAGTGCCTTAAATGGTAATAAAGCATGACCTTACAGGCTCCATCCAGAACCATCCTATTATGTAGACTCTCCAAACTCAAGGTAGTCCTTTGGGTTTGACAAATCTCCGTTCTTCGGGATCAGCACTGTCCGCCCCTCGACAACCCAAGAAGGAATTTGCTGCTCCCCATTTAGCCATGAATTGAAAATTCTGGCTAAATGGTGGTGGGTACTGGATAATTTTTACCACCGAAAGTTATTGATCCCGTCGGGACCTGGAGCAGCAAAGTTCTTAGAGCCCTCAAGAGCTCTTCGAAACTCTTCTGGGGTTATCGGTTGGCACACCTTGCTGAAACCTTTGACAAAATGTTTCAAAGTGTGCCAGGGCCTGGAGAGTCTCTGTTGAGTGGAAGCTTCTGTTCGTACAACGTTTTCCAGAAGTTTTCCACCTGATCTGCAGTCGGCGGATTTTCAGCAACACGTTGAGGCGGTTCGAAAAGGCGCGAGGGCTTTTTGCGGAAAAGTTGATTTTCCGCTAGCCCCCTCGTCCGCATCACTAGTGACTTCTTACAAGACACTAGAATCCGTATCCTATCGAGGCAGTGCTGTTTGGTGGTTTGCAGCACTGCCCCATTGAGTGTGTGATGGACGCGTCTTAAGTTGGCAGCTACTCGCCGCACTTTAAGCGTGAAAGGCCTATTGGCCGCCATATAGTCCATCACACATTGGATACGGGATGCGTGTTGCCTCGCCGACCGGATTATTATTATTATTATTATTTTTTTTTTTTTCGTTAAAAACCAGTCACCCTTCTCTGTGGCTCCAATCCTCACAGAGGGGAGCTGGTAGTACCGGCAGCTACTCCCCACACCCGTGGGGTAAGTGACTACTGGGTCCGAGAGTCGTGTGCCCTGAGCAGACGTAATGAACCGAGGATGACGGCCTTCTGCATTCTGCCGGCTAAGACCTCTGCCGAATTTCGGCATGCCGGTATGATCTTAAGTTCCGAAAGCAGTGTGTGTCTCGTTCCACCGAGGGCTCCTATAATCAGTACCACTATCTTAACAGTATGGTCTGGATACAGTCTGCGGAGTTCGAAGAGCAAATCTCGATATTTTTTTCCGTTTCTCTTCCTCCTTCAAGACAATGTTGTTCTCCGCGGGTGCCGAGAACTGCACGACAAACATTGTCTTGAGTTGGTGGACGAGGAGGACTATGTCAGGCTTGTTGGCTTGTATTTGCCTGACGGTGGGAAACGAGTAGTTCCAACAAATTAGACACTTCTCATTTCCCACAACGGACTCAATATCCCCCGGAGCGTAAGGCAGCACTGGTGTTTGGTCTATCCCATACGAGTGCCTTGGATGGTAATAAAGCACTCGTAATGCTCTATCGTGCCTCTGGATATAGGCCGAGACTGTATATGTCGGACAAGCCGACAACAAGTGCATCAGATTCTCTGGCGCCCTGCGGCAAGCCCTGCAGCTGACATCAGGGACCTCTATACCCATGACACGACTTCGATAGACGAGGGTATTAAATACACCGTTCTGGTAAGCCATTATGAATCCCTCGGTCTCAGACTTTAGACCGGCTGACCTTAAGAAGGCAAAGGTCAGCCTTTCGGATATATTTATATGGAAAACTTCATGCATTGGCTTATCCGTGTGAAACTGCAGAAAGATGTTGTGTTCTGCAGTTTTTATTTGGGCTTTTCGTCGAGCAGGTTCCAACTCGGTGACAGAGTCGGGATTTACCCGCTCGACGTCGAAGGAGAGACCAAGTTCATCGGCTGCTCTCTGTGCTGCCTTAAACAAAAAGGCTCCTACCCCTGCATTTTCATGGTCCCGGACCATGCAGAGGAGGGGATCCGAACTCCTGATGACCTTACAGGCTCCATCCAGAATCATCCTATTATGGAGACTCTCCAAACTCAAGAGTCCACGGCCTCCCCGATGTCGCGGGAGGTATAGCCGTGGAACGGACGATTTAGGATGCAAGTTCCTATTGAGATGCATCTTCTTGAGGGTTCCTACGTCGAGTTGACGCAACTCTCCTCGACTCCATTTCACTACCCCAAAGGAGTAGAGAAGGATCGGAAGGGCAAGCATATTGGTAGCAGACACCTTGTTCTTCCCCGACAGTTCTGAAGACCAGATCTGTCGGAGTCGGTGCTGATACTTGCCGCGGAGAGGGTTTTTCACTACACTCACTTCTTGCGTGGAGCGTTACTCGACACCCAAGTAGATGATGTAGGATGCTTCCGTCTACGAGCTGCTCGTCCTCTCCGTAGTCCCCGTATCGTCCTCTCTTGAGATGGACCAGTGCAGATTTGTCCAACCCGAACTCCATGCCGACAGCCTGCGTGTACTCCTGTACCACCCTGAGGGACTGGTGTAGGTCCCTCTCTCCGGAGGCATAAAGTTTAAGGTCATCCATATAAAACAGATGGGTGACCTTATGCCTCTTATCGCCAGGGGTACCGCAGTTGTATCCACGGGTTCTCCGGAGCGAAACGGATAATGGCAGTAGTGAGATGCAAAATAGAAGGGGGCTGAGGGAGTCTCCCTGAAATACTCCCCTTCTGAATGTTACCGACTCCGTCTGGACACTATCATTACCCGATGCAATGGTAAAGCGAGTCCTCCAGAGCGGCATCAGTTCTTCGATGCATCTCACTACGGGACCAGGTACCGCAAGACATCGGAGCAAGTGTACAATAAGCTCGTGCGATGTCATGTCAAATGCCTTGCGGTAGTCGATCCAGGCCATGGGGAGGTTACGCTTATACTGCATGGAGTCCTGCGTGACACACCTGTCAATCAACAGGTTCTCCTTGCAGCCAGCGATACCTCTCTTTGACCCTCGTTGCTCATATATCCACTCGTAAACCGGTTCAACTGCGTGGAGCACTCGCATGTACAAGATGCGCGTAAACACCTTGTAACATGCGTTTAAACAGGATATCGGCCGGTAGTTCTTTGGGTTTGACAAATCTCCGTTCTTCGGGATCAGCACTGTCCGCCCCTCGACAACCCAAGAAGGAATTTGCTGCTCCCCATTTATTATTATTATTTTTTTTTTCCGGGTAGCCCGCTGCCGGACAGGACTTCCGTGGCCTTCGACACCTCACGGTAGCCGCGCCGGCAAATTCCTTGCAGCCACTCTCCACGACCTGTGGAGTTAGTGACTGTAAATACCTAAATCGTATGCCCTAAGTAGAGGAAGGGACCCCAAGATAACCGCCTTCTGCATCTGGCCTGCCAACCATTCTGCCGAATTCTGACAGGCCGGTATGATCTTCAATTCTGAGAGCAGCGAAGGCTTCATCCCTCCGAGTACGCCGATTATTAGGACGACCATCTTGACCGAGTAGTCTGGGTACAGCACTCGGAGCTCATACCGGAGATCACGATATTTGGTCCGTTTTTCCCTCTCCTTCAAAGCGATGTTTGTCTCAGCAAGTGCTGAGAATTTGATTACAAACATTACTTTGTTCTGATGGTCGAGGAGGACTATGTCAGGCTTGTTGGCTTGAATTAGCCTGACGGTCGGGAGCGAGTAGTTCCAATAAATTCTGCACCTCTCGTTCTCGACAACGGACTCAATATCTCCGGGGATTTAAGGCAGCACTGGTGTTTGATCTGCCCCATACGAGTGCCGTAGATGGTAGTATAGCACTCGTAAAGCCGCGGTATGGCGGCCAGACTCAAGAGTCCTCGCCCCCCTCCCCCCCCCGATGACGTGGGAGGTAAACACGAGGAACGGACGATCTAGGATGAATACTCCTATGGATGTTCATCATCTTGCGGATGTCTCTGTCTAGTTGGCGCAGCTCATCTACCGTCCATTTTACCACCCCAAAGGAGTAGAGCAGAACAGAAACGGCAAGCATGTTAGTAGCAGACGCCTTATTCTTCCCCGAAAGTTCGGACGACCAAATCTTTCCGAGTAGGCGTCTGTACTTGCCGCGGAGAGATTCCTCGATTTGTTGCACATCCTGGATGTGATGCTGTTTCACACCCAGGTATGTGTAGGTCTCTCCGGCATCCAGGTGTCTTAAAATGCTTCCGTCTGCGAGCTGTGCGTCCTCAGAAAATTCTCCGCATCGCCCTCTCTTGAGGTGGACGACCGCGCACTTGTCCAACCCGAACTCCATACCAATGGCCCGCGTGTACTCCTCGACCACCCTTGGAACATTTTGAAGTTCACGCTCTCCGGAGGCATACAGTTTCAGGTCATCCATATAGAATAAATGAGTGACCTTATGCCTCCGGTTGCTGGGTGGTCCATAGTGGTATCCGCGAGTTTGGCGGAGTTCAACAGATAACGGCAGCAGTGAGATGCAAAAGAGGAGGGGACTCAGAGAATCTCCCTGCAATACTCCTCTTCTGAATGCCACTTGCTCTGTCGTAACCCGCTGTGCATCTGATGTTATGGTGAAGCGGGTCCTCCAGAGTGGCAGCAGTTGTTCTATGCATCTCACTAGTGGCTCTGCTACCGCAAGACAGTTGAGCAAATGTAACAAAAGTTCATGTGATGTTGTGTCAAATGCCTTACGATAGTCAATCCAGGCCATCGAAAGATTCCGCTTGTACTGCACAGAGTCCTGTGTAATACAGCGGTCTACCAGCAGGCTGTCCTTAAAACCTGCCATGCCCTTCTTGGCGCCACGCTGCTCATATATCTGCTGGAAGACCGGATCAACCTGCCGTAGTGTCCGAGCATACAAGATACGAGTAAATAGCTTGTAGCAGGAGTTCATACAGGTGATTGGTCTATAATTCCTTGGGTCAGACAGATCACCCTTTTTGGGGATGAGCACACTACGTCCCTCGACAAGCCAGTCTGGAATCTGCTGCCCCTCGTTCAACCACTTGTTGAAAACTCGGGCCAGATGACGGTGTGTGGAAGGAATTTTTTTCCACCACCAGTTATTTATGCCGTCTGGCCCCGGAGCAGCGAAGTTCTTGGTGCCAACAAGAGCTTGTTGGACTTCCTCCGGACTGATTGCCGGAAACAATTCTTCCGGCTCTTCAAAGGTTCTATGGCACAGAGCCTCGAAGTGTGCTATTGCTGGAGTGTTGCTATCGAACGGACGTGTCGTTTCGTAGATTCCTTTCCAGAAGCTTTCGACATCGGCTACAGTTGGTGGATTATCGACAACACGCTGTGGCTCTTGTAATAGGCGGGAAGGATTCGTACGGAACAAATTTTGCTCCATACTTCGTACCCGCCTATTTAGCTTTTTCTTGATAGCCATAAGTGCTCGAATCATATCTAAACAGTGCTGCTTAATAGTGAGCATCACTGTCAGATTTAGAATGTGGTGTTGGCGTCTGAGTCCGGCTGCTGTTCGCCGGACTTTAGGCGTAAATTCCTGGCCAGTGGTTACGTATTCTACCACACTCTGGATTCGAGAAGCGTGTTGTCTGGCCAACTGTATTTTGCCTTCAATCTTTTGTACACGCCGCTTAGCCTTTTCGATACCGCTCGAGGGGTTGGTATTCCTCTCGCGGGGCACGAGTTGGCTAGCAGCGTTGTACACGGCACAGTTCATCTGCCAAATGTCGGCGTCTTCTGGTAATTCCTCATCGATAACAGCGTCCATCCGAACCAGGTCTTGTGGCTTTATGTTAGCCCTACTCTTAAGGCTAACCCTCGTCATTAAGTTGACTTCGGTGCACCTTCTAGGATGTTCCCCGTCAGCTTCTTGCCGCGGTGGCAGTGCGGCTGGTGCTTCTTCCTGCTGGCGGGTTGCCCTTACGTAACCTGTCCTGCGCAGGTAGGATACTTGATCCCTGAGCTGTTGCTCAGAGAAGGCGCGATGCTCTGGATGCGTGTCGCACCAGATTTCGTGCAATCGCGCCATGTACCCTCTGCGCGCAGGTTCGCTGCTCTCATAGCAGGTCAGCAAGTCATCTCGAAGTTCCCTCGTCCACTTAAAGCGTCCATGGTCATAGCGTGTGTTGTCATCATTGAGACCGTCCGGTATGACTTCCAGCTTGTCTCTGACCCCCATCCGGTTGGGGTCGATTGTGAGGGGCCCTTCCTCTGTCTGCTAGAAGCAGAGAAGTGGATCTCAGAGTGGTTAGCCCCGAGATCCGACATCTGTCAGGCAGAGTTGCCTCTGCCTGTCCAGGTACACCGCGTGGAGGCTGCCGGTCCGTTTTCCGTACTCTTTTTATTATTATTATTATTATTATTATTATTATTATTATTATTTTAGTTTATAAAAGCCAGTCACCCTTTATACTCTGTGGCTCCGACACTCACAGAGGGGAGCTGGTAGTACCGGCAGCCACTCCCCACGTCCGTGGGGTGAGTGACTACTGGGTCCGAGAATCGTGTGCCCTGAGTAGACGTAATGAGCCGAGGATAATGACCTTCTGCATCCTGCCGGCTAAGATCTCTGCCGAATTTCGGCATGCCGGTATGATCTTTAGTTCTGAAAGCAGTGTGTGTCTCGTTCCACCGAGGGCTCCTATGATCAGGACCACTAGCTTAACAGTATATCCAGGGTAAAGCCTACGGAGCTCGAAGAGCAAATCTCGATATTTCGTCCGTTTTTCCTCCTCCTTCAAGACAATGTTATTCTCCGCGGGAGCCGAGAACTCCACGACAAACATTGTCTTGAGTTGGTGGTCGAGGAGTATCATGTCAGGCTTATTAGCTTGTATTTGCCTGACGGTGGGAAACGAGTAGTTCCAATAAATTAGACACTTCTCATTTCCCACAACGGACTCAATATCCCCCGGAGCGTAAGGCAGCACTGGTGTCTCGTCTATCCCATACGAGTGCCTTAAGTGATAATAAAGCACTCGTAATGCTGCGTCGTGCCTCTGGATATAGGCCGAGACTGCATATACTGGACAAGCCGACAGCAAATGCATTAATGTTTCCGGCGCCCTGTGGCAGGTCCTGCAGCTGATATCAGGGACCTCTATACCCATGACACGACTTCGATAGACGAGTGTGTTGAATACACCATCCTGGCACGCCATTATGAATCCCTCGGTCTCAGACTTCAGCCCGGCTGACCTTAAGAAAGCAAAGGTCAGCCTTTCGGATAAGCCGCGGTCTCCTATATTTTTATAGAAGACGCCGTGCAATGGCTTATCCGAGTGTCGCTGCAGAAATAGATCAATTTCAGCAGCTTTGACTTGGGCTTTTTGCCGAGCAGGTTCCAACTCGGTGACAGAGTCTTGGTTAACCCGCTCAGCGTCGAAGACCAGACCGAGTTCATCGGCGGCTCTGCGTGCTGCCTTAAACAAAAAGGCTCCTGCTCCTGCACTTTCATGGTCTCGGACCATGCAGAGGAGGGGATCCGAACTCCTTATGACCTTACAGGCTCCATCCAGAACCATTCTGTTATGGAGACTCTCCAAACTCAAGAGTCCACGGCCTCCCCGATGCCGTGGGAGATATAACCGTGGAACGGACGATTTTGGGTGCAAACTCCTATAGAGATGCATCTTTTTTCGGGTTCCTACATCGAGTTGACGCAGCTCCTCTTGATTCCATTTAATTACTCCAAAGGAGTAGAGGAGGATCGGAACGGCAAGCATATTGGTAGCAGACACCTTGTTCTTCCCCGACAGTTCTGAAGACCAGATCTGTCGGAGTCGGTGCTGATACTTGCCGCGGAGAGCGTTTTTTACGACACTCACTTCTTGGGTGGAGCGTTGCTCGACACCCAAGTAAGTGTACGACTCTCCGGCATCTAAATGATGTAAGATGCTTCCGTCCACAAGCTGCGCATCCTCTCCGTAGTCACCACATCGTCCTCTCTTGAGGTGAACTAGTGCACACTTGTCCAACCCAAATTCCATGCCGACAGCCTGCGTGTACTCCTGTACCACCCTGAGGGACTGGCGTAAATCCCTCTCTCCGGAGGCATAAAGTTTAAGGTCATCCATGTAAAACAGATGGGTGACCTTATGCCTCCTGTCGCCGGGGGTACCGCAGTTGTATCCACGGGTATTTCGAAGCGAAACGGATAATGGTAGTAGTGAGATGCAAAACAGAAGGGGGCTTAGGGAATCTCCCTGAAATACTCCCCTTCTGAACAATACCGGCTCTGTCTGGACTCTGCTGTCACCTGATGTTATGGTAAAGCGAGTCCTCCAGAGCGGCATGAGTTCTTCGATACATCTCACTACGGGACCTGGCACCGCAAGACATCTGAGCAAGTGGACAATAAGCTCATGGGATGTCATATCAAATGCCTTGCGGTAGTCGATCCAGGCCATAGAGAGGTTACGCTTATACTGCATGGAGTCCTGCGTGATACATCTGTCGATCAGCAGGTTCTCCTTGCAGCCAGCGACACCTCTCTTTGACCCTCTTTGCTCATATATCCGTTCGTAAACCCGTTCAACTGCTTGGAGCACCCGCATGTACAAGATGCGTGTAAACAACTTGTAGCATGCGTTTAAGCAAGTTATCGGCCGGTAATTTTTTGGATTAGACAAATCTCCGTTCTTCGGGATCAGCACTGTCCGCCCCTCGACAACCCAAGAAGGAATTTGCTGCTCCCCATTTAGCCATGAATTAAAAATTCTGGCCAAATGGTGGTGGGTACTGGAAAACTTTTTCCACCAAAAGTTATTTATCCCATCGGGACCTGGAGCAGCAAAGTTCTTAGAGCCCTCAAGAGCTCTTCGAACCTCTTCTGGGGTTATCGGTTGGCACACCTCGTTTGGTTGTTGAAACCTTTGGCAAAAGGCTTCAAAGTGTGCCAGGGCTGGAGTGTCTCTGTTGAGTGGTAGCTTCTGTCCGTAGAGCGTTTTCCAGAAGTTTTCCACCTGATCTACAGTCGGCGGATTCTCTACAACACGCTGAGGCGGTTCGAAAAGGCGCGAGGGCTTTTTACGGAATAGATTGTTTTCCGCCAGCCCCCTCGCCCGCCTCACTAGTGACTTTTTACAAGTCACTAGCATCCGTATCCGATCAAGGCAGTGCTGCTTGGTGGTTCGCAGCACTGCCCCATTCAGTGTGTGATGGACGCGTCTTAAATTGGCGGCTATGCGCCTAACTTTAGGCGTGAATGTCTTATTGGCCGCCATATAGTCCATCACACATTGGATACGGGATGCATGTTGCCTCGCCGACCGGATCTTGGCTTCCATCTTATGTATACGCCGCTCCGCTCTCTCCTGTGGAGAGGCAGTGTTCCGCCTCTCCCCTGGGGTTAAGCGCTGTGCAGCAGCGTATACGGCACAGTTTATGCGCCAGATGTCAGCCCCTTCTGGTATCGATTCACGAAGTTCAGCATCCACTCTGGCTAGGTCTTCTGATCTGGGGGGTCTGATGTAGTGTAACCCCCTTCTTGTGTTGAGGCCCTCTGGTGTTGGTGGAACGTCTAGAACTGCCTCCTCAACCAGTTCATTCAGCGGCTCTTCAACCGCCTCATTTACCGGCTGAGGAACAGCTCTCACGTAGCCCCTGCTACGAAGGTGGGATACATAATCACGCAGATTTTGCGGCGTGAAGGCGCTGTGCTCCGGGTGTCTTTCACACCACAGAGCATGCATTCGCGCCATGTACCCCCTTCGTGCGGGCTCACTGCTTTCGTAGCACAGCAGAAGATCATTCCTCAGCTCATCTGTCCACTCAAAGCGTCCATGTGTCTCGCGGTCGTCATTGTCAGGCAATCCGTCCGGTTGGGCCCCACCACCTTGCCTGTGACCCCCATCCGGATGGGGTCGATTGTGGGGGCCCTGTCTTCTGTTGCCTGGAACCAGAAGATTTCAGCTTGTTAGGTGGTTAGCCTAACAAGCCCACGGCCGACACCAGAGGGGAAGTCTCTTTCCCCTCCCGGGTGCGCTAGCACTGTCGGTCCGGATTTTGCACCCGTGGCTGGAGTAAGTGGTGTCGCTACTCACCAAAGGCTAGTTGGATGTAAGGGAGCCCCTCCTGCTTATTTATTATTATTATTATTATTATTATTATTATTATTATTATTATTATTATTATTATTTTTTTTTTTTTTTTTTTTTGGCTAGCTAAAAACCAGTCACCCTTCTCTGTGGCTCCGACCCTCACAGAGGGGAGCTGGTAGTACCGGTAGCCACTCCCCACGCCCGTGGGGTGAGTGACTACTGGGTCCGTGAATCGTGTGCCCTGAGCAGACGTAATGAACCGAGAATAACGGCCTTCTGCATTCTGCCGGCTAAGACCTCTGCCGAGTTTCGGCATGCCGGTATGATCTTAAGTTCCGAAAGCAGTGTGTGTCTCGTTCCACCGAGGGCTCCTATAATCAGTACCACTATCTTAACAGTATGGTCTGGATACAGTCTGCGGAGTTCGAAGAGCAGATCTCGATATTTTGTCCGTTTTTCCTCCTCCTTCAAGACAATGTTGTTCTCCGCGGGAGCCGAGAACTCCACGACAAACATTGTCTTGAGTTGATGGTCGAGGAGTACTACGTCAGGCTTGTTGGCTTGTATTTGCCTGACGGTGGGAAAAGAGTAGTTCCAATAAATTAGACACTTCTCATTTCCCACAACGGACTCAATATCCCCCGGAGCGTAAGGCAGCACTGGTGTTTCGTCTATCCCATACGAGTGCCTTAAATGGTAATAAAGCACTCGTAATGCTCCGTCGTGCCTTTGGATATAGGCCGAGACTGCATATGTCGGGCAAGCCGACAGCAAGTGCATAAGAGTCTCTGGCGCCCTGCGGCAGGCCCTGCAGCTGACATCAGGGACCTCTATACCCATGACACGACTACGATAGACGAGGGTGTTAAATACACCATCCTGGCAAGCCATTATGAATCCCTCGGTCTCAGACTTCAGCCCGGCTGACCTTAAGAAGGCAAAGGTCAGCCTTTCGGATAAGCCAAGGTTCTCTATATTTTTATAGAAAACTCCGTGCATTGGCTTATCCGTGTGAAGCTGCAGAAAGATGTTGTGTTCCGCAGCTTTAATTTGGGCTTTTCGTCGAGCAGGTTCCAACTCGGTGACAGAGTCGGGATTTACCCGCTCGACGTCGAAGGAGAGACCAAGTTCATCGGCTGCTCTCTGTGCTGCCTTAAACAAAAATGCTCCTATTCCTGCACTTTCATGGTCCCGGACCATGCAGAGGAGGGGATCCGAACTCCTGATAACCTTACAGGCTCCATCCAGAACCATCCTATTATGGAGACTCTCCAAACTCAAGAGTCCACGGCCTCCCCGATGTCGTGGGAGGTATAACCGTGGAACGGACGATTTAGGATGCAAACTCCTATTGAGATGCATCTTCTTGCGGGTTCCTACGTCGAGTTGACGCAACTCTTCTCGACTCCACTTCACTACCCCAAAGGAGTAGAGAAGGATCGGAACGGCAAGCATATTGGTAGCAGACACCTTGTTCTTCCCCGACAGTTCTGAAGACCAGATCTGTCGGAGTCGGTGCTGATACTTGCCGCGGAGAGCGTTTTTCACTACACTCACTTCTTGGGTGGAGCGTTGCTCGACACCCAAGTAAGTGTATGACTCTCCGGCATCTAGATGATGTAAGATGCTTCCGTCCACGAGCTGCGCGTCCTCTCCGTAGTCCCCGCATCGTCCTCTCTTGAGATGGACCAGTGCACATTTGTCTAGCCCGAACTCCATACCGACAGCCTGCGTGTACTCCTGTACCACCCTGAGGGACTGGTGTAGGTCCCTCTCTCCGGAGGCATAAAGTTTAAGGTCATCCATATAAAACAGATGGGTGACCTTATGCCTCCTGTCGCCGGGGGTACCGCAGTTGTAGCCACGGGTTTTCCGGAGCGAAACGGATAATGGCAGTAGTGAGATGCAAAACAGAAGGGGGCTGAGGGAGTCTCCCTGAAATACTCCCCTTCTGAAATATACCGGCTCCGTCTGGACTCTATCGTTACCCGATGTTATGGTAAAGCGAGTCCTCCAGAGCGGCATCAGTTCTTCGATACATCTCACTACGGGACCGGGCACCGCAAGACATTGGAGCAAGTGTACAATGAGCTCGTGTGATGTCATGTCAAATGCCTTGCGGTAATCGATCCAGGCCATGGAGAGGTTACGCTTATACTGCACGGAGTCCTGCGTGACACACCTGTCAATCAGCAGGTTCTCCTTGCAGCCAGCGACACCTCTCTTTGACCCTCGTTGCTCATATATCCGCTCGTAAACCGGTTCAACTGCATGGAGCACCCGCATGTACAAAATGCGTGTAAACACCTTGTAGCATGCGTTTAAACAGGTTATCGGCCGGTAGTTCTTTGGGTCAGACAAATCTCCGTTCTTCGGGATCAGCACTGTCCGCCCCTCGACAACCCAAGAAGGAATTTGCTGCTCCCCATTTAGCCATGAATTGAAAATTCTGGCCAAATGGTGGTGGGTACTGGGTAATTTTTTCCACCAATAGTTGTTTATCCCATCGGGACCTGGAGCAGCAAAGTTCTTAGAGCCCTCAAGAGCTCTTCGAACCTCTTCTGGAGTTATCGGTTGGCACACCTCGTTTGGTTGTTGAAGCCTTTGACAGAAGGCTTCAAAGTGTGCCAGGGCTGGAGAGTCTTGGTTGAGTGGAAGCTTCTCCTCGTAAAGCGTTTTCCAGAAATTTTCCACCTGATCTACAGTCGGCGGATTCTCTGCAACACGCGGAGGCGGTTCGAAAAGGCGCGAGGGCTTTTGGCGGAAGAGTTTATTTTCCGCTAGCCCCCTCGCCCGCCTCACTAGTGATTTTTTACAAACCACTAGCATCCGTATCCTGTCGAGACAGTGCTGTTTGGTGGTTCGCAGCACTGCCTCATTGAGTGTGTGATGGACGCGTCTTAAGTTGGCGGCTATTCGACGCACTTTAGGCGTAAATGGCCTATTGGCCGCCATGTAGTCCATCACACATTGGATACGGGATGCGTGTTGCCTCGCCGACCGGATCTTGGCTTCCATCTTTTGTATGCGCCGCTCCGCCCTCTCCTGTGGGGAGGCAGTATTACGCCTCTCCGTCCGAGAAAAGCGTTGAACAGCGGCATACACAGCACAGTTAATGTGCCAGATGTCAGCCCGTTCTGGTAGCGCATCACGAAGTTCTTCATCCACTCTGGCCAGGTCTTGTGGCCCGGGGGCTTTTATGTGGTGTAGCCCCCGTCTGGTACTGAGGCCCTCTGGTACTGGTGGAACAAGGAGAACCACTTCCTCAACCGGTGAATGCGGCGGTCTTTCGGCCACCTCATTCACCGGTCCAGGAGCAGCCCTCACGTAGCCCCTTCTACGAAGATGGGATACATAGTCACGCAGATTTTGTGGCGTGAAGGCGCCATGCTCTGGATGCCTGTCACACCACAGAGCATGCATCCGCCCCATGTATCCCCTTCGTGCGGGCTCACTGCTTTCGTAGCATTGCAGAAGGTCGTCCCTTAGCTCATCCGTCCACTCAAAGCGTCCTTGTGCATAGCGTTCGTCGTCAACGGGCGCTCCATCCGGTTGGGCCCCACCACCTTGCCCTTGACCCCTATCCGGACGAGGTCGATTGTGGGGGCCCTCTCTTCGGTTTACAGGAACCAGAAGTCAGGGCTTGTGGGTGGTTAGCCCAACAAGCCCACGACCGACACCAGAGGGGAATGAGCTTTCCCCTCCCGGGTGCACTAGGGCTGCCGGTTCGGTTTTGCACCCCCAGCTGGAGTAAGTGGTGGCGCTACTCACCAAAGGCTTGATAGATGAAAGTCAGCCCCTCCTGCTTATTTATTATTATTATTATTATTATTATTATTATTATTATTATTATTATTATTATTATTATTATTATTATTATTATTTTTAGGGGATTGGGGAGTTGCGGTACATAATATTACATTGAAAATGTCGTCTTGTGTTATATGCTGGATATGTACAGAGCTATTATATAATGATCCAAATATAATCAATGTTAAAAAAAATGGGTTAAAATCATTAAAAGAAATAAGTTATAGAAAAAAAGATATATTACGTCGCAAAATAAATGTTGAATTGCAAGGGCAAGGTTTTCATCGTAAATGTTATTATTCATATATACATCCTAATATTATAGCTGCTGCCGTTAAAGATGTTTCTTCGTCAATTACAAAATTATCGTCAAGATCGTCAAAATGTTCATTCTCAGGATTATGTTTGTTTTGCGAAAGAGATACTTCAGATGATTTTATTAAATACCAAACTAAACTCCCAATAAATAAACATGTTGCAGTACGCATTATTAACAATATGGAAACACAAGATAAAATTTATGACAATGCATCCAATCGTAATGATAGCTGGAGACTTTAAGTTGCCTGGCGTAAAAGCAAGATACCACCAGCTGTGTATGACAGATTTTTACAAAAGTTGCAAAAGTTCCGATAAATTAAAAATTGATCATGTTCCTAAAATTATAGAATATATTGACAATTACGTTACAGTTCATACTGAAGTTGATCAATTCAGTTTGCAAAGTATAATTTCTTTGTATGAAAAAGAAAATCCACATGATAAATTGCCTACTTTAAAATGCATCAAAAGTAAACTTTTTAGAAGATTTGTTGACGATATTTTTATTGTCAGCAATCGTAATCAGGAAACAATTATATGTAGTCGTAAAGCTGGTAACCATATTATAATTAATAATTTTTACGAGTCTACAAAAGTAAGTGAATAAGAAAAGCGTATTACAGTTATTGAAGAGGCTGCTCGAATAGTAATTGAAGATATAGAATCAAAGAAATTTTGTGACAAGGAATACCCCCCACCCAGCTAATTTATTTTTTGATAATCTTGAAAGTTATATACCGGAATCACTACAAAAATGTGTCATATAATTCTGACGACGATCAAATATCCTAACCAGTATATACTAAACAAATATCTCTAATAGTGCCGGAATCTCAAATTTAATGGAACAACAAAATTTAAATTTAAACGCAACGATATTACCGTTCGAGATTATTTAGAGCTCATACGGATATTAATTCATATTTTATAGAATCATTTAAAGGTTCTATTTTCGCGTGCAACTTACTTCAGCCTAAATTATTTCGATGGGATTCAGTTCACAGTGGTAACGCGGTAGTCGTAATACGCCAATACCTCTAGCTTAGCCATTTCATACGCAATGTATTTGTTATACATGTATCGGCGAATACTATTTCGCTAGGGTTGGTAGTTCGGCTTTAATCGAAGTACGATCGTATGGGATATATTTACCATCCAACCAGTTTTGGATTTGCACTTTTCGCCATGGTAATAATCACATAATTGGTTGTGGTACCGGTCGTCAAAATAACGACACATCCGGGTTCTATCTTTGCCATATTTGCAAACTATTTCTAAAAAAATTCGCGTTCATGTCCTCATGATAATAGTCAGTTTTTTGGATATAAAACATCCTCCACGAATCCTGAATCAGTTCCTATGTTCGCTATTATTACGCGTTTTTTCCCGTTGGTCTTTTTAATCCGGTTGATCAGTCTTCCATATGAGCTTGAAAAATTTATACATTTTTATTTTGCCAAAGTCGCGGTACGTTATGTCCTTCGTTCAACCATGTCTCGTCTAAATAATAATGTTTTCTTCCGCATTCACGAGTAGCTCTAATAGCCCGAATATAAATTCTTCGCCAATAAATATTATCGTCTCTCTCAAGTAGAACGCTATTCCTATTTGTTTTTGCAATTACAAAGTTCATATCACGTAAAATTTTTCTAACCATCGTTTGGTCCATTCTGCGTATATCTTCATCTTCATTCAAGGACTGTAAAATTTTCTTTAAAGTACCCACTTGCAAAAGTTTCCTACAATGTTGCATCTTATTTATTTTTGTACTTTTAAGTAGTTCTTTTGTTGGAAAGTTTCAGTAAACTTGAAAGAAATAAGGTTAATTTTGTAAGTTTATATCTAGGTATGTTTCCAAGTGTAAAAGTAAAATACAGTTGAAACTTTGTGGCAAAGTTAGTTTTATAAATATATTTGAAAGTTGAAGCTGCAAATTACGTTAATTTGCTGTGAATTGCCAAAAGTTATATTGTAACTGAGATAACCAAGTAAATTATACAAATAAAATGAAATTTAACTCACTGCAAAATCCAAAGTCTTGGCTATTGCAACTTAGACCGTGTGCACACGCTTCTGTTTCTACTTTCTCTCATGACGTAGCAAAGAAGATTTGTAATAATTTTTAGAGTTGAAGAAAAAAGAGCGAAGTGAAGTGTAAAATATCTATATACTGCTACTGACAAATTACCCACGTATATCCAGTGACGTAGCCAGGATTTTTATTCGGGGGGGGGGTCCGAATATTTTTTGTAAGTATATTATGTATTGTTATGTAGCTTTCTTACAAAGGACCCCGCACAATTATGTAAATTGGCGTACAGTCAAATTGGCTGAATTTTTAATATATTGTAGATTTCGACTTTCTGATCAAAAGCTCTCATGGGCTCAACTCGATCCCATAACTAGTTTCCGAGATACTGCTCAAGAAATGTACAATAATGACCTTTTGTGGATAAAGTAAAAAAATATTTTGAGATTTCTGGTTCTTGTACACACACTAAATCACATTTTTTTTCATCCCCTTTAATAATGGGGTGGGGGTGGCTAATGCCAAAATTTTTTTTGAGACCTTAGCTTCTCTTGTCTATACTAAATATCAATTTTATGAACTCTTACCTGCTTGATTTACCTATTTACTCCAAATTTACCCCAATTTACCCCCCAACCCTTAGACGGAACAAGACGAAAATATAATCTAGTTCTAGATCTCGTTAAAGTTCAGATGTGTACCAAATTTCAAGTCAATATTTCAAACGGTTCCAGAGTAAACGTGCCGACAGACAGAAGTTTTCTTTCGCTCAAACTTGAAATCTCGACGTTTCATGACATTCTAAGCCTATTTGAACAATAAAAATTTTTACAAATTTTTTTGCCCTTACTATACTTCCACTGGATGTGGAAGTAAAATTAAAGTTTGAAAAATGTTGGCGAAGGCGCCGGGAAATTGCATAAAAATAACAAGTGAAAATGATATTCGGTCAAATCGGCTATAACATTTTTTACATAAAGTATGTGTCTTCCTGATCAAAAAACTTTAATTGTAAAACTTTCTGAAATTGCTTCTTTGACCTTCTAACACCCCATCAATAAATTAAAAGTTCGACAAGATACAGAATTTTACAAGAATTTATACTTAGTTGTATTTCGAATACTAGACATACGATCGAGTTGGGGCTGAGAGCTTTTGATCAGAAAATCGAAATCTACAACATATTAAAAATTCATCAGCCAATTTGACTGTACGCCAATTTACATAAGAAATGTGCGGGGTCCTTTAGGTAAACTATTCAAAAACTTATATTTCAAGTAACTGGCAACTATGCAATTTAACGTGGATTTCGTTTGGCTAGTAATAAAAATAAAAATTGAATTTACTTATGATTCAACAAGGTTTTATTCATTTGACTGGAATTAAGCTCCGCCCTGTCAATATTGCTACAATAAATTGCAAGAAATTACGATTTGCAACGAGGCTGATTAGAATCAAGATTCGTAATCGGCCAAAAAAATGTTTGACTAAAACCGAAAATAAAATCAATATAACAATTTTAAATGTCATGTTTATTAATTATATAAATGTCAATAAATTTCGGGGGGGTCCGGACCCCCAGGACCCCCCCCTCTGGCTACGTCACTGGTATATCTTTAGTTGCATGATGTCTATGTGGTGGATTTTTACATATGAAAAAAGGGAAAGTGCATAAATAAAACGGTAAGTAGTTAAATTAGATAATTTTATGTAAATTTCCCTAAGACTTTATTTAGGACAAGTAGAAGATTTGTCTGTCTTAGATCGTTAAAAAGCTCATGGGCTATTTATTAAATATAACATATTAATGTAACATACGAATAAATAAACAACATCCAAAACTCATAAATTGGCCCGTCAATGGATCTATTGTAAGACTTTATGCTTCTGGTATAGTTGGCCGTACGGCGCAAGAACCGTAAACGATTATTTTTCCGAGCATCGCCAAATCAAAATGGCTTCAAGATGGCGACAGATTTAGAAAATTTAAAAGAACGAGTTTTCTATCTAAAAATCTGTCTTTTCTATCTTCTATCCAAAAAAAAAAGTTGTTAAGAAAAATTGTTCCAAATTAAGTTCTGAATAAAAAAGTTTAATACAGCTTTTTACCTAAATATAGAAATAAAGGCGGTACATAGAAAAATATAAAAAAGTTACTTTTTATTTACAATTTAAAAGTTTACGTTTAAGTTTTTCAACTAAATAATTACTGTTATAGAAGAAAATTAAGAATATTCTACATTAAAATTTGAATAAAAAAACTTTATACAATATCTTTACCTAACACTAAAAATAAATTCGCTACACGGAGAAATGCTAAAAAATGATTTTGCATTTAAAGCAATGATTATAATGTTCTTGTTGAGTATTCCTTTACGAGAAACTCAAGGTACATTATTTTAACCTCCCCACAATAAAATTGTGGGAGGTTACTACAATTAGTCCAAAATCGAAAATTGAGATAACATCAAATCTTTACGTTTTGAGGTCCCAGGAACCCAAAAAAGTTGTTTTTGAAAAATGTCTGTGTGTGTGTATGTGTGTGTATGTGTGTGTGTGTGTGTGTGTGTGTGTGTGTGTGTGTATGTCTGTTAGCACGATAGCGGCGAAGCCACTAAACGGATTTGGATGAAACTTTGCATGAGGGTTTCTTTAGTGCTCCAGAAGATCTGAAAAGGTTTTGGTTGAGATCGGATTACGTTTGTTGCTGTTTTGGCACAACAAGTTGTTTATTTTATGATTACTTACAATTTGTAATCGAACCATTGAAAAGCAGTAAAAATTCCGATTTCAACGATATATAACACTTGCACATCTTTAGCTTTGGTTTCCGTGAAAAAAATTAAAAACCAAATAACACGCTTCTTGTGTAAAATATATTTTATAGTGGAACCACAGAATACAGTAACTGCACAGAGGCGAAGTCTTTGGCGGTTCCTTTCAGTTTTGATGGCTCGTTTTCTGTGACCTTGCGTACCAGTTGCGTCTACACCACGGTGTATTAAATAGGTGGTCCGGCACTTTCCTATTATATTAATGGCTTCGTAAGTGCATGGTTTCTATTTACTTTAATAGATGGCGCGAGCAATACGGTCCTACAATTACCTGGGCATGTGCATCGTATAACTAACATAACCTCAAATTTTAAGGTGTTTTCGTTTATTCTCATATTTAATGTTTGTATAGGCATTTTTAGCTTGGAGCCATACTGGCTCCAAGCAAATATTTAAAAATTCACGCAAATAATTTTTCAATATTGTTGATTAATAAAAATAGACTGCTAATTATAGGTTAGATTCCTAACCTGCAAAAGCGTCTTATTTTATTGTAACAAACTATTTAAAACTTCATACATATTACGTTGAACTTGACTTTGGTTGAAAGTACAGGAACCAGGCAGAAATTTTAATAATAGTTACGTAATACCTGTAAATCTTAAGAAATATATATTTTTGTGGTTAGCTGTGACGACACGTGCAATACTGCATGTAGTGTTACATATATTCTTTCAATGTTTTAATTTAGCTACTTAATGTCAGATGTCACTGGACTCTTGTCAAAAACAAGAAGCCGGGAATGTATGCAACACTGTATGTACGTATGCACAGAACCTATAAAATTATCTATCTATGCGTAAGTAATGAGAGAACTTAGTTGAGCCATCTTTTACAATATGTACGAAGTAAGCACTTATTAAGCCACTGTGAGGGTTGTCGTCGCATCACCTATTTAATACACCCTGGTCTACACTGAGAGATATGTTGTTTATTTCTTTTAATAGGTTAGATTTCTAACCTGCAAAATGCGTTTTATTTTATTGTGACAAACTAGATATTGGTCGAAAGTATGGGAACCAGGCAGAAATTTTAATAATAGCTACGTAGTACTTTTAAATTTTAAAAAATATATATTTTTGAGGCTAGCTATGACGTCATGTGCAGATCCCCATTTAAGGATACACTGAAAAGACAGTGTATTTCGAGTTGGATTGAAAAATATTACGATTTGAATTGCTTATAATTGGCGCCTATTTTCAATTGAGTTGTACACTAGGTTTTATTTATGAGAATTTTAATTCTCGGTTAATGTTTTCAATATCCCAAAATGAGTGGAAAAAAAAATTCACAAATCCAAACTTAACACGATAAACATCAACAGTGTCAAGATAAAAGTGAGGTTGATTGTTAAACAATTAAGAAATGGCGGTGAGTATACAAATTTGGTTTTGGCGGGAAGGCTAGCCTTCGCCTCTGTATAGTTACTGTACTCTGTGGTCTAACCTAACGTTCAATAGACTAGTGTGTTAAAGCGTGCAGACTGTATGCTGAGTAAATTTGAGTGTCAAGTGCATCGAGATATTACAAGTTTTTTCGACGTTCATAAAGCCCACGGAAGGTGTGAGAAGCCTTCGTGAACCGCTCACAAGCCCTACAAGTATAAGCAATCTCACCGGAACGTTTTCGGTGAGTTTTTTCCAATAAAACTTTAAAAGTGACATTATATTTTAAAAACTATTTCCGCTACTTCCGCCATCCCGCCGGAAATTCTTCCGGCAACATAACCTAAAAATAGTGCTACATAACTTAAAAATAATTTAAGACATTGGTACCAACCTAAAATATTTTTTCGAAAACTGTCAAAAACCAAATTCCCCCAGAAAAATTTGACAGCTTACTTCCCCGACCGATTTAGTGAAAAATCGGCCGAGGCCAGAAGATAAAACAAAATATATCAACTCAAACTTAAACGATCCACCATGAACACTACTCCGGCCACATCTGGCAGGGAAGCTGTCCACCAAGAGTTATATGGTTTTTCCAAAAGATGGCCATCCCTACCACCCATTACCAACGAACGGATGTTTTCGTTTAGTTGTTTCCCGTATCAATAATCAAAATTATTAAGTGCTCTTGCCTACGAACTTAGTTTTTATAGTGTTGTGTTTATTAACCTCCCCACAATAATTGTGGGAGGTTACTACAATTAATCCAAAATCGAAAATTGAGATAACATCAAATCTTTACGATTTCGAGGTCCCGGAAACCCAAAAAAGTGGTTTGTGACTAATGCCTGTGTGTTAGCACGATAGTTACGAAGCTACTAACCTGATTTGGATGAAACTTTTACATGAGGGTTTCTTTAGTGCTCCAGAAGATCTGAAAAGGTTTTGGTTGAGATCGGATTACGTTTAGTGCCATTTTGGCACAAGTTGTTTATTTTATGATTACTTAGAATTTGTAATTGAACCATTAAAAAGCAGTATAAATTCCAATTTCAACGATATGTCACACTTGCACCCTTTCGATTTGGTTTCCGTTAAAAAAATTAAAAATAATTCGTTATATGTGCACATATGACAGCATCCAAAAAATTGGTATTATTGTTAGGGGAAAACGTATTTTGCCATCTGTCAAAAATATTTGGGTTGGTAACATTTGTGAATGTTAATTTATAGCTTATGGTACGTGACGTCACAGCTAACCTCAAAAATATATATTTCTTAAGATTTAAGAATATTACGTAGCTATTATTAAAATTTCTGCCTGGTTCCCGTACTTTCAACTAAAATCTAGTACAGTGTAATGTTTATGAAGTCCTAAATACTTTGTCCTAATAAAATAGGACTCTTTTTGTGGGTTAGAAATCTAACCTGTAATTAGCAATACATTTTTTTATTAATCAACCATAGACCATTCCAGAATGACGTCATTGACAGTTCGGCCATATTTGCTGGGTGGCACACAATACCATTTGTGTATGTAAACATTAAGAGTATTTCATTACAAAGTTGTTTAATCCTGGTCTAATTTATAGAAAATGCCTCATTTTTGTAGTGTTGTTAAATGTTCAATGCGTGCTGAAAGAGATAATATATCGTTTTTTCGATTTCCCGCAATTTTAACTAATAGAGGAGATCATCTTAATGCATTGTCTAGAGAAAGAAGAAATGCTTGGATTAATAGTTTGAAACGGGGGCCCTTAAGTGAAAGCCATCTAAAAAACGGCCGTATTTGTTCCAAACATTTTATAACTGGTAAGTACCTAATTTTCGTACAAAATTCCTTTTAGATTTTAAGGTCAGAATCGAGGATAAAATTAAATGTGCAAATATATAAATATTAAGTATTATAATAATATGTACGATTTTAGGAAAACCAGCTTCCCTAGAGGATAAAACTAATCCAGACTGGATACCCACCCAGAATTTGGGCACCCAGCATCCAACCGAGTCAATCTGCATCCTCGGGATTTGAAAGGTCCACGCTTAAAACCTTTGTGGCATATTAAAATGATAAACATTAATATACAGAATCTAATTATAATGTAAAATTACACATTTACTTTGATTTCTTACCTTGCCAATGACAATAAATGCCTCATCATTGATTTGTTTTGCCAAAATCCCTTGAACAGAGCCAGATTCATAATGTTTGTAGGCTTGCAAACTTTTATAAGCCTTCAATTGTTGACCAGTGTAATAACTATGGGTTAGTATTAAATAATTCACTAAGTCCATCATGGTAATATTGGGCAACTTATAAATTTCAAGCCTGCATTCCTCAGGAGGAATTGCATAGGGGTCAATGCTGTCTATAATTTCGATTTTTTTATCCCATCAAGGGTTGAATAGTATACACTTCGAGACATCTTGGCGAAATAAATTGCAAAAAATCATAAAATAAATCAATTCACAGCACAAAAGAACACAGAAACGCACGTTAACAAACTGAGAATAATCGGTTTGTGTGCCACCCAGACAAAATGGCGGATCTGTCAAAGTCACGTGTTCTGGAATGGTCTATTTTTAGGTCACATGGTTTTGACAATTTTGACATTTTGCTTGACAACAAAACGCAGTTTGCGTGGTTTTATATATTTTTTTCTGATTTTCTTGAGAAACTGTGTGTGTTTTCGTAATAATGTCATATAGTGAATATTATCCAACCCTTATGGGTGATGTAAAGTGTCGCTACGATGAGAAAATCAAAATAATAGACAATATTGACCCATACACCCTTGGAGTGGAGACTGGAGACCTTTCTGCAGATTTGTCTATTTTACCTTGTGTGTCCGTAATTAATATGGTAAATTACTTAGTATCGACTCACAGCTTCTTCGCAGATCAGCAGTTAAAGGCATACAAATCTTTACAAGCATATAAATATTATGAGGCCGGATTTGTGCAAGAAGTTTGTGCAAGAAAGATAAACTCAAATGTATTCATTGTTATGGGCAAGGCAAGTTTACATTTAAATAACTAAGTGCTAGATTTCAGTGATAAGCTTGTTATATTATCCGTATGTAGTATTCAATAGACTCTGCCAGAAAGTGATTTCTTTACCTTTCTTCTAATCTTTTTTACATTCAAAATAAACCTTATCTCACAATCGCACCTTGTCGCAAAAAAAGATGGTGTTTTATTTTTATTTCACATTTAAAACTGAGATTACTTCATTGTTTACATTGGAATAAAAAGTTTGGTTATCCCTCAGGCAATATGGTCGACTTATCGTGACGTTATCCTAAGATGGTCTATATAGAAAAATTATTTGCATGAGTTTTTTAACTATCTGCTTGGAGCCACTGTGGCTCCAAGCTAAAAATGCGTAGTCAAACATTAAAAATGTGAATAAACTTGAAAAACTTAAACATGTTATGTCCCTAAATATATTTCATAACCTAAAAATCAACATTCGTAAAGGTTACCAACCCAAATATTTTTGACAATGTCAAAACTTATTTAGTTGTTTTTTTTTAAGGTAATAATTGTTTATAGCCGTGTTCGGATATTACGTCTGATTGATGGGACACGTCACAATCGTTCATTGCAAATCGAGTTAACTGAGCTAAATCTTAAACGTTCGAATATTACAAAATAAAGGCCTCGGACGAAGCTCGACTTGCTCGACCTTTTTGATCGAGCAGGAAGATTTTAATGTGACGCATGCGTAGTCTGCTTGAACAGTCCATAATGTTATTGACTTGTTGGTTAGAGCGTCATTTGGGCTAAATTCTGTGTTATTATTTTTTTTTCATTATCCAATATTTTACAAAATCTTCGAAACGTTATCTGTTAATACCCTTATAATATCCGGCAATTGATTAACATGCAACATAAACAAACATGAGAGGTTATGTTTTAACAGATTGCTTGTAGTCCGCTTCAGTTCGTTCGATATTTGTTGATGAAATAAATGGCTCCAAAGTCACGTGTAATTTATCTGTTTGCTCAGTGCTCTGATTTCCGAAGTAATATACAAATACTGCTGATAAGGATCCACCGTGTGGGGAGGTTCCAGCCGCTTCCAGTAGCTGCCGATTTTTTCAAGAATAGTTTAATAAAAATAGTTAAAGATTTTTTTACTTAGACTTACATATCTTTTTTAAGTTAGTTGCAATCTCCTTTACAATTTGTGCGTGCATTACAAGCAGACTTTTTTGCAACCACATTTGGTTTCAGTGCATCCTTTTTTTACAACTACATTGAATTAGTTGTCTAAAGGCTTTATCTCCGGAAGTGTTGACCATTTTGGCACCCAAACATTTTCGGACAGGCACCATCCCCATTTTTCAAGATTAGACAAAATCAAATTTGATGTCAGAGACTGTCCCCAGATGTACCCACTTTGGAAGCTAGCCCATAAAATGTGTTACTCCAAAGCATCCTTTGAAGGGGAAAAATATCACACGTTTTCCTGTTCTTGGAAGTAAACAGTTCCTTTCGTGCCTGATTTATTTCAGTGCAGGCAGAAGTATTGCAGTACATCAAAACAACAATAGGTTTAAAATTTTATCAGGAATATTTTCTTGAGGTTTCGAAATGAACGTGAAAGCTTCTGTTACTTCTGGATATATCGTCCATGTGTTCCGAGCAGTCACTTTTCCTTTTCCAGAAAAAAAGGAAACCGTATTACACGTTAGGGAGTGGAAACCTCGCAATGCATCACACTTGCTTTCTCCTAGTTTTTATGCTATCTCATGCAAATATTTATTAGCCCCAAACTATCCCACGTAGCATTTGATATCCTATGTATATACATCAGTGATACATAATGTGAAAATAACGTGATGAATTTGATATGTACTACTATATAATATACATACAGCATACATAAGCTAATATGAAAATATGGATATTCGTATGATGTTATAAAGACGTACAGTGATTCTGACGTTCCTAAAAGTAAGTTGTCTGTATATACATAATAGGATGTTGTATAAATATCCTTCTATGTACTACACCCTACAATACAACGAGAATGATGAACGTACATTTGTTTTAAAATGTACCTGTCACATGGTAGGTACATACTTGAATAGACATTTGCTAAAATTATATAATTTCGGATGTAATTAGTTCTGAATACACTGCATAATACACTCGACACGTATTTCGCCAGCCAAGTTGGTATTATCAGTGGAAAAACTTAGAATTTAATCACTCAAGACACAAAATGCTAACTTGGTTGGCGAAACATTTATGAATAAGTGTTGTGTGATCTACTGTTATATTCCGAGTTAACATATTCTTTTAAGTGTGTTATGGTATAAAATTCTCAACATAACCAAAAGAAATGAAAGAAGATGCAGCGTTGAGACAATTTCTTTTCCCTCTGTGTCACAGACTACCTCCTCTGTGTATTGCTACTGGTACTGTTTTAATCAAACTCACATTACAAATAGGTAGATGGAGACACTTGTTTTACTGGTCAGGAATAAAATTTTACATTTCATTTTTGATAGTGTATCTTTAATAATCAAAATCGGAATAATATAAAATAAACTAATTCATTTAAGAAAAAGTCATTTCACTCTTTAATAGCCCTTATACTAGTCATATATATTAATTAATTTTTATAGACACATTTTTATGATCTACGTAAAGCTATTCTTGCATGTGATCAATTTTAACCTATCAGAGAGACGGAGGAAAAGTTATCTGATTATCATTGGTCATCACATTCGTCGCCCACCAAGATACACATGTATTAGGTATGTTGATTTCTGTCAGTTTTGAGCAGATAAAAAGAGAAAGACAGTTATATTCAACCTAAGACAGAGGGAGATAACCTACATTGTAGTTTTCTAGAAATCAGAAATGAACATACCTATTGTGTCATTTCCTCGCGCCAATTCGCCTAGCTTTGGGCTTTGGCCTTGGCTAGTCCTATAACGCTACCAGTAGCCGAGTCAAGCCATTTGCTTTTGCTGTATTCTTCATATGTACGTTCACAAAGTTTTTAGTGGTTTGTGTCTACGTTGTAGTAACGAAGTGCTTTTAATTTTCGTTTTCAAAGGCAAGTATATTTAACTGTTAATTTTTAGTACAGAAAATAGTAGGTACGCAAGCAGCATGTCTAATAAATGTAGCGGGTTAGAAAGGGCCTTTAGGCGGGAAACGTATAACAGAATGAATATGTCTTTGGCTTTGATTAATTATAATAACACAGAAGCTAGTAATATTGTTGATAATCCTCCTAATTTAGATTCAGATATTTTTGATATTGAAACTATTCAGTCAGAACTGCCACAGGAAATTGATACTTTTGAGGTTAGCAATAATCTAAATAATAATTTAGAAAATGGCTCAATTTTAACAAAGTCGGATAACGATCGTCCAGATAGACTCGAGAATAATCTGATGCTTTCACCCCTTGCAATTAATGAAACAAATAATGAACCGTTATCTTGTAAACTAGCAAAGTGGGCAGTAGAAGAAAATATTAATTTATCTGCTTTAGGAAAATTATTAAATATTTTACGACAAGATCCTAATTTAAATAAAGAGAGCCTACCGAAAGATGCAAGAACATTGTTAAAGACTCCTAAGAATAAATGTGTGGAACCGCTAGGGACAGGTCACACTTATTACTTTGGCATATCAAACACTTTAAATAACTTGTGTATTAAATTTAATGTAAAGTTGATGTCATCAGATCATTTTTCATTAGCAGTCAATATTGATGGTTTACCGATTAGTAAAAGTACAAATATAGAGTTTTGGCCCATTCTTTGTGTAGTTAAATCTGTTGAAGCATTAAAAAAGAAAGTTTTTGTGGCAGGCCTTTATTGTGGTTCTGGTAAACCCGATGTAGATGAATTTTTGAATAAATTTGTAAAGGAATGTGTTGAACTAACAGATAATGGTTGTTTCATTAACTCGATCAAATACGATTTTAAAATTAATATGCTCATATGTGACACCCCTGCAAAATCTTTTGTGTTAAAAATTAAAAGTCATACTGGTTATTTCTCTTGTACTAAATGTGATCAAGAGGGGGATCTGGTTAACAATGTTCTATGCTTTGTTGAAATCAATTCGCATAACCGAACAGATTTAGAATTTAGAAATTTGGTACAAAAGGAACATCATACAGGTAAAAGCTTATTTGAAAATATTCCAAATTTTGATATGATTAATAACGTACCAATTGATTACATGCATGCTTTATTGTTAGGTGTTACAAAGAGATTGTTATGCAACAGCCGTTATGGGTGGGTGCATGGTGGTCCACCATATAAATTACGAGCTCGCGACGTACTGCACATATCTACTAATCTGCTTAATTTAAAGAAGTTTATACCCTCGGAATTTGCAAGATTGCCAAGATCATTAATAGAATGTAAGCGTTATAAAGCTACAGAGTTTAGGCTTTTTTTGTTATATACGGGTCCAGTAGTTTTCAAAGATGTTATTTCTTCAAGTATGTACAATAACTTTATTACTCTAAGTTTAGCGAGTTCGATATTGATAAGTGACATATTCAGTAAAAATAAGAATCTTGTAGATTATGCTAACGATCTCATGAAACATTTTATTTTAAATTCGATTAAAATATACGGAGCTGATTTTATATCATATAATGTTCATAGTTTACTTCACTTAGCTGATTGTGTTCTTTTATATGGAAAACTAGACAATTTTAGTGCATTCGAGTTTGAAAATTATATGCAAACTTTAAAAAAAAAGTTGCGAACGTCGTCAAAACCTTTAGAACAAATTGTAAGGCGTACTATAGAGGAAAATAATATTCTGAAAACTAATACAAATTTAACGGAGGAACCGACTCAAAAATTTCTATTAGAACATAATAATGGACCTTTAATAAATGGATGCACTTCACCACAATTTAAAAAATTTAAAGCTGCAGGATACTGTTTAAATGTTTCTCGAATAGGAGATAGATTTGTGGAATTAACTAACAATGATATTGTTGAAATAAAAAATTTTGCTTCTTATCATGACTCTACAGTTTTATTGGGTTACAGGTATAGTAGAGAAAATGATTTTTATACTAAACCATGCTCATCTTCATTATTTGATATACAGTTTATAAAGCATTGCAATGATACTCTTGAATATTGGACTCTAGATAATATAAAAAGAAAGTTGGTAGTATTACCTTGTAATAAAAAATATGTGTCATTCCCTTTACTTCATTTGTAATTTTTTTCTTCATAATCGTCACAACTAACCCCAAAAATATATATTTCTTAAGATTTACAAGAATTATGTCACTATTATTAGAATTTCTGCTTGCATGCCTACCGCACTTTCAATTAAAATCTTGTTCAGTGTAATGTTTCTGAAATTTTAAATACTTTGTCCTAATAAGACGCTTTTTGTTGGTTAAACATCTGTTTTTGGCGAATACAAAAATTATAACTGAAAATAAACAAAAATTAAAATTTGCTAGTCATGATGTCCCGCTCTATTGTAACCGGTTACATAGTTAAATATATGGGCAATTTTCCCAGTATTGCTAGCTTATGGACCCGGAGAGGATGTTAAGAGGTGACTGAGTAGTGACGGAATGGATGGAATAAAAAAGACTGCATGCATTAGTACGAATAGAATGTTGAATGGGTTTGGCAGTTTGTCCGTGTAGTTGATTGAGTCGACCTATAAAGTTTTGTGGAAAGTGGATGTGTGTGATAATTGATTTTGAAAATACTTCTTTGTCCTTATGTATATATATGTTTCTTTTTCATATATACTCAAACATAAAGATGCCGTGGTTGGTGGTCCTCTTTGAGAGAGAAAATTCTGTAGAGGCAGTTCCTAAAAGATGGTATATTGAAAAATCAAAGGAATGCTTCTGGCCTCCCAGAGGTTTCTCAACCAATAAAATATTAGATGCTATAAAATCAAGGCAAGCCCCAGATGAAAATTGGAAAGCACATACAGTTAGTGTTTTAGGAGCTTATGGTAAGTGTGTTCATTGTGGTAGGGTTTACAATAAACTGATTTGCTGTTTGGTTTTTACAGTTTTTTCATTATCCAATTACTATAAATGCGAATCCCTTTTGTTGCATATTAGCATACCATTTGCAAAAAATTAGGGTAAAAATTTACTTGTCTTCGCCTTGTGATTACAACAGACCACTTATTCTAATTAAATTACGAAGATGTTTCAAGCAAAAATCTAATTCTTTTTACGCATATTGCAACCATATGTAGACATTACCAATAGTCTTGGTTTGTCTCGCGTACTGTACAGTTACTTGAGGTAAAGCTTTTACCCCAAAAGTTCTGCAACCGCACAACAATGTATTTTCCCCCGTTTTCGAGGGCGGGGAATACGATGGTAACAATATTTTCCGACCACTAAACTGAAAATCCACCCATTTTTCCGATTTTCCGGTGCTATGCATTTTTTTATCGGAAAGTTTTATGAAAGTTGTTCAGAATTGTCCAAGAACCTTAAGCCCAATATTTATCAAAATAAAAAAAATTAAAAATTTTAAAAAATGGTGAATTTAAAAAATATAAAAAAGACTACTAATTACTTGACAACTACTTGACAGCTTGGGTTTAATTTCGAAAATTGTCATGAATTTTTTAAACAAAAAAAACCCATTTAAATATTTTCGGACTTGGACATTACTTTTAAAAAAATTTCAATATTTTTTAATTTTGATTAAATTTTGGATTTGGGGATTTTGGACAATTCTGAACAACTTTCGTTAATAAAGTTTTCCGATAAAAAAATGCCTAGCACCGTAAAATCGGAAAGGGGGGTGGTTTTTTCGGTTTAGGTTGGAGGGTAGGACGGAAAATATTGTCACCATCGTGTTCCCTTCCCTCAAAAACGGGGGAGGGGGACAATATCTTGCAATGCAGTCGCAGAATTTTTGGGCTTTTTGCCTTTTTCTGGTTTACCTCAAGGGACACTAGTACTGTGCGAATGACATTGAAACTGACGTTTTTAATACTACTGCGAACCCAAAGATCACATACCGACCAAATATTCCTAACAGTTGTTTTGTGAAAAATTCATTAGATTATAAAATATTGGTGATAAGTAAAAGCTGTCATCCTTGTGATGTTTGTAGATGATTATACCACTGCTCAGAGGAAAGCAGCAAAAGCCCAGGATACAAATTATTTATCCTCAAATGCTGAAGACCTCCAAGGAATTCAAGAAAAAAGAATTAGGAAAAAAAACAGGAAATATGATACATCTACAGATACCCCTGAATCAGATTCTGACGAAAACATATATCCTGTAATACCCAAGACTTTAACTGGTGAGTATCATATTTCAAAATTCATAAAAATTTTGTGTTGCGCAGTTTTCTGCATCTTGTATATAGATTTTATCTTACACCCAAATGCATTCAGAAAATGAAATCAATTCTTGTGTACTCATCTGAATACATCCAGGAAAAGGTGTACAGTATTACATATGATGTGTTATATTTTATAGTAGTTTGTTGCAACTTTTTATACTTCTCAATGATATATTTAATTTTAGATTGTACTTCTCGTAAGGATAACACGATAAATAATGGTCAAGGAAAAGGTGAGTGTCTTACAGTTTTTCAAAAAAAAATAAAGCAGATCTTTTAATGTAAATTCTGAGTTTAACTAATTTTTATATATATATTGTTATTTTAGCTCAAGACAGAACCATTAATACCACTCGTGTTCCAGTTAGTTCAAGTGCGTCAGATGTACTAAGTACAGGAAATGCTTCTTTAGGTGGCAGTAATAGAAGTAAGAGTCCCACTGAAAATGGTAAATATAAACCGTCAGTTGAAACATAACTTTTATTTATTTACTTGTTTTAGAATTTCAGAAACAAGTTATCCGGGATTTGTCCATTATCATTGGAAAATTAAACTTTATGTCCGAAAGTTTAATTTCACTACAGAGAAATCAAAATGCTTTAGGAACAATTAACAGCGACGACATTCCTGACATTGTAATGAATTTTCCTATAAATAATGAGGATAGTCTGAATAATTTAGAAAAGTTTTTAACTGAAAAACCTGAAAATTCAGTTATTTTAGTAAGTAATGCACCAACAAGGCACGGCAAAGTAATATATTATTCAAAGAGCATAATGGCTATTACGAAGATGACATGACCCTTAAACGAGTTATGTAAATCATCCGAGTTAGTACTAGCCATTATATGCAAGTAGAATATTGTACTTTTTCCACGACTATCACAGGAACTTTGTTGCCATTAGAACGTGACTCATCTATAGCCTATTTTGCGTAACGAAAAATGAACCCGTAGTTTATTGTTCCTGATTGGTTGAAGTGTGTGGAATATGAGTTCATAAATCGCTGTAAAAAGATAATGAATACTGATACAAATTTATCAATTGCCAAATATAGTCATGGAAAAATGGTTTTAAAGAAATAAACAAAAATAAAATAATGGATTATAAACTATACACGTCATTTCTTATTTAGCAAGTGTTTCTAGATCTCTACCTGCATGAACTATTTAAATATTTTGAGGGGGTAAAATTCTGGAAATGAACGACGTGAATAGATACACCCTGTAATAGTTTTTAATTATTTCAATTTTATTTCAGGCAAAAGAACTCAGCCGCATTGGTGGAAATACCGTAAAAGAACTGACCAGAAAAATTATGTATCGTGTATTTGCAAATGAAGTTGGGATGCAGTATTCGTGGGATGGTGCGAAGAAGAAGAAAAAATTTAAAAATTTAGCCGTAGCATCTGTAATTTTAAGTAATTGTTTATGGTTTATAAAATATTTTCTATTTTTAAACTTGTGTTATTTGTAGGAGCTGTAAGATTAAACACGAATACAGCGAATGTGACAGAAGCAGAAATTATAGATAACATTAGATTATGGCTGGTAAGGGCGAAAGATAGAAAAATACAGGAAGAAGCTAGGTATGTGCAATGTATGACAGAGAGTGTGACCTTGAATTGATATGAGAGGAAAAAATTTTGTTTTTTATTTTACGACAAAAAGTTGCTATTGATTTTTAGTCCAATCAATGAATGCCCAAAAGGGGATTGTAGGGGACATGGGGCGGGGGGAGAATTTTCCTCTTCAGGAACGTGTTGGGGGTAGTTAGGAGGTAAACATAGTAGAAGTCCCCGCCCCTAGCTCTGCCGCTTCAGAGGGGAGGGGGGTGGAAAGGTCCCTTTTTTCGATTCTTGACATAACTCGGAAATGATTCGTCATATGGTAAAAAGTATTCTATGTAAAATTCAACAATGAATTTCCTACAAGAATGTCCTATTAATTTTCTTCCTATGTGTTATAGTTTCCGAGATAATCGCCAGTGAAAATCGATAATTAATAAATAAATTAATTAAGTATCTGAAATTTCTCTATCAAAGTGGTTTACCGTGGTCTGTTAATAAATCACAGTCACAAACAATTTTTATTTTACAACATTCGACATATTTACTAAGGTAATATTTTGTCGAAATCTATACATTTCCTTAAATATACAGTGTGACTCACTTAAAATGAAGACACCCTTATAACGTTTTTATTTTGTTTCCGATTTGAATCCAATTTTACTCAATTATAGAACAAATTAGAATCTACTTGTGACCAGAAAAACATAGGCCTGCTACAAATGCAAAGCCACCTGCGGTACCAAAATATGCGGAAAAAATAAAAAAGTCATAATAATTTTAAAAAAATGCCTAATATTATTTTAAGTGAGTCACACGGTATATTTAAGAAATTTATAGCCTTTCCACCACCACCCCCTCAAAATATTCCAGGGAAGGCAATTATTCATTAATAATAACCCGCACCTTTTCGCTGCGGGTGACGTAAAATCCCGTAAATTATTTGTGATCTTGTGATGCGAGTGAGGTATTTTTTCACTGGCTGGTTTCAAGTCCTGCACTGCGGCAATCGGACGATTACGCTGTTGAATATGCTTTGTACATGCGTTAACTTTTGTGTAATCGCCGGCGGTCCCCACTCCTTTGCATTCTATCTTTTCCAAATACGCGAGACTCTTTTTACGCAGTTGTTTACGTTTATTTTACACGTTCAGTTCGTTGTGTTAGTTTGTAATGAATAAAAAAGATTATTTTTTTTAAATGCCTTTCTTTTTTATTGTCAAAAGCAGTCCTAGGCGCACACTAGTGGTCCAATAATTTTTGATTCACATGTTGCAACTGCGGGAAGCGGACAAACACGCATGGGCTGCCCAATGCCGCACACAGGGCACGAAATGCAAAATCCACTCACGCAGTGAAAGGGTTAAAAGACTTAAAAATTGTAGAGAAATTGGCGGCGAGTCATGAGAGTGTGTTTAATTTTTGAGATTCTTTATTAAGGATACTTTTATCTGAAATGAGTTTGTGTTTCTATTTACTATTTTTTTTTAATCACAAAATAAAAATAAGGATTGTTCTCTTGTCAACATTTTGACCATTTCTTACTTTCCGAGTACTCTGTATATTTTACGTTACTTTTGATGATTCCAAATTAAACTAGATTTTATCAAGAGTAACTTATTGCTTTAGTTACAGGGAGGGGGGGCAAAATATATACACTTTATATAAAATGAAAACGTGCTTGGATTCTGGATTGTTTGGAGGGAGGAGAGCTTACGTTCATGTGCCCTTAGACCTCAGGATACATTGTGCTACCCCTGCAGGTGGTGGCATACCCACCAAGCCAACCAACATTTGCGATATACTTGAGAAAGAGGTTCAGCGGTGTGCCACTTATACTGGCCACACTGGCCTGCAGAAGTCCTCCAATATGGATCCTGTTTCCCGGAGGGCAGCGACACAACACTACATAGATACGTAGATTATTCCTGGACATTCGGTGGATAGTGCTTACCTAGTTTTCAACTGGTGGCCAAAGGCATTCTGCGGTGTCTGCAGCTGCTAACACCACTCCAACAGTCCACGTGGCGTTTGAGTATGTGGTTCTTTATCAGGGAGCTCTTTTGAACCATACAGGGCATTTTCAGATCCTTTGCAGGGTTAGAGCATCTCCTTGTTACTTCGAATTCCACCATGTCCTTTTACCCAACATAACTGAGCACTCATTATTTTGTGCAAGCACATCTAATATCTTTCTAATTTGCAGAACTAATCTTAACAGTGTTTCTGGCAAGCAGGGCTGCTTTGTTACTGCTAATATAATTCCCACTAGTTCTGCCGTGACTATTGTGGGGTGGGTAGGTTGGGTTTGGTGATATATTTTTTTTAACAGCAAATATATTTAAAAAAAATAGATATAAAAAAATCTTTAGGCCAATCATTGTTTTAAATTTTCTTTTTCTATAATCATTAGAAAGTTATTAAATTCATATTAATATTAAAAAATTGTTAGTTTGTATTTCGTTAGCTCTAGGATCTGATGACGAAGTGCGAGGCACTTCGAAACCGATAATCCATGAATACAGATTGTGAGAAAAACTATAAGAATTATTATTTCTTTTCATTGATTAAAATATATATATATATAAAAAATTTACTGGTTTTTTTTTTTTTTTTTAGAAGATCACATGGAGCAGGAGCTGAACGATAAAGACAATAAAGAAAATTCTGGAAAATCTGGATAATGCTTTTATTTTTATTATGAAATAAAATTAATTTTTGATTTTATAATAATATGCAGTGACCCAAGAGTATGGGGCAATATTTCGGGAGCATATAGTTTGGGTCAAAGTAACACTAAAAGTACCTATAATTTTTTTTTAGGGCGCCCTCCTTAAAAACTATTCACTATTAAGGATAGGATTTTGCAGAGCAAGAGGGAAATATGCGTTTATTTTCGGTTTATTATAAATAATTTAAAAACCAAACATAGTAGGTATTATCTTTCAAGCTGTTGTAAATAATTGCTGTTGTACTTGAATATCGTAGTCTGTCGATGAAAATAGTTTCTAATTTCATTATTAGAGTATGGCATTTAACTATATACAAAATTTGTGATAAAAACTGTATAAGGTTGTATTCCTTGAGCAATATCTGAAACTATTTTAATAAACCGAAAATAAAAGCATATTTCCCTCACGCAAAATCCTATCCTTAAAGGTTAAATCTTCAAGAAGGTATTTTGCTGATTGGTTCCAAACCGCTCTGTCGATTGTAATAAAATTTGAACAGCATACATATTATGTTCTCTGATTAAAAAATATGGCGTCTTTCATATTTGGTCTGAGAAGCCAGGACCTAATGCTTTTTACACCTAATTTCTGACAAATTAAATTTCGAAAGTTGAGGTGACATTTTTAAATTTCTTAAATAATTTTGTAAAAAAAGGACTCGATAAAACGACCCATTTTAAAGCAAAATCGATTTGAATACTTCATTACACAGTCTAAAACGCACGAGTGAAGCGATTTTTGCATTTTTTCCCATTAAATAATTTTTAAAGTACAACCATATCGGACTAAGTTTTTCAGGATTAGTTATAAATAAGAAAAAGAAGGTACAATTTTTAAATTACGAAAAAAAAAATTAAACTGATAAAAATCACTCTACTATAATATATTTTAGACCATATAATGACTTATTCAAATTGATTTTTAGGGCATTTAAAAATGTTGCCTCAACTTTCATAATTCAATTTACGTCAAAAATTAGGATAACAAGCATTAGGGATGCTCCACCTCTGGCTTCCTAGACAAGATACGAAAGGTACTCTATTTCTGAATGGGAGACTTACATAACAGGTATGCTGACTAAATTTTATTACAATCGATAGAGCAGTTTAGGAGCTATCGGCAAAATCCTTCTTGAAGATTTAACCTTTAAGGGTGAATAGTTCCGAAGGGGGCGGGGCGCGCTCTAGGAAAAAGTTACAGGTACTTTCAGTGCTATTTTGACCCAAACTATATGCTCCCGAAATATTGTCCCATACTCCTGAGACACCTGTATTTATTTTGCTTTATAAAGTCTCAATAAATGTTTTTATTTTTATTATTTATTAAATAAAATTTATTTTTAATTTTGTTATATATTTATTTTATTTTATTTTTCTATAAGTTTTGTAAATTATATAATGATATATGCAATAAAATATTTTATTTTCAATGCATTGTTTTATTATGTCCTAATAGGTACGATAGGATTACATCTGTATATATGAGAAGCAATTTGACTGAAGTTCACTTTTTTAGAAATACTGTTTAAATTAATTTTGAACAAAAATATTTTGTTCAAAATTAATTTAAGTTCTAAAAAAGTACTTCAACCTAACTGCTTATTCTCATATACAGATATAAAAAGTACACATGTACTGCCAATATAATATAAACAAGAAAGGGAACTACCTAAGAAGTACACGCTTGTACATTAATCTTGAATATTTATTACATGTACCTGGTACATGAAAATAATATGCATAGGAAGTACAACCAGTATATAGTGAAATTTATGTGCACTACATGTACGTGGTACATGAAAAATACGTACATAGGAAGTACCATACATAAATAGGAGCGACCATATTCAGTTTTCGTCCATATTATGTGAAATTTAGATCCACGCGGACATGTCTGTCACGTGGTATGGACGTACATATGCCGGACAAGTGTATCTGTTATTTCACGTTCCTACAATATATGTGAATAAATTATGGATATACATTAAAAATACATGTCTTTCTGATGAATATAATTAGTATGTACGTGGTATGTGACAATGCTACTTGGGATATATTTAAACTATTTAGCCCTTCTTTATACAAGCAGTAAAAAATTATACCGCCAGTACTACCACGTCAGTGTCGACGGTTAGAATGCAACTGTCCTTCCAACCTTATTGAATACAATAATTAATATGCAATATTAGTCTTGTATCTGCTTCTTCTTGGTTGCAAGATTTTAGAGCAGTATTGCAATAATTATTTTTCGCAATTTCTTCGCCAACGATTGACACAACTTCGACAGAATTGAAGTTGTTAGATGTTGTTATATCATTTGCCAATAAATAAAATAATTCTGTTTTACTTTCATCGTTTTTCAGAAATTCTGACCAATTCTTCGGTAATATATTGTTACTACGGTCTTGCCTTCTTATTCCGACTCCTCTAGTTTCTGTCGTATGACTTTTTAAACTATCTTTTTGTACACATCCCAAACTATGTCGACACGTTTAGCTTTTAATTTGACAATATTACTTTCCGGTGTAATATTTGTCTCATTTTCTGTTAATAATGGTATATTTTAGTTTTTTAATTTATTCTAAAATTCAATTTTGATTGTTACTTTATGGTCAAAGGATAATTATTATGACAAGTATAGAACATTACTTTGCGTATTTTGTAATATATCAGAAGAACTTTGTGATATTTTTCCCCGGAGGGGGTCTTAATTTTTAGTTTTAGAAAACACTTATAAGAACTTTTTTCTTCAAAATTTAATGCGGAACAATTTATCTTAATAACTTTTTTTCATAAAATCAATAGTTTGCTAGAAACGTCGATCTTTTAAATTTTCTAAAACAGCCGCCATCTTGAAACCGGAAGCCATTTTGATTTGGCACTGTTTGGAAAAATAGTCGTTTTAATAACAGTAGTAGTACCTATATCAAATTACAAAATTGTTTCACTAATAGCCGTTTTCTAAGGGTTTTTACTGTGTTTGCCGCCATAGTGTATAGGTAAGTTAGTTAGTTATTATGACAGACATAATAGTATAATCACGTTATTTCCCATCTTCACCATGCTGCTAGTTTAATCACAGTAGAGAAAAGACCAGTAGTCCGACTCAGCCGGAACAGTTGTATAAGATTTTCAGTGCGCATGCGATGCGCGTGGGCTTAAACTATTCGATGCGCACTGGACGGCACGACGACAGTGGATGGCAGTGATGATTTAGGGTGGGGCGGATGTTTATTTTTGTTTACGTTTACGTTTCTGAACAGTCGCCACTGTCGCCAGTACACGACGAAATGCGCGTGGGATACAAACAGTAGATGCGCAGTGGATTAAAAAAAAAAAAATCGAGTACAACAAATATCAAAGGGACCGCTGCGAGTGAAACTACTGGTCTGTTCTCTACTGTGGTTTAATGCTCAGACAGAGGCAGGGGGGAGTTAGATGCGCAGTGCTCTCTCCGTTTTAACTCCGCATGTGCAGTAGATCTTCGTGCATGTCGAAGCATGCGTGCGTATTCAAAGCTTGCTTTATGAGTGTAAGAATCAAGATTTGTAGAGTATAAGGTTGCCTCGTAACTCACGATCCCCACCAAAAAATGTCATTAGCCAATGAGCAGCTGATGTGAAATCACACCAGATGCAGGGCCTGATTCAAAATATTGTAAGAATGTGTGTAATGTTAATAGTTAAGCAAAGAACTCGTAACTGGAACGAGCTCACAATGACCCGCTTGAAGTAGGGGGTAATTATCCTTGCATTTTGAGTCACCGTTTTGCATGGTGGTAATCAGGATAAGTTGTAGATTGTAACACTCCCGATCATAGTATGGTACTATACTTCAGAGCATATTTCGGGCCAGTACGGACCGTCCTTCTAAAGTAAGATAACTGTGCCGCTACTGCGCGTTAGAGGAACAAGATAGTCTGACTTTTCACCGCCGCACCCACATCTCACCCGAAAGCAGAATATGAGGGGACTTTATACTCTACAAATCTTGTGTAAGAATGATCAATTATTTTGCTCCAATTCATTTGCCAATGCCTAGACAGATTAAGAACTATAGCATCTACCATTCTTCCCTCTGCAGTATTTACGCACCAGCATCTTTCATACAGTCTATACTACTGTGGCTATGAATGCTGGTTGATATATTGTATACTTCAACCAACAAACTAAAACCGAGTAACAGTAATTCTTATTGCAAGTACTACCTCTACATTTTTAAAACTCTAGTCTAGTTTGTCTATATTTTTCCGAAATGCAAAGCACAACGTAAATAAATTAATATATTAGAGAACCTCTTATTTTAAAATATATCTTTAAAAGAGGAAAAATAATTTTCCTTTAATACAATTAGAGTTCTGTATCAAAAAATTATTGGAGCCGAACAATACTGAGAACGTTTACAACGCTATATTAGTCGGGAGCTCCAGTAAGAGATTGTGTAATTGATTTTCATAAATTGTACCGTCGCGTCGCGTCTCAGGTCTCAACTAAAATAATGTTTTTCTACTCCTTTATGTAAATTTGCTGTTTTCTGTACAGTCTGTAGAATGGATAAGTAGGCAATGGGCTCATTTAGCACTTTTTTTTTTATTCGATTATCGTAAAGATTTTACATTTCTAAGACCCTGTGCAAAAAACTAAAATTTTGTGAAACCTGTAAATCGTCTAAAAAAAATTATAAACATGCCTTGTTGAATCTCGGCCGCGACGTCACTTGATAGCAATCCGCTAGTCGCACAGAGAAAGACTCGACGACCTCAAGCGGAATGCACGAGCTTTGATGTGTTGCGCGACCGTTTCGTTCCCTATCCTCTGACGTCACGATGTTCGTCGCACCGCGCTCTTTAGAAGCGTATATCTCGAGAACCACATATCGGATTCATCTGAAATTTTCAATATTGCCTAATTTTAAATAATACTTTATCCACAAGAAGTAACAATGACTAAATAAAATTCATTAAATGAGCCCATTCCAGTTAACTGAACGGATATATTTCGTATCAGTTCCAGGATGGATATGAAATGAAACCGACCAATCACAGTTCATGTATTAAGTACATAGGCAACTATTCGTTTTAAAATGAAATTAGTGCGTAAGCTGTCAAAGTAACTGTCAGTATGTACTGTCAGTGTGTATTTGTGTAATATATTAATGTTTAATACATATTGTAGTTTTTTTAAGCTGGTCGTAGAAAAAGTATACTCTACAACTCGAGTGGATTATCCATATCGCACTCAAAAGATTTGAGGCACTCCGCCTACGGGGTCGTGCTCAAACTTCTTTATCGTGCGATATGGATATCATATCCACTCTTGTCGCACAAACTACTATTTCGATATTCTCTATTGTGTTATGTTCAACTCTGTTCCAATATTTTTTTTGGTACTGCATTATGCATTATTTATCTCGTTTTAAATATTTTTTCTTTTATAGGTTTTATTTAAAATTTCTAATATTATTTTTTTTTAAGTTTTTTAAATAGCATTCTGTTTATTTTTTTTTTACATTGTTTATTATTTACCTACTATTTTTTTAAGCAGAGTAATACTTTTAGTGTTTTCGCTCAACTTGCACTACATTACCCAGTAAACACGCATATAACTTTACCTCTGTGAGAAGTAAGATTAAAAGAATATTTTTATATATAATATACAGAAATAATATGTAAGGAATACGTTTCATTTTAACAAAATTAGTTTATGTACATTTTACATAATTTTACGTATATTTTACATTAGAGAATACCTAAAATTTTATGTAAAATATGTTACATAACATATACTTAAAATATCATATTTAAGTGAATATATTAACTTAATTACTTATGCACAAGTTTACATATTTTTTCTCGTATGTTTTACATAATTTTACTTATAAATGAGTACCTACACTATATAAAAAATTCGGTTTTTGCAATAATTAAAAAAATGCGGATTTTATGTTATATTATTCAAATATAAGAATGTATTATTCACAAGACTATTTAACTAATAAGATCAGTGAGTCAGTATTTTGCTGATAAAGTAAGTGTTAAAATCTAACTCAGCTGCAAAACTCAGTATTTATTTGATTCTGTCGGATGCATAACTATGTACTTATTTGCTATTAACGAATCATTGTACAATTTTATATACCATGTGGGTCAGCAATTTTGCCGCCAGACCATTAGTGTTTACTGAATTTAAAAAGAGTTAACAATGTCTTGATAAATTTGAGCATTTTTATTATTTTTTTGGAAGTTGTTTCTATTTTTGAATCATTTAATTAGTGTTACTGATATATATATCTACTAAACATTGTTTGAAGTGGAAAAAATCTCCGATCTTTCGGAAAAGCAATAACACAGTTTTAGGCAGATCGTTTCATATATTATTTAAATAATCAATAGATTAATTCAATTGTTTACTATTTGATTGGTGTTTGCACATTTCATTTGCAAAACTTGGTCTTTGCATAAGGCAGATGCAAAACTGGGCCTTTAAAACCTTTAACTGCAATTATTTATTGATTCTATACGATTTGAAGGAAAATTAAGCCTTTTTTCAAATTGTTATTATCTCAGCTTTAGTTGCCTGCAACGTTTCTAAAGATTTACAAAAAAATAAACACATGAGCGTTTTTTGTTTTTTTCTCAAAACCACTTAACCTGCAAAAACCGACTTTTGCATCTAGTGTACTCAAATGTTTACCTACTTCATTTTACGACGTGGAACACATCAAGCACCATATGTCGCCATTTTGCTTGTTTTGATATAAAATTGAGCGTTTGTGTTTTTTGATCATTTTTGTGAAAAATTGTGGATGTTTTTAAATAACTTTGATGCAGAACTGTGAACCGTGAACCGTAAAGCGTAAATATTATTTTATTTGGACGTTTTATTAGTGCAGGTTAGGTGCCAACATAAACATGCCCGAATAACGGTGTCTTGTTTGCGGATTCGGTATACATGGAGGTGCACCATTTTCCAGTCAGTGATCCAAAAGTAAGTTTGTATGTTAAGGATTCTAAAGATACTTATTTAAATGAAACGTAATCTTTTTAGGTTAGGCATTAATTATTTCACGTGTAATCGTCATTCTCGACAGACAATTACATGGACCTTGTAACACAAAAGTTCTATGTTGGTGCTGTTCCTACATTATTAAGTTCAACTGAATCCAGCGCAAGAAGTTGTAATTCAAGGAAACCTAGATCTTAATAATGACCAAGAGCTTTTACGAAGTACTACAATATATATGCACAGGTATGGTTATTGCAAGTTTTGTACGTGTATGTGGGAAATATTTTCTGCAATTTCTCTTTTGTCTAAAATTGGCTTCAGCGCATCAAAATATTTCAGAAAAGTTAGATCAGAACCTTAGGACAAAACCTTTTTTTTAACCCTTTTTAGAGGATAACCAAAAACTGATAGATTTTTTTTTAATATAAGAATCGGCTGCAGCATGTTAAAAAACGTAGGATTAGATGGTTCTGATCAAAAGCGCAGCCCTTTTTTTTGTTCACTTGTGATTAATGGTGATGATATTGCTTGTATCGCCATTAAAAAAATTATATCGATCACTATAAAACTACGACGGAAACTAGAATTGTCTAAACATTTTTGGTTAATTTTGTTGCAATAAATTAAAACAATTAAAATTTGGTGTTATTAAACTGTACTAATAGAGCGGGAGCTAGGTGGCTTTTTCGGCAGCTCATCGTTTTATGAACTTTGAGATATTTCTATGGTTTAATGGATGATAACGATTCATAAAATCGACTTCTGGCGGGGCACCTCCTGTCAGGAGCGTCACAAACACTGTTAAAAAATCAGTGAAATGTCATCGTTACAAGGCTGATTTTTTTTTGTGTGTACACATTTTATGTTTAGAATGAATAAAATAAGATCGCCAGAAAGTGTGGACCGTCAGGACGTGCAGCTAGAAAGTTAATAATGATACAATACATCTGAGGCACGGTACGGAGTCAAGTTAGCCGAAAGTGTTAAATTCCTGTATATTTAAGAGCCTATGGTACTTTTGTTAACACTAGGAACTTTACGGGGAGGCTATTCTATTGTTGAAGGAGCTTATATTTACGTTTTAAAAAAGGAGCCAGAACTTGTAACGATGAGTTTAGAGTTCTGAGATGAAATATGCGAAAAAAAATCCAATTTTCTTTCTGGCTAGCCTTACTGACGGGAGTTTCTTTCTGGGAATTTTTTTCTGTGTTCAAAACATTTAAATAAACATGCTCAACTTTAAAAAAGTTTGTAACGATGATGTTATATAACTCCGTTTTTTTACCTCTTTGACCTTTTTGGTTGCGCCCCTGATGGCCCACACTTTCTGGCGATCTTATTTTATTCATTCTATACATAAAATGTGTACACACAAAAAAACTGGCTTTGTAACGATGATATAATTTCACTGATTTTTATATCTTGAACCATGGCCAACTTGACGGGCAGACATATGCCAGAAGTCTATTTTGTCGTTATTTAAGTTCGATAGAATTAATCAGCGCATAAAAAAATGCTTGTAACGATGAGTGTCCGAAAAAGCCACTTAGCTCCCGCACCATAATTATGCTTTAAATATACGCTTCTGGTGGAGTTAAATCATCTTGGCAAATTTCGATATTTATGAAAAAAAGCTTAAGAACAATAACAAGTTCGAAAATTGAATCGTCGATTGTTTACTTTTCAGTGGTGTTAATTAACAATTTTTTTCTATGACTGTTAAACAAACGGTTCTTTTTTCATGGGATTCTCACGAGATTGATGCACTCATGTGGCTGAAGACAGAAACGAAATCAGAAATGAGAAACGATTATTTACAGTGGACCAATGAAATAATGCACATGAAGTTAAAATCTTAGTAATTACAGAATTGAAAAGTATTTTCCTATAAAACCAAACATGTATGTTGAAAAGGGTTGAGCAGCTAAAGTTATCTAAAGCAAAACACGGATTTTAAGAGGGCGAAACACCCCAAAAACCGTAAACTGTAAAAATAAGATAACTATAAGATAACTATTGTAAAAAAGTTTTTAAGACTTTCATATTTTAGGGTGTGATAGAAAAGAGCATTTCCAATATTGCATAATTTTGATTTAATAAAAACAGAGTTTAAGAGGGTAAAACACTCCAAAAACTATCTAAAAATAATGTAACTATTGCAAAAAAGTTTCTAACACTTTCCTATTTTAAGGTATGTTAGAAAAGAGCATTTCCAGAGCATAATTTTTATTTAACGAAAAACAGGGGATAAGGGGGTGATACACCCCAAAACTTTTAGCGCTTTCAGATTTTGGAGGGTGATAGAAAAGACTATTTCCATGATAGCGTAATTGGGATTTAATAAAAAACGGAGTTTAAGAGGGTAAAACACCCCAAACTATCTATAAATAATGTAACTATTGCAAAAAAGTTTCTAACGCTTTCCTATTTTAGGGTATGTTAGAAAAGAGCATTTCCAATATTGGATAATTTTTATTTAACAAAAAACAGGGGATAAGGGGGTGGTACACCCCAAAACTCTTTAAAAATAATATAAAAATTGTGAAATTTTTTCACGCTTTTACACATTGGAGGGTGATAGAAAATACTATTTCCAAGATAGCTTAATTGGGATTTAATAAAAAACAAGAGTTTAAGAGGGTAAAACACCCCAAAATCTATTTAAAAATAATGTAACTTTTGCAAAAAATTTTCAACACTCTCCCATTTTAGGGTATGTTAGAAAAAAGCATTTCCAATATTGCATAATTTTATTTAACGAAAAACAGGGGATAAGGGCATGATACACCCCAAAACTATTTAAAAATAATATAAAAATTGTAAAATTTTTTCACGCTTTTAGATGTTGAAGGGTGATAGAAAATACTATTTCCAAGATAGCGTAATTGGGATTTAATAAAAAACAGGGTTTAAAAGGGTAAAGCACCCCAGAAACTATCTATAAATAATGTAACTATTGCAAAAAAGTTTCTAACACTTTCCTATTTTAGGGTAGGTCAAAAAGAGCATTTCCAATATTGCACAACTTTTATTTAACAAAAAACAGGGGATAAGGGGGTGGTAGACCCCAAAACTATTTAAAAATAATATAAAAATTGTAAAATTTTTTAACGCTTTTAGATGTTGGAGGGTGATAGAAAATACTATTTCCAAGATAGCACAATTTGGATTTAATAAGAAACAGAGTTTAAGAGGGTAAAGCACCCCAAAATCTGTCTATAAATAATGTAACTATTGCAAAAAAGTTTCTAACACTTTCCTATTTTAGGGTATGTTAGAAAAGAGTATTTCCAAAATTGCGCAATTTTTATTTAACAAAAAAAAGGGGATAAGGGGGTGGTACACCCCAAAATTATTTAAAAATAATATAAAAATTGTAAAATTTTTTCACGCTTTTAGATATTGAAGGGTGATAGAAAAGACTATTTCCAAGATAGAATAATTGGGATTTAATAAATAACAGAGTTTAAGAGAGTAAAACACCCCAAAAGCTATATAAAAATAATGTGACTATTGCAACAAATTTTCAACGCTCTTCTATTTTAGGGTATGTTAGAAAAAAGCATTTCCAATATTGCATAATTTTTATTTAACGAAAGACAGGGGGATAAAATCGTTAATTGAAAATTATGCAATATTGGAAATGCTTTTTTCTAACATACCCTAAAATAAGAGAGTGTTAGAAACTTTTTTGAAATGGTCACATTATTTTTAGATAGCTTTTGGGGTGTTTTACCCTCTTAAACTTTGTTTTTTATTAAATCCAAATTATGCTATCTTGGAAATAGTATTTTCTATCACCAACATCTATAAGCGTGAAAAAACTTTACAATTTTTATATTATTTTTAAATCGTTTTTGGGGTGTATCACCCCCTTATCCCCTGTTTTTCGTTAAATAAAAATTATGCAATATTGGAAATGCTTTTTTCTAACATACCCTAAAATGGGAGAGTGTTGAAAACTTTTTTGCAATAGTTGCATTATTTTTAGATAGCTTTTGGGGTGTTTTATCCTCTTAAACTCTGTTTTTTATTAAATCCCAATTACGCTATGTTAGAAATAGTCTTTTCTATCACCCTTCAACATCTAAAAGCGTGAAAACATTTTACAATTTTTATATTATTTTTGAATAGTTTTAACCCCTGTTTTTCGTTAAATAAAAATTATGCAATATTGGAAATGTTCTTCTCTAACATACCCTAAAATAGGAAAGTGTTAGGAACTTTCCGTTCTTGGGGTCGCTGAATCCGAATCTGGGGTCTGTTTGACCCCATCAAGTCAGGGTTAAAGTCAGCCCAAGGTTAAATTGGGAAAAAACGATTAAGCGAAGGAAACCACGATTTCTGTACGTTTTTTGGGGTCACTGAATCCGAATTCGGGATCTGCTTGACCATCAGGTCGGGGTGATGGTCAATCCATGGTCAAATTGGGAAGAAACCTTTTAAGCGCAGAAAACCACCATTTTTATACGTTTTTGGGGTAACTAAATCCCATCTCCTGGTCTGTTTGACCCATCAGGTCAGGGTCAAGGTCATTCCAAGGTCAAATTGGGAAAAACATTTAATCTAGAAAACCACGATTCTTATACGTTTTTGGAGTTGCTGAATTCGAATCCGAGGTCTGTTCAACCCCATCAGGTCAAGGTCAAGGTCATTCCAAAGTCAACTTTTGTTTATCAAATGGAAACGCGTTTTTGACCACGGATTCTGAAAAGCGAGATATTTTAGGTTCGCATATGGTTTGACCTATGATCAAAGTGACGTTTGGCCATCAGAAGGTCGAATCACTGTCTCAAATTAATTTATCTAAGATCAAAGATGATTCGTATTGAGAAATCTCAGTTACAAATCTTTATCGAGCATGGTTTAGCCTCGTAATATTTCTCCAAGGGGGATTGGAGAACCAAGACAGCAGACACCTATATCCGCACGCAACCAACGAGTGGCGTCTTCCAATCCTCTGGGATAAACGAAACGTCTATGTTATATACTGACTGCCCAAACATCTCGGTGATAGGGACTGATAAAAATACTGGAGCATTACTGATGAGGCCAACGTCAGTATCCGAGCGATACGTTTAATTTCTGTGGGAATCCTCTGATCCTGTTATTAAAATTAAAAATCCTGCTTCTCAGAGGATGCTGGAAATGGTGACAACTGCCTTAATCGAGGATATGTAGAATGATCCATTTTCCGATCTTTCAAGGTAATGAAGCCAGTAAAGGCGTACTGCCCTGCACTGGGGCGTTAGGGCATAGGTCAAATCATATGCGAACGTAAAATATCCCGCTCTTTCAGAGTCCGTGGTCAAAAACGCGTTTCCATTTGATGAACAAAAATTAACCTTGGAATGACCTTGACCTTGACCTGATAGGGTTGAACAGACCTTGGATTCGGATTCAGCTACCTCAAAAACGTATAAGAATCGTGGTTCTCTAGCTTAAATGTTTTTCCCAATTTGACCTTGGAATGACCTTGACCCTGACCTGATGGGTCAAACAGACCAGGAGTTGGGAATTAGTTACCCCAAAAACGTATAAAAATGGTGGTTTTCTGCGCTTAAAAGGTTTTCCCCAATTTGACCTTGGATTGACCATCATCCTGACAAACAGATTGCGAATTGGGATTTAGTGACCCAAAGACGTACAGAAATCGTGGTTTCCTATGCTTAATCGTTTTTTCCCCCAATTTAACCTTGGATTGACCTTAACCCTGACCTGATGGGGTCAAACAAACCCCGGATTCGGATTCAGCGACCCCAAAAACGTATAGATATGTTGGTCTAGTCTGGTGAACAGAACACTTTTTTTTTGTGGGGCTGTGTAACTTAACCAATTGATCAAAAAGGTTTACATAGGTCTAGATTTCTTCACAATTTAGTAAAAAATAATCTATTTTTCTTTATTGCGATACAGGCTATATAACCAGATTTTCTACACTATATATGAAGTGGATTAATATTCGACTTTTTTCCACAGATTGTGTAACTGATGTTCAAAAGAACAAAAACCACTGAAACGAGTAGCATATGTCAGAGTGACGAAGGCTACCCAAAGAACGGGTAAAAAGAGAAACGACCCAAGAAATTCTTAACACTTATTGTAGATACTTGGTTAACTTGAATAATATAGATTAGTTATACAAAAGACGCTAGTATTAATGGGACTCCTCTCCTAAATCAACAGCTAATAAAATATATTAAATGAAATACTTGAGATGGACTAGGAATGCAAGGTGAGGTAGGTAGGTATAAATCATTGGAGAAGAAAAAAAGATCGTATAGCTGCCTTCTAAAGAACATATAAGTGACAACGTCGAGGACAACGCCTAATGTCTGGTTTACCTACTGGAGCAGAGATTAACATGAAATTGAAGCTCTTTAGTTTGTTGATACTAATTAACTGAGTTTAAACTGTCATTCAATTCTTACTTAAATTATCCAAGGTCATACCTATCTATAAAAAGGGTTGTACTGCTGATGTATCCAACTACCGACCTATTTCACTAGTTCCCATCCTGGCAAAGATTTTTGAAGCAGTTTTAAAGATCCAAATATCAAATTTTTCGAAGAAAATAAATTATTCCATTCATGTCAATTTGAGTTCAGAAATAAGCTATCAACAACTTTAGCAATAAATAACCTAACACAAATTGTACTACAAAATTTTGAACAGGGCAATTTCACCAATGGAACTTTTTATGATCTAACAAAGGCCTTGATTGTGTGTCTCATAGCATTCTCTTAGATAAACTAAAACAATACAGTTTCGATGACAATAGTATATCACTTATAAAGTCATACCTGTCAGATAGAATTCAGTATGTGTCATATAACAGTAATTGTTCACAGCAAATAATGATAAAACACGGGGTACCACAGGGCTCGGTACTTGGCTCCATTCTATTTATCATATATATATAAACGATCTCGCAAACTGTGATGATAACACTACCTTTATATTATTCGCTGATGACACTACAGTTCTTCACTCAGATAGGGATATGAATCAATTAACAGAGGATGTTGTGAGTACACAATCTAACATAAAGCAATGGTTTTTTGCAAACAAGTTGAACTTGAACCAGAATAAGACACAGTCGCAAACATTTACTTTCCGCCGTGACAACCAAATCAATTATGACAATCTGGTAAAATTTCTTGGTGTATACATTGACCCTAAGCTAAGTTGGAAAGGCCATATAGTAAATTTATCATCATCATTGTCAAAAAAAATCTTTTTACTGAGAAATCTAGTGCATACAGTTTCAAAACAAGTTCTTATTTCAGCTTATTATGGCATATTTCACTGTAACATGACCTACGCTATTTTAAATTGGGGGCACTCATCTCACAGTGCAAAAATCTTTAGTCTTCAAAGAAAATGTATCAGAGTCCTCGCTGGTTTAAACTATAGAGATGATTGTCGCCAACATTTTAAGAGTTTTAATATCCTCACTGCCCTCTGTAGATACAACGTGATCTACCAAGAAATGCGGAAAATTTAACAGTAGGTTGCCTCCACCGAAAGGAGTTAAAAAAATTAAAAATCAAAAAAAAAATGACCAAAAATAAATTACCTTATTTTTTTGTAGAAATGTGCCACCAATGACTTCAACTAATCTAACGTAACGCGGTCCAACCATATCACTTTATCAGACTTGGGATTGACCCTACTGACAGCAAAGCTGGATAAGATAGATTTTTGGTTTTAATCAAATCACACTACAAAAATAGCGAAATAAATCGAAGACATTGACCTCAAACGACAAGCAGATATATGAGATATTTAGTTAAACCGGTCAATGACACGGCCGGCGGTGTAACTATTGTTCGACCGGAAGCAAAAAACGCGGCTCTCTAGGGGTCTACACACGATCCAGCAGCCTTATCGGCATGCTTTGAACTCATTCGTAAAAGTGAATTGGTCCGCTGGAATTCCAATTATCTTCAAAGCGTACCAACAATGTTAGCTGCCTGCCGCTGGATCGTGTGTAGACGTCTTTTTGGATCTCGCCGGCCGGCTTCACTTTTTATGCCAATTAAGGAAATGTAAACAAGTCGAATACGTTCATTCAGAAGTAAGTTCGTTAAACTATTCAGGAGTAGGTCAGGACTTACGCAACATCAGTAGTGTATCTTCGCAAATTGACTAATAATTTAATATACTAAATTACCTCAGAATCCTCTAAAATTTTGCAGGGGCTTTCCCACATTGAAGACTAGCACACCATTTTATTTTCCGCATTTCTTGGTAGATCACGTTGTATACTAGAGTGTCTTCTGTATATTAGAAGTAATTTACAGACATTTGATGAACGGGGCGGGATACACCCACATGACACAAGATACGGACGTAATATAAAACAAAACTTTCTCAGACTTACGAAATCCAGAGATGGCACTGGCTACTACTCTGTTAAATTTTATAATAAATTACCAGACAGAATAAAATTCTTAGATTTTAACAAATTTAAACAAAGAATCAAAGAATACCTTAAAATAAAAGCTTACTACAACACTGACGAATTTATTGAAGACCATTTATTAGATTTGTAAAATTGTTAATGTTTTAAATTATATGTATGTGTATTTTATAATCAACTCTTCTATATTATTTGTTATACACTATTTTTATATTAGATTTAAGCTTTTACATGATCGATTTTGATCCATTTTAATATTTTTGTGTTTTTCATTCGTGACTTATGTAAACATTTTAATGTACTGACACTAATAAATGATTATTCAATTCAATTATATTAACTCAGTAAAGATTAGAGAATCTAAAGATTAGAGAATCTTTACTAAGCTAATATATATGTTGACAAATTAATCAATTATATCTTGCATTATCTACTTTTTATCTCTTTATGATGTGGTATGTATTTATTTTATATACCTACCATATATGTTCAAAATAGCACCCTGTAGTACTTTTTGAATATTGATACTAGAGAATTGGATTTATGGAGTTAAATATATGAATATAAATTCCTTATAAATTGTCCAGAAAAATTGATATTCTTTAGGAAATAACCGGAGGAGACATCTACTTTTATTTTTAAGTAGAATACCTCTGAATATTTTTAGAAAGTTAGATAGTTTTATACTTTAAATATGACAATTTTTTACAAAAAAAATTCAATTCAAAACATAAAACTACTCTGCTCTCTAAAGGTATCCCACTTAAAAATAAAATTTGGTGTCTCCCTCGGTAGTTTTCTAAAGAAACATATTTTTTTTTTTAATAATTTAAAAGCAACTTATATATCTAACTTCAAAAATCCAATTGTCTAGTATCAATATTTAAAAAGTGCTGGGATATGCTATTTTGAACGTACGGTAGTCACAGTCATAAAGAGATAAAAAGTTTACATAGCGATCACATATCCCTGTAAAAAAAATCTCATCAATCCGTATTGAAAATTATCAAAAATTAATAAGTATCTATGAGAACCTATATGGTCAATAAGTTTCTATAAGAGACAGATAAAGTTGCTGTTGAAATAGTTATCAGTTTATATCAGAATTGACCAGCAAAACGAGTCAAGCCATATCCATTTGTAAATCCAAACATTTACTTATACCACATCAATGAGAATTTATGAGCACAGCATCTAATGTAATTAATGCGGCTTTCCATGATTAAAAGACAAGTGTTTCTTTAAGAAACGAGCTGCATTAGGTTAGAACAGTTTTGATTTTCAATTGAAGATTACAAATTATAATGTTTGAATAGGGATTTATGAGATCAGTTTCTATGAGTATTAATGTTTTTTTTCAGTAATATATCAAATGTGTTTTCATTCGTTTGAATGGGTAAAAAAAAAGGTCAGTTTTCAACTGCAAATACAAATACAAGTTTAATCACTCCGAATGGGGTTATATGCGATCAATTTCTAACAGTATTTATGCTGTTTTCCAAATATAATTGTGATGAGGTTTGATCAGTAACAAACTGTTCACTACATGTTACGATATGGTCGAAAATTCCAGGTACATATTTAGTATTCCTTCGAAAGGATTGATGATAGCAGTTTCTACGAGTATGTATTTGTTGTTCCTTTAGTAAATTATATAAGTCTTTATCAGTACAGATTCGGATCTAATTTAATTATAAAAATTATATCAGAATAAGGCAACCAGATATTTTAAACAGTATCTATTTGTAAATCCAGACATTTACTTATACTATCTAAATTAGAATTTATGAGAACAGTATTTAATGTAAAACGTGCGGCTTTCCGTGGTTAAATGGCAAGTGTTTCTATAAGTATTAGGTTAGAACAGTTTTGATTTGCAATTGAAGATTACAAACTATAATGTTTGATTAGGGATTTAAGAGATCAGTTTCTATGAGTATTAATGTTTTTTTTTTCAGTAATATATTAAATGTGTTTTCATTTGTTTGAATAGGTAAAAAGAAAGGTCAGTTTTCAACTGCAATTACAAATACAAGTTTAATCACTTCGAATGGGGTTATATGCGATCAATTTCTAACAGTATTTATGCTGTTTTCCGAATATAATTGTGATGAGGTTTGATCAGTAATAAATTGTTCCCTACATGTTACGATATGGTCGGAAATTCCAGATACATATTTAGTATTCCTTCAAGAGGATTGATGAGAGCAGTTTCTACGAGTATGTATTTGTTGTTCCAATAGTAAATTATATAAGTCTTTATCAGTATGCATTTGGATCTACTTTAAATACAAAAATTATATCAGAATGAAACAACCTATTTTAAACAGTATCCACTTGTAAATCCAAACATTTAAAGATATATTTTAATGAGAACCAATCAGAACAGTATCTAATGTAACGTGTGCGGCTTTTCGTGGCTAAATTTTAAAAGTATTTTTAACAAATAAACTTTAACGGATTTGAACAGTTTTAATTTGCAATTCCAGATGAATAGTTTTAATTGTTAAATATGGATCTATGAGGTCAGTGTCTTTGTGTAATGTGTTTTTTCCAATAAAAACACATTTTATTGAAAAAAAAAAAACATTGCACATTCCACTGACCTCATAGATCCCTATTTAACAATTAAAACTATTCAATTGGAAGTGCAAATGAAAACTCTTCGAATCCGTTAAAGCTTATTTATTGCAAATAATTTTAAAATTTAGCCACGGAAACCGCACACGTTACATTAGATACTGTTCTCATTAAAATATTATCTTTAAATGTTTGGATTTACAGGTGAACAGTTTTTAAAATATTTGGGGTTTCATTCTGATACAATTTTACTTCCACGTCCAGTGGAAGTATAGTAACGACAAAAAAATTTTTTAAAATTTTTATTGTCCAAATAGGCTTAAAATGTCATGAAACGTCGAGATTTTAAGTTTGAGCGAAAAAAAATTCTGTCTGTCTGTCGGTCTGTCGGTCTGTCTGTCTGTCTGTCTGTCGGTCTGTCTGTCGGTCTGTCTGTAACTTTTTTTTGTGCGCACGTTTACTCTGGAACCGTTTAAGATATTGACTTGAAATTTGGTACACATATGTACTTTAACGAGATCTAGAACTAGATTATATTTTCATCTTGTTCCGTCGAAGGGTTGGGGGTAAATTGGGATAAATTTGGGGTAAATAGGTCAATCAAGCAGGTAAGAGTCCATAAAATTGGTATTTAGTATATACAAGAGAAGCTAAGGTCTCAAAATAATTTTTGGCATTAGCCACCCCCATTACCACCCCCACCCCCTTATTAAAGGGGATGAAAAAAAATTGTGATTTAATATATGTACAGGAACCAGAAACCTCAAAATATTTTTTTACTTCATCCACCCACCACTATCACCCCCCTATCTCCACCCCCCACCCCACTACCGATGTGGGGTATCGTTTTATGGGTTTTTGGGGTAGAGGATTTCAAATATTATATTATTAAAGTTCCATAAACAATTATTTTCTCATACAAAGTTTTTTCGTTGTGAGTGACTTGGATAGAGAATCTGGATGTGGAAGTAGTGATTCCTTGGGCAGCGGTTTTTGTATTTAAATTGGATCCGAATGCATACTGATAAAAACTTATATAATTTACTGTAGGAACAACAAATAAATACTCGTAGAAACTGCTCTCATCAATCCTCTTGAAGGAATACTAAATATGTACCTGGAATTTCCGACCATATCGTAACATGTAGTAAACAATTTGTTACTGATCAAACCTCATCACAATTATATTCGGAAAACAGCATAAATACTGTTAGAAATTGATCGCATATAACCCCATTCGAAGTGATTAAACTTGTATTTGTAATTGCAGTTAAAAACTGACCTTCCTTTTTACCAATTCAAACAAATGAAAACACATTTAATATATTACTGAAAAAAAACATTAATACTCATAGAAACTGATCTAATAAATCCCTATTCAAACATTATAATCTGTAATCTTCAATCTACAAATAGATACTGTTTAAAATATTTGGTTGATTTATTCTGATATAATTTTCATATTTAAATTAGATCCGAATGCATACTGATAAAGACTTATATAATTTACTATTGGCACAACAAATACATAGGTACTCGTAGAAACTGCTATCATCAATCCTCTTGAAGGAATACTAAATGTGTACTTGGAATTTCCGACCATATCATAACAAGTAGTGAACAATTTGTTACTGATTAAACCTCATCACAATTATATTCGGAAAACAGCATAAATACTTTTAGAAATTGATCGCATATAACTCCATTCGAAGTGATTAAACTTGTATTTGTAATTGCAGTTGAAAACTGACCTTTCTTTTTACCCATTCAAACAAATGAAAACACATTTAATATATTACTGAAAAAAAACATTAATACTCATAGAAACTGATCTCATAAATCCCTATTCAAACATTATAATTTGTAATCTTAAATTGCAAATCAAAACTGTTCTAACCTAATGCAGCTCTTTTCTTATAGAAACACTTGCCATTTAACCACGGAAAGCCGCACGTTTTACATTAGATACTGCTCTCATAAATTCTCATTGATGTGGTATAAGTAAATGTTTGGATTTACAAATGAATTCGGCTTGACTTATTTTGCTGCTCCATTCTGGTATAAACTGATAGAAATTTCAGCAGCAACTTTACTCCAGGTTCCAGTAGAGGGAGCTTATACGTGTCGCTAATTCATATCTAATCTAGTGTGACCTAAGGAACTGACGTGTGTTTGTTAAATTAAAAGTAAAGCAGTCTCTTTCACTGCTAACTCATTCATTGCTTCTAGGCTAGAACAAGAACACCCGAGGAAATAAGGACTTTGCAGTATTTTGTGTTTACCACTATATTGGTATTTCTATTTGAAATATGCAATTTAAACTGTACATTTGTCGGCATGCATATCCAAATTAATACTAATAAAAAAGCATAATGGAAGTTTACAATAAAAATACATCTGTAAAATATACAATTGAAACTGTACATTTATTGACATGTATATCCACATTAATACTAATAAAAAGACAATGTTGAAATTTACAATAAAAACATGTTGATAAATGGTGTGTTACATACGATAGATACTGGAGAAAGGACGGACTGAAATTATTATGATATTACTTATAGAAAAGTTTAGAATCTCTTTAAAGTTGTATCTGTAATTCCATATGTTTACAGATATCAGGGCAAGAGTGCATTTGCAGACACTAAACTGTAGATTTGTTGATGTATATTTCATATAAATACTCATGAAAGGGCAACATGATAATTCCAAATAGCTCATTCGGAATTACTGTTTCATAACCGATTTAAAACTTAATAAAACAGACAAAATCCTGTCTGTATAATACTAATATAACTTATAGGAACGATAAAACCGCATCACTTTTTTTTTGTAAGTTTCTATGTGGAATTTTTGGCAGGGATAACTTACCATAGCGAGAGGTCACAGTGCCTACCTCTTTGCTATATAAAAATCATGTGTGCACATTTAGCTGAAATTTGCAGGAGTGGGCTTATATAATTATGCGTCACGTGTTACATAACATGTTACTTCTAGTAAACAAAGGTTATGCATTCACGTATATGCTATATTTTTGTGTTTGCTGGGTAGTTATAGCTGTTTCCCATCGGAAATGGGAGGGAGGCAGCTTATGATAATCCTTAGCCAAGAACCTTCTCGGGGAAAGTAACTATATCTGTTAAAAAGCGCATTAAAATTAGTCCACATGTTTTTGAGTTACGAAGTCACCGACGCCACGCACAGGCAAACATATATTAGTTAAACACATAATATCCGTCCTGTAGTCGGAGGTTACAAATACATTATCGCTGATAATTACCTGCAAGGTCTAAATAATACTGTTCTCCACGTTTCAACGGTTCTTGAGGAAGTGAATCCAAACGGGGAGAGGGAAAAGCCTCAGGATCTGGGTAATAATGGCAACCATATGGAGACCAATGTTTTGGTTTTTCCAGATCTTCATTTGCATCTGAAAACAAAATTATTATACAGGGTGTCTTATAACAAAGTTATCAGGGTGTCCGGAAATACTGGAGGTGCAGATTACAAATGCAAAAATAAAAAAAAATCTTTTAGATATATGTCCGTAAATGCTAGGGACGCTTCGAAAGCGGAACCCTAGGGAAGGTTTTTATTTAATATTTCAGGTACCCTTTATTCCACAGCGATGAGATTTGGTACGTTATTAAGTATTAATAAGGCATATTATTTCATGGTATTGGTCAAATTGAAATTCATTCAGGGGCGCTTATAATCAGGGCTGGCTCCAGGTATTTTGCCGCCCCTCTCTTAAAAATTTTTTTCGTCCCAACATTTTTCTAAAGAGCGGGGGGGGGGGGGGGGAATTTTTCGTCCCAACATTTTTTTTAAGGGCGGGGGGGAGAAATCCAAAAAAAAATTTTTCGTTTTACAGAATCTTACCCCGTTATAATTCAAAGTTGTTTTCTTCCGTTTTTGTTTTTTAAATTTTGGTATATGAATGATGTGTTCAAATTTACATAAAAAATGTCCTCTTTGTTAAACACCGCATGACTAACCATTAAAAAGACAGGTTTAAAATACTTGTTGCAAAGTTATTTTGTAGTACGATATCAATTAATAATCTAATGTTTTCCATTTTGTAAGATTTCTCAAAAATAAGACGCTTCCCACATAGCAGTTAGACATACATAACACATACAAAATATTCGGGTTGAAATTTTAGGCTTTTTCGGAAACGGTTATAAATTTGTTAGAAATATTTTTTGTTGAAATCTATTAGATACGGGTAAGACGAAATTTCGGTTTTCGCTTTTTGAAGGGGTCAAAACGGGGGTAGTAGATGGTTTAAACACATACGGTGCAAACGGCAAAATATATCATTTTGACACTGAAAATGACACGTCAGAAGATAAAATATTATTATGTTTCATATATGGTGTTATCATTTCCAATTTCTCCAATGGTTGCAAGGATTGGAAAATTTATGAATTTTTACTTTTTTTAACGAAATGGCTAAAGAAAACACAGGCACACACACACACACACAAAAAAAAGTGAATTACCAGAAATATGACTATCATTTCCGGATAAATTGGGGGCACCTGAAAACGAATTTCATAGTCCCGATGGCCAATTTCGCTCCAATTTTTCGGAAATCACCATACAGAGTGGTCCCAAAATCCCGCAACGATATATTTATTCTTATCAGACAAAGCAAATTAAAATAACAACCGATTGAGCTGAAATTTTGCATACACGTTTAGTTTGGATGACAATGCATGGCTAGCTAAGTGACGTCATTCCAAATCCAATATGGCGGACTCCCAAAGATGGCGGACCAGTTATTTTTTATGCATCCCCATGATATGGGTATCAAATGAAAGGGTTTGCTGAGAAGAATACGAAAATAAAATGACGTCACACTAAATTCAATATGGCGGACGAAACTGAATTTTAAAACAGTTATCCCCAACCGATTGAGCTGAAATTTTGCATACACATTTAGTTTGGATGACAATGCATGGTTATCTAAGTGACATCATTCCAAATCCAATATGGCGGACCAGTTAATTTTTTATGCACCCCCATGATATGGGTTGTAATGGTTTGTTGTCGGGTAGCTGGTTCTGAGATTAATCAGGGTCCAGATTAGTTAATAAGACAGCCCAATAAAAACATAAACAATTTATTTACTTCTTCAAACAGGCAGTGTTACATAACATACAGGTACAGGTTATATGTCCGTATCTTTTACGGTTCTTAGGGCAACATTTTCTATTATCAGAGAGAGAGAGAGAGAGAGAGAGAGAGAGAGTAACGATTGCGATGCGATGTTTGTTGTTGCCGGTCTCCAGGTCGGGCTCATTCGCTCTGGCTTTGGCGGCGAAACGGCGCCGGGGAATGACTAACGACTCAGTTCATCACGCTGTAGGATTCCCAGGGTCAGATTGCATTCGTTCCGTCGTGTTTGCGTCGGGAGATGCACAAAACTGCAATATGTCCAGCTCAGCAGGCTGTAGACAGATTGGCAGAATTATCCACTCTGAATTATGTCGCCAATATTCTTGGCTAAAGATGTCGGTCTCGGATGTCTGGGGCCGGGCAGGACTATTGCCCTTTACCCCAGTACATCGCTGTAGACCGGGGACCAGCCTCGTGCAGGGCGGGCGAACTTACTTTACGTCGGCCCCACTCACAATTGTGAGCGGTGCAGACGATTTCGGTCCACCTCCCTGGGTCCTGGCTCGTTGGACCTTGCTGGCTAAGGCCTCTTCTGGCGTTCTTCTTTCTTCGTCTTCTGCTCTTCGCCAGCTTGTTTGCCCCCCGGGGGGTAGTCATCGGTCTGTTGGGTGTTTTGGGTTTGTGGCGGGAGTGACTGCCGGTACACAAGATGCCAAGAGGCATCCTGTCATCCGGATCATCGGTAGGGTAAGGATGAGCTGTGTAGCTCGAGGAAGGGCAGACCTAACTGCTTTGGTAGCATTTTTGGTCTGCCCGGAGCTAGGGGGACTACAGGTACTGGACGGTTGTTTGTCCGGTACCCGCAGGGTCTTGGGTGGGTGGTTGGGTATCGTCATGTCTCTTCCGTGGGGGTGGATCGTCGGTTGGTGGTATGCTTCTCATACTCACCCGTTATCCAGGAGCTGCACCTTCGGCCGCTTGTTCCTCGGAGCATCTGCTGGGTCATAGTCAGTTGCCTCCCTGACTAGTGGGTTCCCATGCTCCTCGGCAAGGGCGTACATCTTTCTGGCTCTCTGCTTGATGATCTCAGTGACCGGGGTGTATTCCAGGTCCCTGTAGATGTCCTCGTTGCGGATGAACCAGGGTGCATCGACTGCCGTTCTGAGGGCGACGTTCTCCACTCTCTGGATCTGCTGGAGGTAGCTCTTTGCTTGGTAGCCCCAAGCTACCGAAGCATACGTCAGCTGAGGCCGGATGAGGGACCTGATAAGCGTGAGCTTGTTCCTCAGGTTGAGTCTGCTCTGTCTACCCGTCATCGGGTAGATTAGGGCTCTTGTCCTCCTGGCCTTCTTGACGATGGCCTCCGTGTTCAGTCTCCATGTTAGGCCTTTGTCCATGACCACGCCAAGGTAGTTGGCGGAGTCGTGCCATTGGATGTCCTCACCAAACATGGAAACGTGACCTGTGGGGTTTTGTTTTCTTACCTTCTTGAAGAGTACCGCCTTGCTCTTCTCGGCGTTGACGGCTACCTTCCATCTGTTGCACCAGTCCTCTAGGAGGGTGGCCGCCTCCTGGAGGTTTCTGGTGGCTAGCCTGGCACTCCAAGATCTGGCAGTCAGGGCTGTGTCATCGGCGTAGAGGGCCATGGAGGTCCTCTCCGTCCGGGGTAGATCGGATGTGAAGATGGAGAACAAGTGGGGGGACAGCACTGAGCCTTGGGGGACTCCTGCCTCCATTGTTCTGTACGTGGACACCCTGTCCACGATCTTCACCCTCATCTGTCTCCTGTGGAGGTACGATCTCACTAGCTTGACGAGTGCAATGGGGTAACCCATACTCATCATTTTGGCTAGGAGACCGTCGTGCCAGACCCTGTCGAAGGCTTTGGCAACGTCCAGGAACAGCGCTGCCGTGACCTGTCGTTGGTTGAACCCCTTCGTGACCTCCTCGGTGAGGCGGAGCACTTGGAGTTCGGTGGAGTGCCCTGTCCTGAAGGCGAACTGCTCGTCTGGGAGGACTTCCAGCTCTTCTGTCTTCTCGGCTATCCTCTTGAGTATGACTCGTTCGGCTACCTTACTCATCGCTGGGAGTAGACTGATTGGCCTGTAAGAGGAAGGAAACATTAGGTTCTTACCTGGCTTTGGGATGACTATGACGTCGGCCTTTTTCCACCTGGAAGGGAAGTGTCTCAACCTCAACATTGCGTTGATGATGTTGACCATCGCCGCTACTCCTTTCCGGGGCAGCTTCTTGAGGGCGATGTTCCCAATGCCATCACATCCTGGAGCTTTCCTGGGTTTTAGGCTCCTTAGGATCTCCTTGACCTCCTCGGGGGTGGTCGGGGGGATGTGGTCTTCATCTGGCAGACGGTTCATCCTACGTACCCTGCGCCTCACGTCGTCCTCCCAGTCCTCGTCCTCATCATCGAGTTGGTTTTCCCTACACTGCAGTTCCAAGCTGTCGGCAAAAGCCTCGGCTTTTTCCTGGCGAGTGTAGACAACACCATTCTCTCCGTGGATCGGGGGCATGGGAGTCCGCCGGTTTCGCAGGGCCCGTTGGGTGGTCCAGATGCTCCTGTCCTGCGTGTCCAGGGATTCCAGGTGGCGTTGCCACCCTTCTTGTCTGTGTTCCTGAAGGGCGGCCTTGACTCTCCGGCTCAGGGTGTTGTAGTATCTCCTGTCCTCCGGGAGTCGGGTTCTCTGGGCCCGTCTCTTGGCACTTCGTCTGTCCCGTATCAGCTGCCTGGTTTCCTCTGGGAGGTTGGCCAGGGGAGCTGGTGCTCGCCTTGTTTCCGTCTCGGTGGTACTTACCCTTAGTGCCGCCTGGATCTGGTCCTCCAGGGAAGTGATGGCCCTCTCCACGTCTGCCTCGGTTTCGAGTCTGGGAATGTGTGCGATGTTCCTCTGCAGTTCTGCACGGAACACTTCCCAGTCCGTTCTCCTTTTGATGAATGTTGTCGTGTTCTCACCGTCCTTTTCTCCTAGTTCTAGGAGAATGGGGCTGTGATCGGTGGAACCATCCATCATGGCGGTGATTTCGGCTTCGAGGGGGATCTCCTTCAGCATCGCAATGTCCAGGACGTCCGGCCTCCCAACACCATTGTCATGGGTCGGTCCCTCCGGGCCAAGGACCAGCAGGTTGCCATCGTGTCGTCCCAGGAATCGCAGTAGCTCTCGTCCTCGAGTGTTTGTAATCCTACTGTGCCATTCCGGGGACTTGGCGTTGAAGTCGCCGATGGCAACCGTCTGGGTCCCTGGGGGAAGAACCAAGTCCAGGTCTGCGTCTAGCAGCATGTTGTTGGGTGGCTGGTAGCAGGAGACCACTCTGATGTCGCCATTTCGTGCCGTGGACACTACTATGGCTGTGGCCTGCAGGTTCTCCGTCTCTGGGAGTAGGATCGGGTGGTGTGCGATGCTCGTCTTCACTAGCAGGGCTACTCCTCTCATTACTCGTCTGTATGGCCCGGTCCAGTCCTTCCTGTATACGTGGTAGCCTGGGAAGTTGATAGCCTGGTCTGGTCGCAGCTTCGTTTCCTGCAGTGCCATGATGTCTATGTCACCCCTGGCGAGGAGTTCCTCTACCTCGAGTTTTCTCTCTCGCAGTCCGTTGACATTCCACGATGCGACCTGCAGGAACCCTGGTTTGACCTGAAACAACATTATACATTAGTAAATGCTGGCATTTGTGCAAAAAATGCGCTCATTGCTGAGCACATCTGTTGCATTTGTGCAAGCACCGCGGTGAGGTTTTGGGCCTCAGCGGGTGCCTGCTGCCTGGGGGCTGGGCCTGGGTTCTGTCCCTTCCCTGCCTTGCCCTGAGCTACCCTGGCGTAGCTCAGGCCTCCAGTTGTGGGTGTTGCCTTTTTAGGGGCAGCACCGGACTGGGTTGGCTTGGCTGCGGGGGCTGGTTTCGCCGCCGCCGTCTTCTTGGGGTACTTGGGGCACCCTCTGTAACTGGCTGGATGTGCCCCCTGGCAGTTGGCACACTTCGCCGGTACATTTCGGGGCTTCTCGCAGTCCCCGGAGTGGTGTGGTTCAGCGCACTTCACACACTTGGCCTGTGCGGTGCATCTCCCCTGGGCATGGCCGAATCGCTGACAGCGGTGACACTGTGCGATTGCCAGGGCGGCTTTCTGCCTCTCAGTGCGGACCACCAGTGAACAGCAGCGGTTCACCGATAGGATTTTCTCCTCACTGTGGGGGACCTGAACCAACATCAGGGGGATCTCTTGTTTTGTCCTCCTTGATGTCATCCTGTGGACGGAGACTGGTGCGAAGCCCTGGGTTTGGAGGTCCTCCTTGACCTCGTCAGGGGTTACTCCGCTTGGGATACCTCTGATGACTACCCTCAGTAGTCTGTCTTCGGGCAGGGCGTATGTGTGGTATTCGCGCTTTTCCTGCGCGAACATCCTCGTCATTCGCCTGTAATCTTCGGGCGTTTGGGGCTCGATGGCGATCCCCTCTCGCACGGTCCTGGCTTTGACGAACTTTATTCCGGCTTCGTCTAGTCTCTGCCGGACAGCAGACCATGTCTCCGCCTTGCGGAGGATCACGGGTGGGATTTTGGGGGCCTTTTCCTTGGGGGGCTCCTGGCTGACCTGGCTGGACGTTGGTGCGTCTTTGCTGGTGCAGGGCTGCACCACCTGGTTATCCTGCTGGGCCGTCTTTTTCGCCCTTGTCCTGGTGACAAGGGTGAATTCGCCGTCGCTGTCGGTGTCAGCTTCGGCTGCCTTTCTCTTGGGTGCCTCCTTTGGTGCGGGGGGTTGCACCAGGGGGACATCCATGGGGACTTCCTGGGCCTGGGGTTGGGCCTGGGTGGCCGGGGGCTGCATCTGAGGGGCCTGGAGAGCCCGCATGGCTGCTACCAGCTCAGCGTGTTGGATACGTTGTATCTCGTTTTGGGCACGCTGTGCTTCGGCCTGGGCACGTTGTTCTTCGTACTGGGAGCGTTGCACTTCCAGTTGCTTTGCCATGTCAGCTCGTAGTTGGGCCATCCTCTGGCACATCTCGGCTAGTTGGGCTTTCAGTATGCTATTCTCGTGCATACGCTTCTGAATAAGGGCTGTCTTGCCTTCCATGTCCGTAGGCAGAGAGCTCCCTACTGGAGAGGCACCGTCCTGTCCTGCCATACTGTCCTCCACAGTATCGTCCTGGCTTCCTGAAAAGAAATGTGTGTTATTTATGTTAAAAATAGTGGGAAAGGAAAAACGGGAAAGGAAAAATAAATGGTGTCTCCAGTGAGGGAGACTTTATTTATCTTTTAACTATATTAGCGTCTTAAAAAAGACGTCTAATATTTCTCCTCTTCAACTTCTGTGTGGGGCTGCCACTTCGTAGTTCACTTCGCTTGGATTGTACACAACACTACACTACTACTGCACTGCACTGGTGGTCCGTACTCTCCGACTGCTGGTTGAACTATGTGACGCTGAATTATGTTGATTTGCGGCCGGGCTTTTATATCCGAGAATCCTCGCTTACTGGTGACGTAGAACTGCGTATAGTTTAGTGTTGTATGCAAATCCGCGCCTCTAGACGGGAGCTGGTAGATTTGCGGGCCGTGTGCACATTGGTGTCGTGTGTAAATCCGGAATCTTAGTAATGGAGCAGGAATTTAAAGAATGCTTCATTACAGGGTATCAAATGAAAGGGTTTGCTGAGAAGAATACGAAAATAAAGTGACGTCACACTAAATTCAATATGCCGGACAAATGCCCAAAGATGGCGGACAAAATTTTTAACATTATAATTTGATCGTATAGTGTATTCGCTCATACGTTGCATTTGAAGAAATGGTGAAGGATTGTGGTGAAGGAAACTATAAGTTTCATATCGGATAGGAACGACGCAATGAATATACACTTCTCCAAGAAATTAACGCACCACCAAAAAATAACCAAAAGTTTGAAGTCAGTTAATTTTTAACCCCCGATCCAAAAAGAAGTGATAAGTTTGATTCGCATGTTGTATGTCTGTCCGTCCGTCCGTCCGTCCATCTGTCTGTCTGTCTGTGGCTTTATATATCTTCAATGGCAGATCCAATTTTGATGCAGTTTTTATTAAAATTAAATATAACACATAAATAAATTTATAATAGAACCGGTCTTGTAGGTCGTGTGCGACTAGTAGAATACAAAATTGGACCGCGTCGGCTTAAAGATTAAAAAGTTCTGTGTGGGACTCGTGATATAATAATACGCTATGTTGTATGTATATGTTTAGTTTAAAAAGTATAAAATAAAATTAAATTACAAATTTAAAGAAACGCCCGACACAAAAATATTTACCAAATAACTAATATAAAAAAAAAACAAATTAACACAACTTTAAAAATTATGAAATAATTTTGATTCCATATACGAACTCTTATGATTTATTTAAATCCAGCTTACATTTTCTTTATGTCCTCGAGATTTGCTTTCCTATACGCATGAATATGTCGGGGGCTGCTGTAGAGACGAACTACTAAATAGTTATATTCAAAACAGCAGCTCCCGATATATTCATGCGTATAAGAAAGCAAATCTACAAGACCGGTTCTATTATAAATATATTATATTTAATTTTAATAAAAGCTGCATCAAAATCGGATCTCCCATTGAAGAGATATCAAGCCACAGACAGACAGACATACAAACATACGAATCAAACTTATAACACCTCTTTTTTGATCGGGGGTTAAAAATTAACTAACTTCAAACTTTTGGTTATTTTTTGGTGGTGCGTTAATTTCTTGGAGAAGTGTATATTCATTGCGTCGTTCCTATCTGATATGAAACTCATAGTTTAAACCGAGTCCTTCACCATTTCTTCGAATGCAATATATGAGCGAATACACTATACGATCAAATTTTAGTGTTAAAACTAAAAAATTTTGTCCACCATCTTGGGATGTCCGCCATATTGAATTTAGTGTGACGTCATTTTATTTTCATATTCTTCTTAACAAACCCTTTCATTTGATACCCATATCATGGAAGTGCATAAAAAATAACTGGTGCGCCATCTTTGGGAGTCCGCCATATTGGATTTGGAATGACGTCACTTAACTAACCATGCATTGTCATCCAAACTAAACGTGTATGCAAAATTTCAGCTCAATCGGTTGGGGATAACTGTTTTAAAATTCAGTTGCGTCCGCCATATTGAATTTAGTGTAACGTCATTTTATTTTCGTATTCTTCTCAGCAAACCCTTTCATTGATATCAATATCAATGAGGTTTATAAAAAATAACTGGTCCGCCATCTTTGGGACTCCGCCATATTGGATTTGGAATGACGTCACTTAGCTAACCATGCATTGTCATCCAAACTAAACATGTATGCGAAATTTCAGCTTAATCGGTTGGGGATAACTGTTTTAAAATTCAGTTGCATCCGTCGTATTGAATTCAGTGTGACGTCATTCTATTTTCGTATTCTTCTCAGCATTTGATACAAATATTATGGAGGTGCATTAAAAATAACTGGTCCGCCATCTTTGGGAGTCCGCCATATTGGATTTGGAATGACATCACTTAGCTAACCATGCATTGTCATCCAAACTAACAAGTTGCGTCCGCCATATTGAATTTAGTCTGACATCATTTCATTTTCGTATTCTTCTCAGCAAACCCTTTCATTTGATACCCATATCATGGAGGTGCATAAAAAATAACTGGTCCGCCATCTTTGGGAGTCCGCCATATATTGGATTTGGAATGACGTCACTTAGCTAACCATGCATTGTCATCCAAACTAAACGTGTATGCAAAATTTCAGCTCAATCGGTTGGAGATAACTGTTTTAAAATTCAGTTGCGTCCGCCATATTGAATTCGTCATTCTATTTTTGTATTCTTCTCAGCAAACCCTTTCATTTGATACAAATATCATGGAGGTGCATAAAAAATAACTGGTCCGCCATCTTTGGGAGTCCTCCATATTGGATTTGGAATGACATCACTTAGCTAACCATGCATTGTCATCCAAACTAACAAGTTGCGTCCGCCATATTGAATTTAGTCTGACACATTTCATTTTCGTATTCTTCTCAGCAAACTCTTTCATTTGATACCCATATCATGGAGGTGCATAAAAAATAACTGGTCCGCCATCTTTGGGAGTCCGCCATATTGGATTTGGAATGACGTCACTTAGCTAACCATGCATTGTCATCCAAACTAAACGTGTATGCAAAATTTCACCTCAATCGGTTGGGGATAACTGTTTTAAAATTCAGTTGCGTCCGCCATATTGAATTTGGTGTGACGTCATTTTATTTTCGTATTCTTCTCAGCAAACCCTTTCATTTGATACCCATATCATGGGGGTGCATAAAAAATAACTGGTCCGCCATCTTTGGGAGTCCGCCATATTGGATTTGGAATGACATCACTTAGCTAACCATACATTGTCATCTAAACTAAACGTGTATGCAAAATTTCAGCTCAATCGGTTGTTATTTTAATTTGATTTGTCTGATAAGAATAAATATACCGTTGCGGGATTTTGGGACCACTCTGTATGGTGATTTCCGAAAAATTGGAGCGAAATTGGCCATCGGGACTATGAAATTCGTATTCAGGTGCCCCCATATTATCCGGAAATGATAGTCATATTTCTGGTAATTAACTTTTTTTGTGTGTGCCTGTGAAATCTAAGTTGTACAACATACTGATGTCCCAATTGTACGTGACGGAGACTGTTTATTTCGTTCCCTTTCATTCTTAATGTACGGCTCACAAGAAAGTTGTAAACAAATAGTCAGCTTTGTATTAGACAATTGGAACGAATTTTTAATCATGTCCCATAACAGTGAGGGCGACAATTACTCCACATGAGCTGAGGTATCCGTATCTCTGAAATCGTCAGAGTGACGGGATCTTCTGAGGAAATAAGGAGACACGTATTCGACGGCTTCCAAAAAGAGACCCCCTCCCGAACGGGTGAACAGGGAGAGGGATGTTTTTAAGCATGAAAGACACATACCCACCCATGTGCTCTATTGTCGATTAAAATAACTATTTTTTTCGATGGGAACACGGCTTCCTTAAATGCAATGAATGTGCAGTGGGTTAGTATCTCAATGTTCTTAATTCCACGCAGATGAAGTTCCACCCGAACGAAGTTCCATGCGGGCGAAGTCGCGGGCATCAGCTAGAGGGTGAAAAATGGGGTTGAAATTTTAGGCTTTTTCGTTAGATCTAGATGCATGAAATTTGGCAAAAATATTTTTTGTTGAAATCTATTGGATACGTACATGTAAGACAAAATTTCGATTTTCACTTTTTGATTTCGATTTCGATTTTCACTTTTTGAAGGGGTGAAAACGAGATGGTTTAGAGCGTTGGTTTAAATAGTATTTTTGAAATCGCTTAAGTCAGAAACGTGATCATTCGAGCGATGGACTCTTCTGAAGAAATAAGAAGATACGTACTCGATGGTTTTCAAAAAGAAAGGGTGAACGGGGAGGGGGAGGTTTCTTCGGGTACTATGGATGCGCAGTGGGTTTCCCCAAGTACTAAGGATACACAGTGGGCTTCCTCGAGTGCTATGGATGCACAATGCGTTTCCTCGAGTACTATGGATGCGCAGTGGATTTTCCCGAGCACTATGGATACGCAGTGGGTTTCCTTAAATGCAATGAATGTGCAGTGGGTTAGTATGTCAATGTTCCAATGTTCCACGTGGATCAAGTTCCACGCGGACGAAGTCGCGGGCATCAGCTAGTAATGTATAAAACAGGTCCATTTGTCTAACATTTACGTCCTATATAAGTGCATAGCATGTATAGTAGGTAAAAAACGTGTTGTCCAACATATGATATGTATATGCAAAGATTGAATATGTACACCTGGCACGTCCATAGAACGTCGTCTGTACATACACTGGAGCAAACGTATTGTCCAGCATATATTATGAATATACATAGATTGAATATGTGCACCTGGCACGTCCATAAAACATCGTCTATACACTAGAGCATCTACTTTATGGGATATGTATATTACTTGATAAAAATTAAGGGATTAGTGCATAAATATTGTCCTATGAATTTGTTTGTTATCATCTGTATATTTTATTTACATATCTAATATTGTTTACCATAGTTCCAATTTATTCTCACAAGGGTTGCCTGCAAATTATAATGTTTATTAAGTTATTAAATACATTTATCTACTCTTATTAGGTTATATACTAATTAATGAACTGCTTTTGATCAATTAATAGTATCCATAAACAGCGTGAGTTATAATGCGTGAGTTATTATAACTCACTAGGTACAGACCCAATCACTTTTATCTTCATGCTTAGCCTGTCCAATCGACGTAACGCGCAACACACGAAGGTGGAGCCAGAGAACTGACAGATTATTCGCGTTAATATCTATAAAGATTTTCTGAAATGTCACAAAATGCTACTTTTGATTCGTTCGTGCCGAGACGAATTTTCGAATTTCGCCGTGCAATTTACGATCAGGTTTATCTGGAAGACTTCCTCTTTACGTCGCGACATCGTACGGCCGTCCCAATGGTGTTTTTCGAAAAATATGAACGTGTCAAGATTGCACGTTTTTGCAATTTTTTCGACTCCGAAATGTAAGCTGTTTTTTTTATTTTTCGCAGATATCTCCGAAACGGTGGGAGTTAGCTCAAAATAAAAACAAGACCAAAGAGTATTTTTCATTACGAACCTTTTACTACTATCAGAATTTTGATTTTTTTTCGTTTCGGAGGTAACTACTGAAATGTTGGCTATGTAAGGCAAAAAATCGTTGAGCTTCTACAGTTGGCAACTTTTTAATCTTGGCTCCTACGCCAAAAGACTACTCTAGTTAACTTAAACAGAATTAAATTTTCTAAAACTCTTTTTTTTTATTTTTTGAATTCCGACAAAAATGAAGGAATTAGAGGGACCGGGATTTGGGACTTTTTTTTCGGTAAAATGTCTCCATTTTGTCATCGTAATTAATCGGTAATTAACTGAAATCGGTCTCATATACGATGTTCACTTAATATCATGTACTATTTTGACGCTCCGCCAATCTTGGCCTTTCGAAACAAAGGTTTCTGAGAAAAATTATTTTTTTAAGATTTACATACACTCTATAGGAAAACGTGTAATTTCTTACATTTCCTCGAATATCTCGATAATTATCATTTTTTTCGAAAAATTTGTACCTAGATAGCTTATGTAAAGAGAATTGATTGAGCTTTCCGACGCTTTTTTAATTTTTTCTCTAACATAAAAAACAAGACTTTTGATCGAATATGCGCTCCGGGCTATTGCAGTTCGCGGAGAAGTTTTGCATTTTCCGCCGCGTAATATTATTCTACAAAGCTGATTTTTTGTCTACAAGTAGTTTATGCACTATTTCGATTAAAAATCACATTCTACCTCCACTTGAAGGTGGCTAAATCTTTGAAGACAACATATATAAAAGGGTGAACTAAAATTAAATTGTACAGTTAATTTTATTAATGAACAAATTGAGTAATTTAAACAAAATTTTCTCAATTTAATATTTATTGTTATAATCGTAGATAAAGTATAGTATTCAACTTGCGGTAATGGTAATAACTCACTTGATGAATTACAGCACTCGCCTACGACTCGTGCTGTAAACTTTCATCCGCGTGAGTTATTACCTACATTACCGCTCGTTGAATGATATACTATTTTACTTACCTTTACCAATTGCGGTCGGTAGGGATCGAACCTGCATGGCTCTGTTGTCCGTATTACATTTCTGACTCTATTACCAACTGAGCTATCTTGGTGACCGATATTTTGGATGCTAAAAGCAGTCTAGTAATGTCTTTATTATGTGAAACTGAATTTCTAGTCTTATTTAAAATATATGAAAATCTTTCAGGTTCTCTTTTTTTCTATTTTTTTATGTGTTCCCAAACCTGAGTTTTTCGAGTTACTAGTATTTTTATTTATTTATAATTATAAGAAGAACTTATTTAATTTAATTAAACTGTCACCAGTGTCACCTGAGAAGTACGAGTAGTTGTTGAACAATGTAATATTACATTACATTAATTCAGTGGCGGTTCATTAAAATAAATTCTTTTCCTCAGATCTCGAAATTGAAGAGCAGGAAGGAGGGAGAAATCCGAAAAAGAATTTTTTCTCATCTCAAATTCGATGAGATGAAAGGAGAGGGGGGGGGGGGGAGTCAGGTGTCAACTATTTTAAGAATTAAAGTTTTAGAGTTGAGGTACTTATACAAACCTGGGAAACGTGTTGGAGAAAAAACGGTAAAGGTATAATATCATCATCTACAACATAAATAGAATATTTAACACGTTAACTGCCGCCATGAGAAGAAAAAATGTGGTTCCCCATGCCAAATTTTATTCTGTCGGATTTCAACACAATTTTATGTGTATATTACAGAAATGTTTGGAAAATTATCATAGCTGTTATTTTCCATATTTTTGCAAACAAAATATGGCACAGCATTGGTACCTCACATCACAGAAGCTTACATATGTTCCGCCTTTGCAGCGAGGTATTAATACTGTGCCTCAATAACAAGTTTCGACAAATCCTAACATCAGTGGCGGCTCGTCAGGGGAGGCAGGGGAGGCAGGGGAGGCTGAGTCTCCCTTTGTAAGAAGCAGCATATCTTCCAATCTTCCAAATTAATATCTTTTACTTGTAGAAATTTCTCTAATTGTCTTTCAAAATATCAAGCCTCCTCTGCAGACAATATCACGAGCCGCCACTGCCTAACATGGCCAAAAGATTATTATGTGTCTGTGAAATTTACGTGTCGGTTTCGTTTCATACGTAATGGGCTCATTTAGTGATATTTAATTTACAATTTATTTTTGCATTTTCTGTAAGTATTTAACCCTTTAAGTATATAGTGAAAAAATTAGGCCGCTAGCGTTAATATTAAATGTAATATTTGATTTTCACTTCGTAACATATTTAAAACGCCCGATAGCGCGCAGATGATGTCACGGCACTCGCTCGACTGGCTTTATGAGCAGCGTTGATCAATACTTTTAGAGCACAATCACGTCACGTCAATGCTACTTTCATTGTATCGCTACATTTTTTGTATGACGTCTTATTTATTTATTTTGCAACTTTGACGACAAATTTTAAAACAATTTATCATAATGCGTGAAATGAAATACGGAGGAGGGATCATTGTTCGCAAGTTAGTTCCGGATTTTCCATCACTTTCGAAAATTCTGTTTCTCTGTATCTCGCTTGAATAAGGGTGTTATCTTTGCATTTAAAAAATGTCTAATGGATGCATATGGCAATAGGGACCCACCTGGGTTACCGCAAGGAAGTTAAGTATTTACAGTCTATAGGAATTGTAAAGATGTTGGTTCTTGAGAAGTTATAGTGCACTAAAGGACATTTAAAAATTCAATACTTATGCATACTATACACTAATAAATATTTAACATGTGATTACAGGAAACTGAAACTATTTTGCATAGAATATGCACTGCTCTTTTTGTAGTAACAGTTCAGGTGAATAATGCGAACATATTTTTTATACACAAAACAATTAAAAACTCTGAGTGGCGAAATATTTTTTTATATTCATTAAAATTCCTAGATATCGTATACAAGATTTAATTAACATCTGTACTTTTTTCATAAGATCATTACTTTTTTTGTTTCGATACCAGTACGTTAATTTTTTATCCACTGGCAACGCTGTTTATGAGTTATTCGGTTATAAGTATTCAGTTTAAAAGATTTCGTTGTACACTGTGCGGGTGTGGTGTTATTTTACGTTATTTGACTTATTTGTTTTGTTATTTTTCATATATAAAAATCAGTTCTGTTCGTAAATTCATAAAGAGCGGATGGTGTTATTGCGGATCTACCTAGATTTGTGTTTTAGGCGACTATAGTTTGATTAATATAGCCAAACCTCGTTGTTTATGTTCACAACAGATAGGTATATCACAGTGGCGGCTCGTGATATTGTCTGCAGAGGAGGCTTGATATTTTGAAAGACAATTAGAGAAATTTCTACAAGTAAAAGATATTAATTTGGAAGATTGGAAGATAATGCTGCTTCTTCCAAAGGGAGGCTCAGCCTCCCCTGCCTCCCCTGACGAGCCGCCACTGGTATATCAGTGCGTAGTGTTCTTATACCAGTTGCTATCTGTGAGTACGTTTTTTACTACATTTTGTGCATTGCATGTAGCAGCCCTGTCAAAAAAATCTCATCAATCCGTATTGAAAATTATCAAAAATTAATAAGTATCTATGAGAACCTATATGGTCAATAAGTTTCTATAAGAGTTAGGTAAAGTTGCTGTTGAAATTGTTATCAGTTTATATCCGAATTGAACAGCAAAATGAGTCAAGCCATATCCATTTGTAAATCCAAACATTTACTTATACCACATCAATGAGAATTTATGAGCACAGTATCTAATGTAATCCGTGCGGCTTTCCGTGATTAAAAGACAAGTGTTTCTTTAAGAAACGAGCTGCATTAGGTTAGAACAGTTTTGATTTGCAATTGAAGATTACAAATTATAATGTTTGAATAGGGATTTATGAGATCAGTTTCTATGAGTATTAATGTTTTTTTTCAGTAATATATTAAATGTGTTTTCATTTGTTTGAATGGGTAAAAAGAAAGGTCAGTTTTCAACTGCAATTACAAATACAAGTTTAATCGCTCCGAAGGGGTTATATGCGATCGATTTCTAAAAGTATTTATGCTGTTTTCCGAATATAGTTATGATGAGGTTTAATCAGTAACAAATTGTTAACTACTTGTTATGATATGGTCGGAAATTCCAAGTACACATTTAGTATTCCTTCAAGAGGATTGATGAGAGCAGTTTCTACGAGTATCTATTTGTTGTTCCTATAGTAAATTATATAAGTCTTTATCAGTACAGATTCGGATCTAATTTAAATATGAAAATTATATCAGAATAAAGCAACCAAATATTTTAAACAGTATCTATTTGTAAATCCACCCATTTACTTATACTATCTCAATGAGAATTTATGAGAACAGTATCTAATGTAAAACGTGCGCCTTTCCGTAGTTAAATGGCAGGAGTTTCTATAAGAAACGAGCTGCATTAGGTTAGAACAGATTTGATTTGCAATTGAAGATTCAAAATTATAATGTTTGAATAGGGATTTATGAGATCAGTTTCTATGAGTATTAATGTTTTTTTTTTTCAGTAATATATTAAATGTGTTTTCATTTGTTTGAATGGGTAAAAAGAGTTTTCAACTGCAATTACAAATACAAGTTTAATCACTTCGAATGGGGTTATATGCCATCAATTTCTAAAAGTATTTATGCTGTTTTCCGGATATAATTGTGATGAGGTTTAATCAGTAACAAATTGTTCACTACATGTTATATGGTCGGAAATTCCAAGTACATATTTGGTATTCCTTCAAGAGGATTGATGAGAGCAGTTTCTATCTATTTGTTGTTCCTCTAGTAAATTATATAAGTCTTTATCAGTAAAGATTCGGATCTAATTTAAATATGAAAATTATATCAGAATAAAGCAACTAAATATTTTAAACAGTATCTATTTGTAAATCCAGACATTTACTTATACTATCTCAATGAGAATTTATGAGAACAGTATCTAATGTAAAACGTGCGGCTTTCTGTGGTTCAAGGGCAAGTGTTTCTATAAGAAACGAGATGCATTAGGTTAAAACAGTTTTGATTTGCAATTGCAGATTACAAATTATAATGTTTAAATAGGGATTTATGAGATCAGTTTCTATGAGTATTAATGTTTTTTTTCAGTAATATATTAAATGTGTTTGCATTTGTTTGAATGGGTAAAAAGGAAGGTCAGTTTTCAACTGCAATTACAAATACAAGTTTAATCACTTCGAATGGGGTTATATGTGATCAATTTCTAACAGTATTTATGCTGTTTTCCGAATATAATTGTGATGAGGTTTAATCCGTAACAAATTGTTCACTACATGTTACGATATGGTCGGAAATTCCAGGTACATATTTAGTATTCCTTAAAGAGGATTGATCAGAGCAGTTTCTACGAGTATTTATTTGTTGTTCCTACAGTAAATTATATAAGTCTTTATCAGTATGCATTCGGATCTAATTTAAATACAAAAATCATATCAGAATGAAACCCCAAATATTTTAGACAGTTTCCACCTGTAAATCCAAACATTCAAAGATAATATTATAATGAGAATCCATCAGAACAGTATCTAATGTAACGTGTGCGGTTTTCCGTGGCTAAATTTTAAAATTGTTTGCAATAAATAAGCTTTAACGGATTCGAACAGTTTTCATTTGCATTTCCAGATGAATAGTTTTAATTGTTAGGGATCTATGAGGTCAGTGTAACGTTTTTTTTTTTCAATAAAATGTGTTTTTATTGGAAAAAAAACATTACACAAAGACACTGATCTCATAGATCCCTATTTAACAATTAAAATTATTCATCTGGAATTGCAAATTAAAACTGTTCAAATCCGTTAAAGCTATTTATTAAAAATACTTTTAAAATTTAGCCACGGAAAGCCGCACGCGTTACATTAGATACTGTTCTGATTGGTTCTCATTAAAATATATCTTTAAATGTTTGGATTTACAAGTGGATACTGTTTAAAATATTTGGTTGTGTCATTCTGATATAATTTTTGTATTTAATGTAGATCCGAATGCATACTGATAAAGACAAATTTTCTATTGGAACAACAAATACATACTCATAGAAACTGCTATCAGCAATCCTTTCGAAGGAATACTAAATATGTACCTGGAATTTCCAACCATATCGTAACATGTGGTGAACAATTTGTTACTGATCAAACCTCATCACAATTATATTCGGAAAACAGCATAAATACTGTTAGAAACTGATCGCATATAACCCCATTCGAAGTGATTAAACTTGTATTTGTAACTGCAGTTGAAAACTGACCTTTCTTTTTACCCATTCAAACAAATGAAAACACATTTACTATATTTATTACTGAAAAAAAAAAAACATTAATACTCATAGAAACTGATCTCATAAATCCATATTCAAACATTATAATTTGTAATCTTTAATTGCAAATCAAAACTGTTCTAACCTAATGCAGCTCGTTTCTTATAGAAACTCTTGCCATTTAACCACGGAAAGCCGCACGTTTTACATTAGATACTGTCCTCATAAATTCTCATTGATGTGGTATAAGTAAATGTCTGGATTTACAAATAGATACTGTTTAAAATATTTAGTTGCTTTATTCTGATATAATTTTCATATTTAAATTAGATCCGAATGCATACTGATAAAGACTTATATAATTTACTATTGGCACAACAAATACATACTCGTAGAAACTGCTATTATCAATCCTTTCGAAGTAATACTAAATATGTACCTGGAATTTCCACACGTAACATGTATAGTGAACAATTTGTTACTGATCAAACCTCATCACAATTCTATTCGGAAAACAGCATAAATACTTTTAGAAATTAATCGCATATAACCCCATTCAAAGTGATTAAACTTGTATTTGTAATTGCAGTTGAAAACTGACCTTTCTTTTTACCCATTCAAACAAATGAAAACACATTTAATATATTACTGAAAAAAAACATTAATGCTCATAGAAACTGATCTCATAAATCCCTATTCAAACATTATAATTAGTAATCTTCAATTGCAAGTCAAAAGTGTCCTAGCCTAATGCAGCTCGTTTCTTATAGAAACACTTGCCATTTAACCACGGAAAGCCGCACGTTTTACCTTAGATACTGTTCTCATAAATTCTCATTGATGTGGTATAAGTAAATGTTTGCTGCTCCATTCTGGTAGAAACTGATAGAAATTTCAGCAGCAACTTTAACTCCAGGCTCCAGTAGAGGGAGCTGTATACGTGTCGCTAATTCATATCTAATCTAATGTGACCTAAGGAACTGACGTGTGTTTGTTAAATTAAAAGTAAAGCAGTCTCTCTCACTGCTAACTCATTCATTGCTTCTAGGCTAGAACAAGAACACCCGAGGAAATAAGGACTTTGCAGCATTTTGTGTTTACCACAATATTAGTATTTCTATTTGAAATATGCAATTTAAACTGTACATTTGTCGGCATGCATATCCAAATTAATACTAATAAAAAAGCAAAATGGAAGTTTACAATAAAAATACATCTGTAAAATATACAATTGAAACTGTACATTTGTTGACATGTATATCCACATTAATACTAATAAAAAGACAATGTGAAATTTACAATAAAAACATGTTGATAAATGGTGTGTTACATACGATAGATACTGGAGAAAGGACGGACTGGAACTCTTATGATATTACTTATAGAAAAGTTTAGAATCTCTTTAAAGTTGTATCTGTAATTCCATATGTTTACAGAGGCAAGGGTGCATTTGCAGACACTAAACTGTAGATTTGTTGATGTATATTTCATATAAGTACTCATGAAAGGGCAACATGATAATTCCAAATAGCTCATTCGGAATTACTGTTTCATAACCGATTTAAAACTTAATAAAACAGATAAAATCCTGTCTGTATAATACTAATATAACTTATAGGAACGATGAAACCGCATCCTTTTTTTTTTATAAGTTTCTATGTGGAATTTTTGGCAGGGAGGCGAACACCTACCGGCTCCAACGGCCGGCGATGCCGAGCCGGGGGGGATAGACCCAGGAGGGAATCCTCCTGGTACTCAGATACAGAGAAACACACATATGGAAGATGTGATTTTTGTAGAAAATGCCAATTTAAATATTGATAATCAAAGCATATGTAACAATAAACTTTCTAATAATAATTTAAATAGTACTCAAAGAAATGATCAGCAAGGTCAAACGTTTTTGCCTACAAAAAGCATGAACGCATCAGAAATAAATATATCGGACAAAAAGTCAACAAGATCTATTAACATAAATAATAAATTCAAAAACACTGATAAAGGCCCGTATTTTATATTTGTAGAACACAAATCTCTCAATTTAGGTCGTTTACATCATATGAAACTTGGTGAAAAATTAAGCCAACTCTCGAAATATGAAAAAAATTACCGAGATCAGTGGTGAAGGTAAGAATCGAATTAAAGTTGTATTAGACTCTGGAAATCAGCAAATAAATTAGTAGCTGACTCTTTCTTTGAAAAAAATTTTCTTATTGCTTATATTCCCAATTACCTTACTGAAAAAAAGGACTCGTACGATCTGTAGATACGTACCTTTCAGAAGAAACACTGTTTAATATCATTAAGTCTGACATTGCCATAAAAAAGGTCCAACGGTTACATAAAATCGTGTTAGAGGAAGATGAGGTTAAACGTATTCCACGACAAATGATTATTGTTACATTTTCCGGCTTAAAAATCCCACAATTTATTTACATAAATAAGGTTAGGTGTATAGTGGACATACAGTATCGGAATATTTTGGATTTGGGTGGCAGGCATAGTTTCAATGGCTTGACAGACCGCTTACAATAAAGGCGTGTACCAGTGCTCTAGTAGAGGGAGCAAATAATGACGCGCTATCAGGAAAACACGTACTACATCATTGCTATTAAAAATATCAGTACCATTTATTCAAAGGAAGGATGTAGTTGGCTCTGTTCAGTATAGGTGCTTTAATAACTAAAATTATTTAACTCGTTATACTTTAAAAAGGAGTCAAATAATTCTTTACATTTCCCGCAGACAGTGCTGCGCACGTACATGTGGTGGGGAAAGCAGGTAGTACGAGTGGTAGAGGATGTGTTATACGATAAAAAAAAGAATAGCCTAGTTGCTTCGCTCTCGCTTGCTCTCATTGCCGACCCAAATGAAACATTTTCTGACACTGTATATGTTCAACCTGTTATGCAATGTCATAATTGTCTAGGATTCGGGCATACATTTTCCCAATGTAAGGGTAAAAAAAGGTGTAAAACACGTGGTTCGGAGAAAGAGGATGCTTGCGTAGAATGTAACCAATTTTGTATTTTCTGTAAAAATAACAATCATCAATGCACGTATAAAGAGTGCCCAGAATTTATTAAGCAAAAAAAAACCAAGGAGGCAATGGCGGTTCACAACTTATCTTTCAAAGAAGCATAATCGACAATCCAGCATATACTAGTATAGTTAAAAAAAATCGATTTGCCCCCTTGATCGATTGTAATTTTGAATTCCCTCCACTTACTCAACCCACGAGACCCAGGCTCAGTAGTTTCCCCAAACCAGTAACCATCAGTAAATCGCAACCCACTAACCCCCCCCCCCCCCCCAAAAAAAAAGAAAAACTCAAGAAACAACTCCTCATTTTCAACCGATTCAAAGAGAGTACAGTACTTCTTTCTGTGGTGGTTCAGTTTTTGATGGAACTAGGTATAAAATTAATGATGAAAATTCACAAAATGTAAACTTAGATACACTGAAAAATAAACGTAGTTGTATCTAGGGAATTTTCTAATAGACACACTTGGTAAAATAATCCCGTCAACTTCTACATTTTCTCTCGACAATTTAAATCTGGAATCTTCTTTAAATGAGATTGTTAATAATATATTTAATTTCCATTCGAATTCTCACGATTAAAAATTTTACAGTGGAATGCCAGATCGGCATTTTCCAATAACATCTCGCTAAAACAATTAATAGTCGAAGAAAAATTTGATATTGGCCTAATTAGCGAGACTTGGTACAAACCAATTCAAAGGCTATAACCTCGTTATAAATGATAGGCAGAATGGAAAAGGTGGCCTTGCTATTCTTATTTCACAAATAATCTCTTATAAAATTATAAAATTTAGTAATAATTTCAACAATAAAATAGAAGTATGTGGGATTAATATTACAATCGAAAAAAAAAACATATCCATTGTTTCTATTTATCGTCCTCCTAATGTAAAAGCTACCGTTACAGATTATGTTAATATATACTCAATCAAATAACACATAAACTGTGCATTATTGGTGGATATTTCAACTCCCACCATGGCTTTGGGGGTCTTCTATAAGTAACGAAGCAGGGAATATACTTGTTGAAGCCTTAGATCATTTTTCACATCTGGCAATTGCTAACAACGGCATGGCTACCAGGATAACAGCTCCTAATATTATTAATTCTGTAGTGGATATTACTATCATCTCTTCCGACTTGACCAATTCGTTTACTTGAGATGGATCTGATCATTACCCAATAAAAATTACATTCCCTAATCATTTAATAAATCAGAACATGGTATATCCTATATCCAAGTGGTCCACTGAGGAAGTCAATTGGGACATGTTTGAAACTCTTATTGAACAACGTTTCATACTGACTTCGGATTTTTATTCTACCAATGATATGATTAATTATCTAGTTACGGCTATAACTGATGCAGCTAATATAGTTTGTAAGAAAAAAAAACCGTAAACCATAATCACCACCCTGGTGGAACAATTCTTATTCAAATATTTCTATTCAACGGAAAACTGCTCTTAAGAACTATAAGAAAAACATGACCAATGCTAATTTTATTGAATATAAACGCATAGATGCTTTATGCAAAAAGGAATTTAAAAATAAAGCTCGAGATAGTTTACTTCTCGAAACTAACTAGACAATCAAACACATTAGAAATTTGGAAAAGGGTAAATAAAATCCAGGGAACCCATAACATCAACCGGTTTAATGACCCAGATTCTATGGAGAAGTTTCTAAACAAACTGGCTCCTGATAGCGCGTCCTTACCACCTCCCACCGTGGGTAATATTGAACCACATTTTTTTTTAGTACTAAAATTAGTATAGATGAACTTGAAACCAACATCAAAAGTACCTCCAATACTGCTCCCGGTTTAGACGGAATTAATTACATCATGATTAAACACCTTCCATCTAGCGCAAAACTATTCTTATGCGAAATTTTTAACAATAATCTAATAAAGGGGCACAACTGTGATGTTCTCAAAAATTCCTTAATTATACCAATACTTAAGGCAACCGACGGGGAGTCATTTAGGCCCATTTCTCTCATGTCATGTATACTAAAAACTCTGGAAAGGATTATTAAATGCCGTCTCGAGTGGTAGCTTGAGAAATACAAATTAATTCCAGAATGTCAGTATAGTTTCCGAAGAGGAAAAGGGACAACCGAGTGCATCTCACAACTCGTAACAGATATATAATTAAATTTTTCAAGGAACGACTATTTGATGGCCCTTTATCTAGATATCTCAGCTGCTTATGATCATGTAAACCTTCATATACTCTATGAAAAACTATTAACTTTAAAGATTCCGTTAAACATTGCAAGAAATATTACAGGTTTGTTCTTCAGTCGGAATGTGTTTGTTAGAGCCAATAATGGAATATCGTTAGGTCCTAGAAAAGTAGATATTGGAGTACCCCAGGGGTCTGTCCTTAGCCCCCTACTATTTAATATATACACCGAAGATTTTCATAAGATTATGGATAACCGAATTAATGTTTTGCAATATGCTGACGATTTTTGTATTTATGGAACTAATAAGAGTTATGGTCAAGGTATCGTAGATTTAAATTATGCAATGTATTGCTCTAAAAATTTCTTCTTTAATCTAGGTTTTGATATATCTCCTAATAAATCAGCTGTCGTAATATACACCACACATCGGCTGCCCAATATACCTAATTTGTGCTTGGCAAATGACACAATACCGGTATTAACACATTACAAATATTTGGGGGTTAGTTTAGACACCAAATTAAACTGGAATGTGCATATATCCGAATGTCTAGTCAAAGCAGAAAAGTCTTAATATTTTAAAAATAACTTGTAAAAGTATCTGGGGTGCAGATCCCAAAATTGCGCTTCTTTTCTACAGATCGTATGTTAGATCTATATTGGACTATGGCGGTATATTCTATGATTCCGCTCCACATTCCAGACTCGTTAAACTGGACAGGCTACAGTATAAAGCATTAAGATTGGTATTAGGAGCATTTAAATCTACCCCAACCTGCGCCCTATTGGCGGAATGCAATGAGCCTCCACTTCATCTTAGAAGAAGATATTTGGCCCACAAGTTTGTATTAAAAAATTTAAATATTTCCAACAACAGTATTTGCGAAAAATTAGCTACCCTTGCTTCCTTTAGTTTGACAATACCGTACTGGCAAAATAAAAAAACCCTATCTTGGCCGAAGTATTCATCAGAATACCAGATCACAGCTCCATAAGTGAAGAAGAAACCTTGCCATTCTTTCAGGCTGCCTATGATATTTCATACATAGAACCTAAAGTGATTTTTCCAAATATGATAATGCCACAAATAATAACCAAATAGTTCTAGAAATAACATCCAAGTACTCTAATGCTCATCAATTATTTACTGATGGATCCAAATCTAGAAATGGCGTTGGCTGTGGCTACTTTATTAAAAACAGTGGAATAACTTTTGGATACCAGCTAAATGAACATTGTTCAATATTTACGGCACAATCTCTATTGATAAAGGTCTAGAGTGGGCAATCGAAAATCACAACTCCTTTGTAACAATTTTGATCATGTCAGACTCCCAATCTGTCCTAGCTGCAATTTCAAATACAACAAAACACATTATGAAATATAAAATAATAACGGATATTTTGGAAAAAGTTACAAAGCTGAGAGCATTGAACAGGGAAGTTGTCTTTATTTGGGTGAAGGGACACTCTGGAATAATTGGCAATGAAGCGGCAGACTTAATTGCTAAAAATATAAATGGTCCTGAAATTGAGTAGCTACCATATTATGACCTAATTTCTAATGCCAGAATGGATATGCGAAAAAATGGGAAGAAGAATGGATCCACGTAAGGCAAATCCAAAATTATCAGTACTGTCGCATATACAGCTGCCTACCTCCCAAACCATCCTTTCTCGAATTTCCATACAACAGACAGATGTTCGTAACATATATTCGTTGCTTTTTTGGCCACGGCGCCTTTAGATCATTATTATATAAAATGAAAATTTTTTACAGTCCACTCGACCAACACCACCTAGAGATTAAAGCCACACAACCAGCTGGTGACGTCACTGAAGGAAGGTTTTAGATATTGAGATACATAATACATTTGGACGTAATTAGAACAATAAAAATCACTTCTAATTTGCTTCTACTAATTCTTATAAAGTAAAAAGGTACCTAATTAAATTCTGAGGCAAAACTAACTAACGAAAAGCGTATTTGGTCACTCAAATAAGCGAAAACCTAGCCTCATATTTAGTTTCGTTTGATTTAGACTACGAGACTTAAAAATAATAACTCACCACAGAGTGCATAGAAATTTTAAAGTTTTCTCGATCAATAGCTTTATTCCATTTGTTTCTGAGTTTCTCATCTTTGGGAAATTTAAAAACGTGTACCTTTTGCCCGGTGGCATAATTACCAGTACAGCGAGGAAGCAGCATTTGTTTATCCTTTTGCACGGCAATTAAATATTTTATAACTATCACTGGAATGTATTATTTGTTGTCTGTTTTATTAAAGTGGGTTTTAGATCACATTTACACCTTTAAAACACAGAATAAACAATAAGATACAATACTACTAAAATTCAAATACAACAATGATTTGTTTTATTTGACACTAGTAGAGGTGGGTAGTACTCGTACAGTGGTACGAATGGTATGAATCCCACAAAAATAAAAGATTCGTACATTTCGTATCGCCGATACAATTGGTACGAATATGGAATTTCGGTACCGGTATTGCGATGCGATACTGGGCCAGTTGTATAAGGTTAAACTGTGTTTAAACTGGAGATTTCAGATTTTAAAATACTCATAATCTTATAATTGAAAAAATTCCCTGTTTTTATACGTAATCTGATACAAATATGTATATAATATGGTTAAATAAACGCTATCATCTATCTTTTTACTGATATCTAATGACGACGACGAAATTATTAATGAAATCGAAGGTGCTCGAAGTCCTAAAAGTTTACACTGTATGGTTAATATAACATTATAATACTCTGGCCCTAACTAACACCACATATAATATTCTATAATCTATGCTGAACACTGATGTGGAGTGGAAGTGTGGGTACGAATAGTACGAATGGTACGAATCAGTACATGATACTGTTTCGTATCATGGAATCAGTGGTACGAAACATACGAATAGTACGAATGGTACGAATCAGTACATGATACTGTTTAGTATCATGAAATCAGTGATACGAAGTGGTACGAATCGTACGAATCTCTCGATACGAATCTTGTCTTGATACGGATTCATTTGGTACAAATCCTTAAAAAGAGTCGAATTGCCCAACTCTAGACACTACACTTGACAGTCGTTGAAGCGTGACGTCATGTCAGTTGGTTGTCTGGCTTTAATCTCTAGGTGGTGTTGACTCGACTATAACGGAAATATTGGGGACATCAACCACTGGTTATTTCAATGTAATCTTAATTCAATCGCTGTAAATTTCCTGGCCAAAAAAAATGTGGAGAATTGTGACACGTTACCTATGGATAGTACCTCATTATTATATAAAGTAATCACGAATGAAAAATTTAAATATATGTTCTGGGAATTTATCAGGTTATGTCATGTCAAAATATAGGTTTAGATGAGTTCCTCTGTTCTTACCCTCTGTTTATAATCACCTTCTTACCGTTGCCTGGTGTGTGTTGTGTAATATATAGATGGAGCCTGCCATTTTTGTTGCATGTCGTGGTTTTATAAATCTCGTCATGTACCAAGAGTGAACAAATGCTTGTTACAGCCGTCTCAGACCTACCTTGCACTGACGAGAGCCAATAGCTCGAAACTGCAGTCTGCAAGTGGTATGAGATGGCTGGCACGAGAGCTCCTTTGAATGGGAATAAGTCTTTCGGCTGGTGTCTATTACAATCGAAACTTAGCGTTTTGTGGCAATACATAGTTATTGTACTTAACGCGGCCAGGCTTGTAACTCGTAATTCAGCGCTCGGCGGGGCATTAGTCCGGAGAACAGCTGTTGGTTGCAGTCTGGTTTCTTATTCCTTATATATTTAAGGAAACATATAGAGGAGTTCGACAAAATATTTCACTAGTAAATATTCTGCCCTCTAGAAGCATATCTACTAATATATAAAGTCGTCATGAAGGGCACCTTGACGTGAAATGGGTATCCTTTTCCATCAATCCCTGATTGTTATTTCTTATCATATTATCTGGTTCTTCGTGTTAGGTTAGATTGATTCGTAGGTTAGAGTAATATTTAGTTAAGTTAGCGGTTACAGATTCAATAAATGGTTGAATTTTTGTTATTGTTATTATAAAAATCATCGTGGCTGAATGGAAACATCCAAAGCCAACAAAGAGAAAAAAATACATAAAAATACTATGTGTTCTCTAGAAAATGGACACGTTAAAGCTGATTCCAACATTTTGCAGTGTATAACATTTTTTTGGTTATGGAATTTTATTGGGTGTAGACACTGATGTACTTTTACAGTCTGGAACTATACAATATTTATATAACCCCACTTTTTTACACATGTTAATAAAATACAGAACACTTAAAAAATATGAACGAAATTAGCACGTCTGTTGTGCTTGCTGCATGAAATAATGTGGGTCCAGGCTAGCGGTCGACCCACAGACGGCGCTGACTGGAGTGCGCTAGCGATGGCTGGAGTGCGCTGGCGATGGATGGAGTGCGGGTGGCTTGACGTCACACTGCGTTTTCTCGCGCTCTATTTTAATTATATATTTTGAGGGAGACGGAGTTGAAAAAAAAATCTAATATTTTGCATATTCACTAACTACAAGGTGTACTATCGAAATATGAATTAAAAAAAAAATGCTAAATGAGTCTATTGGGTAAACAGTGCATCGATATGACTTACGAAAAAGATCAAAATGTCTACAAAAGCTATGGAACACCATAATGTCAGACAAGGATGAAGATCCATTTGCATTTGAAGAAGATTATTCATCTGGAAGTGAGAGTGAGAGTGAATGTGAGAAAAACCCTAAGAAAAAACTAAGACGCGAACTAAAAAATGTAAAGTCTAAAGACGTTCCAAGCACATCTGCTTTATCAGGTATGACTCGTTTATATCATTTACCTCTTCTGGATTTAGAAGCTTCATCTTCCAACGTCACTAGGGCTGTTTTTGGGGATGTTATGTTGCTTTTATATTTAATGAATATACTTACCATACAATTGTGCTCTTATTTTCATATACAGGTGGAATGTATATATCGAAGTTATATAAATATGAAATATATTTACAGGTATGTCTTAACTGAATAGGTTATAGGCATATACAGAATATATACATGTTGGTATATAGTAGGTATATAAATTTATACTTCCAAATATGTCTTAATTATATACAACGTAGGCATCTACAGAATATATACATGTTGGAATATAGTAACTATTTACTTATAAAATATATACATAAAGTATGTTCTAACTATATAGGTCGTAGGACTATGTGGAATATATACATGTTTGTATGTAGTAGACACCCAGCAAACACAAAAATTGCGGCCCTTAAACGGGCCATTGTAGCGATCAATGGCTTTCTTATGGCATAGGCTAACCTTTTGTGGCCCATAATAAATTATATGCAGGCGTATCATAGCTTCATGTTGTTATGAATTGCCTCATAATAACCAGAAATGGTCAATTATTGTGCAACCATAAAAAATGCTGCTTCAGTTTATACGTTGATGGTACTTTTAATCTGACAGTTATTTCTGTAAAATTTGTAGTTTATTTTTTTTTAGTAAATTGTAATTTGTCATTAATAACTTAATTTTAACGTTTTTTGTAAATTATTAATGATATTATTTGAGATTAAACATTTATTAAACATTCAAATACTTTCTACCTTTTGACATAAATAGCTACATTAGTCTAAGATTCGGCAGCTTATTTGTGCAGGTATCGAGTTCTTTTAATAAAATTAGATTAAAATGAAAGGTTAATAATAACATAATAAATTACAACCATTTATATAGTATTTAAGCAATTACTGGTATACCGCAGTTCAGTAGCCGAATTAGTTAAAGCGTTGAGTTATAAATCAGCAAATAATTTTTGTCACCGCCAAACCGGACCCTCCCCGCCCAGTCTCACACCCATCTCGGCGACGTTCGCCGTGGTTGTCTGGCTGGCTCCGGGCCGGACTCCGGAATGCCGCATTATTGTACCTTGTGAAACATTAATAAATGCTTGTTGTTGTTGTTGAGTTATAAATCAGGAGGTCGGCAATTCGATCCCCACTCATCCAGGTTTTTTATTTTAGTTGTTTTTTTAAGGTAATAATTGCTTATAAAACCGATGTACGAATGTACTTTTTTTTCAATTTTAGGTCTGTTTTAGACGAATAAATATTCCATTTATGTTGTAGATGACGATATTATACCTTTACCGTTTTTTATCCAACACGTTTCCCAGGTTTGTATAAGTACCTCAACTTAAAAATTTAATTCTTAAAATAGATGACTCTTGACTTCCCATAGCTCATCAAATTTGAGATGAGGAAAATGTTTTTTTCGGATTTATCCCTCTCTGCTCTTCAATTTCGAGATCTGGGAAAAACATTTTTTTTTTTAAGAAACCGCCAGTGAATGAATGTAATATTACATTGTTCAACAACTACTCGTACTTCTCAGGTGACACTGGTAACAGTATAATTAAATTAAATAAATTCTTCTAAGGGCCGGTTTTATAGGTACAGACTAAACCTAAGTTTAACTAGAATATTCTGTTGAGGCCCGAAATAAAAGTAAATAGCGTACCTATTTAACAAAGTGTATATTAAGCACATTCATCAAACAGGAAATTAACAAGAACCTTTTAACAAGAACTCAAAAAGACGCTTCTCACAGTAGTTTTTTTACTACAAAATCATTCGATGACTATCGATAATAACTGTAAATTTATTAATAATTTCCTATTTGATGCATGGGCTTAATATACACTTTGCTAAACACGCTATTTACTTTTATTTCGGACCTCAACAGAATCTTCTAGTTAAACTCAGGATTAATCTGTACCTATAAAACCGGCCCCAAATAATTATAAATAAATAAAAATACTAATAACCCGAAAAATTCAGATTAGGGAACACATAAAAAATAGAAAAAAAAAGACAACCTGAAAGATTTTCATATATTTTAAATGAGGCTAGAAATTCAATTTCACATAATAAAGACTTCATACACATCACCATAAATACTGCTTTAGCAACGGTCACTAAGATAGCTCAGTTGGTAAAAGAGTCAGTACTACAATACGGACAACGAAGACATGCAGGTTCAATCCCTACCGACCGCAATTAGTAATAGTAAGTAAAAATGAATTTAATAACATAATAAACATTATAATTTGCAGACAACCCTCGTGAGAATAAATTGGTAACAGTATATTACGTAATTAGTGTTGTAAGAAGCATCCCAGTGAACACACATATGGCTGTTACGTACCAAAGAGAGATTGTCAAGGTAACACACACCATATTACCAAATATATCTCTATTATATAAACCATCTTCAAATGCTATATACATTTAAGTTATTAACAAACATGCCTGTTTGTTAAATACAAACATTATAATATGTGATTTTTACATAACTGCTGCATTACAATAACAAGTATTTTGTATATTTACATGCCATATAATATTTATGTATGTCTGTTATCTAATGTAGATTTTAAGTTATATTGCCTGTTTGTTAATAACATTAAAATATGTGATTTTTACGTAACTGCTACATTACAATAACAAGTATTATGTGTATTTATCAGCTATATAACATTTATGTATTTCTGTAATCAGTATGTACGTTTAAAGTTATATTGCTTGTGTGTTAAATAATAACATTAAAATATGTGATATTTAGATAATTGCTACATATTACACATCAACCCATCTTATATGTTTACACCAGATATAACATTTATATATTTTGTGATCATCATGGACATTTTAAGTTTTTCTACAATTACATTACACATATATATTTAATCATGTAATTTGGTAAACTACAAACGTGAAACAAGCTAGCTTACATATGGAATGTCAAAAAAGTTTGGTTAAGTATGTATATTATGTATATTGTTTTGGTGTAGTAGCTGCTATAGTTAGGTTATAACATCAGTGACCAGTGTAGTTTAATCAACATAATAATAGCATGCCCAATGAAAATAAGAAGCTCTTTTACCAATTAACGCTTGTGATATTAAATAAAAATGTCTTCAGTTGCCATTAAGTGGTAATGAAAATGTAATTGTGCCTATATAATACTTGATGATTTATTCGTTTAAATACTCTATAAATTTATTAAAATAGTGATTAGTGTTACCGGCCGTTTTATTTTTTCTATGTATCTAATAACAAAAAATAAAACTCGCCGATCAAAAACTAGTTTAATAATCCCGTATCTTCATACAGTTGGATAACATTTTAATATTGTGATGTTTTAAATTTCCCGGTAAATCTGGTTATAAAATTATTATAGGACATCTCTTTCGCACTCTGTATTACATAGTTCGTGCTAGAAAAGGATACGAAATTAACTCAAATATCCCTAACTATACCTAACAAAATAACCTAATCGTAATATTCTAACCTAACACAAGTGACCCTGAAGGAGGTGCAACGTGACTTCTAGCGTGCGTTTTTAACATGTTAAAAATATCGTCTTTGTTTTTGTGTGGAATCAAGTTCAGAGATCAAAACTATTGTAGGTAAGTATCTACGTAGAAGTGTAAATCATTAGCACCTCGGTGCAGTGTTAAGTGGCTTATTAGGTACCTACTTATTTGTTGGAGTTTTATTGACATATTTCCCAATCTTGAAATTGAAATTTAATGAAATTTAACTAAGCTCAAGCCACCAGAAAAATTATAGTTGCTTTATTGTAGCTTAAATTGTATAATCACAATCATTAAAACTAAACATTTATATAAGTAATAAATGGAAACAAAGTCCTTGGGCAACGATGTAACATATTGTTGGTACCTAAAGGTAAAGACAAAGAATTTTTAAAAAGTTAGAAATTGCTTTTAAGTAAATAATACACAAAAAAGTTATAAAATTTTGTCATAAACTATTGTTCTAGCTACTGTTAACAAAACGTTCCCACATTGTGAAAAAGAATTTGAGAACATCGCTAGTGAGTGGTTCAGACTGTCAAAGCAAAGGCTACAGAGAGAAAACAAGAAGCTGGAGCAGTTATATTGTACCATAATTTATTGAGATATGTATGAAAAAAGGAAACCAGGCGCCAAAAACTAGTTTTAAGATAATTAAGTTTTAAGTATTAGTCTGCTTGCAAATTCATGCTGACAGGTTTGTCTGTAAGTAATTTTTTTTTTATATATAGGAAATTTGTTTTCGTCATTATCTGAGTATTATTGTCACGTTTGTTGAATTTTTCTTGTTTCTAATAAATTTTTAGCTCCTTTTTGAATAATTGAAGAATTCTTGTTTTTTCATTAACTATTTTCGTTCAGAATTTTAATTGATATTTGGTACAATTAAATTTGGATAACCATACATTAAACCAAACTTTATTCGGATGTTAAATATATAGTTCAAAAAAGCATTTATTCAGTCACTAGAGTAAATAAGTAATAAAACTAAAAATTACCTGTGTTTAATATATAGCTAATATAATAATAACTCGACTGTCAAAAATAGTATATTTTGTGTATGTAGGTGTATAGACACTTAGAAAATGCAAAATGTCGTACTTCTCATTAATATGCCTGCGACAAACTTCATTAAGCTTTTAATGTCTACCTTTTTCCCTGAAACTTCTTTTAATGTAAGATAAAGCTGTTGTGTTTTACCAAAAACTTATACACTTTTCTTGTCTCTATAGTAATCATGCTAATGTTTATTTCTTCGTAATTTATAGCGGAATGAAAATGATTCATGTATACTGTCAGGCTTTTCTTTATTTTTTTTACCTTATTACATAGCTTGCAATCAGCTAACTTTTTCTATTTATGTTAGTTTTCTGTTAACCCAAAGTTTGCTTGTAATAAACAAACTATATAGTTTAGAGAATGTGCAATTTGGCATTTAGTTCCTTTATTAATTTGGCAGTTGGTTTATTTTTGATTAACTCATTATATAAATGAACGTATCCTTCTTGTATGACTTTGATTAATATATTATTATGATATATGTATTTTATGAATATAAAAATTATTTATTTTAGATTGGCCTTTTTTTACATCTAGTTTTTCCTTACTTAAGCCATATTGTAACAGTAGTACAAGGTGTCCCTGGATGGGATTAGCTATACAACAAATGACCAAATTTTTAATTTTTGGACAAAAAGTCACTATAAAAATTTCCGCATTTTTAAAAAAATATGATTTGTTAAAAAAAATTATTTTTTTTATGAAGGAGCAGGGTGCCTAAAAATTCTAAAAATATGAATTTTGCCTAAGGGTAAACTACCTTTATTTTTCATTTTTAATAAAAAAGCCATTTGAAATACTTTTCTTTCATAAACCTAAATTTTTTAGTATCCGTTACGGAAAAATACGAAAACTGAGGTGAGGCATTGGGGAAAAAGACGTATTAAACAACATTTAATAAACAATTTTTTCAAATTGCATTTTCTCTTGGGTCAAATTCATATTTTTGAAATTTTTGAGCGCCCTGCATAAAAAAGTACATTTTCTTAACACATCGTATTTTAAGAAACAAAATTTTTTTATAGTGACTGTCGAAAAACTAAAATTTAGGTCCACTTGTGGTATAGGGGACACCCTGTATATTATTTGCTACCCCCTTGTGCATATACCCCCTTGTGCATATACCACGGAAATTGCATGTTATATAGCACACATGTAACATCAGAACATATTTTAAGGTAAATATTTTGAAATACAATATATGTCTTTTACATGTATGTTATATATTTGCCACATATGAGTATGTTACAAGTTATGTTGCCATTACATGGCTATAACTTTTTTTGTGGCTGAAATTTTAAGGTCCATGCACCTTACATTTACCATACATCCAATATCCGTGGATATAACATGTTGAATAGATTACGTAAGAGAAATATACCAGGTATGTATCCGTGTTCACTGGGATATTACTTACGAATGGAAAAGTTGCGCACGATGCCGCGTAGCGGCGAGTGCGTATTTCCATGAGTGTGTAATTGCTTTACAACTCGTATTATGTACTATACTTTACCTACGATCATATTTATTTATTTATTTCGTAAAATCTAGATTTAGTTTACTAGACAACAATATTATTCAACAAATAGTATGTCAGTTTTGACAGCCTTTGAAAATTACGTAGGCGCATTTGTTTTTTTTTAAACTCCACGTGAGCGATATAAGCCACCTATAATTGCGTGTCCCGTGCGTTTTGTTTACCGTGCGATTTGTTTACAATGCGTTTTGTTTACAATATGTAAAATTAAATTTACATAGATGGCAGGTCGTGTGTTTTTTACTATTTACAGTAGTGATCGTAGTTAAACAATATTAAATATGAAAATAAAATATACGAATGATAACAAAACAAATTCATAGTACAATATTTATGCATTAATTACTTCATTTTTATCAAGTAAAGTACTTACTTTGTCAAAGTTGTACTTTTTCATAAAAAGCGCCCTGAATAATATATCTATATAAAAAAGTAGGATGTCCATATATCGTACTTTATGGATGTATAATAGTATATTACGTAATGAGTGTTGTAAGAACCATATTTCCATGAGTGCGTAATTGCTTTACAATTCGAATTATGTACTATACTTTACCTACGATCATATTTATTTATTTATTTAGTAAAATCTGAATTTAGTTTACTAGTCAAAACCCCGCGTCAGCGAACTAAGCCACCTATATTTACGTGTCCCGTGCGTTTTGTTTACAGTGCAATTTGTTTAGAGTGCGTTTTGTTTACAATATGTAAAATTCAACTTATATAGATGGCAGGTAGTGTGTTTTTTACTATTTACAGTAGTGATCGTAGATAAATATAAATATTATTGTACACTGTTGGCAAATTGAAGGATGACCAGCTGCTGGCCGGTGGGACATTTCGCCAATACTCCGCTTATGGCTCCCCATAAAAGTGCCAATGGAGATCTTGCCCATTTTTTTTTATTTCATTAAAGTGTATATTTTTGTATAAAAACACGCCACACCTAATATCAGCTCTTAAATCGCAGTACTTACTTTGCAATAAATAATTAAAGTTGAAATCCTCACGAAAAGCACTGTGACGTTACCGGGTGAAAACTGGTCTCGCGTGGTGTCCAACAGATGGCGTACTTTAGCAATTCACCCTAATTAATAGACTGGGCGGCGGTTGGCTTTGAGACGTCCGCATATTCGGTCATAAGTCTTTTGTTTTTTATGTTAGAGAAAAAATTAAAAAAGTGTCGGAGCTCAATTAATTCTCTTTACATAAGCTGTCTACAAATTTTTCGAGATATTCGGGGAAATGTAGGAAATTACTAAATTACACGTTTTCCTATAGAGTGTATGTAAATCTTAAAAAAATAATTTTTCTCAGAAACCATTGTTTCGAAGGGCCGAGATTAACGGAGCGTCAAAATAGTACATGATATTAAGTGAACACCGTAAATGAGAGCAATTTCAGTTAATTACCGATTAATTACGGTGACAAAATGGAGAAATTTTACCGACAAAAAAAAGTCCCAAATCCCGTCCCCTCTAATTCCTTAATTTTTATCGGAATTCAAAAAATAAAAAAAAGCAGTTTTAGCAAATTTAATTATATTTAAATTAGCTAGAGTAGTGTTTTGGCGTAGGAGCAAAGATTAAAAAGTTGCCAACTGTAGAAGCTCAAAATTTGCGATTTTTTGCCATACGTGGCCGACATTTCTGTAGTCATCTCCGAAACGAAAAAAAAATCAAAAGTCTGGTGATAGCAAAAGATTCGTAGTGGAAAATACTCGTTTGACCTTATTTTTTATTTCATGGGCTAACTCCCACCGTTTTGGAGATATCTGCGAAAAATAGCAAAAAACGGCTTACATTTCGGAGCCGAAAAAATTGCAAAAACATGCAATCTTGACACGTTCATATTTTTTAAAAAACACCATTGGGACGACCGAACGATAACACGACGTAAAGAGGAAGTCTTCCAGATAAACCTGATCGTAAATTGCATGGTGAAATTCGAAAATTCGACTCGGCCCAAACGAATCAAAAGTAGCATTTTGTGACATTTCAGAATATTGAAGATGTTTTTCCAACGAATTTTAGGTTAGGTTGTGTCCACTGCTAGTTGTTTCTGACAAATGAGCATGCGAAAGCAGAATAGGTGTCGCTTGACGCCGCCATCTGACTTTCACCCTCTGACGTCACGTTTCAGGAGTGGGTGAAATCTGGCAGATTTGAATCGCTTATATTTCTGGAGGAATTTTTTTTTTTAATTTTTTGTTGTCTATGGGGTTTTTAATGATATTAGTTTACGATTTTGAATATTTTAATTCAATTATATTTTTTGGGCAAGTTCCCTGTTATGATAAGCTGGTGATGGTGCGTGTGGCTGTTTATGTGCCAATTATAAGTATTTGCTAGGCATATACATAATAAATCTAGACACGCAAATATATCGTAGTCATATATATTTTAGGCATAGCTTATGCATTTTATTGTTGGATATGATCTGTCCACTTTAAATTTTGATCTATTATCGCTCCAAGATATTTAGCAGTTTTTGTTTGCGATAACTTCATATTACATTTACAGTTTTATTTAAGCAAGTGTATGTATGTAACTGCAGTATATTAATATTTGGTACATTTTTATCATAGATGCTAAAGCACATAAATTTCGTTTTATCTAGATTAACTGTTAAAAGGTGTTCGGCTAGCCATTGTTGTAGTTTAGAAAATTCTACCACCGCTTTGTTGTTTACATTTTCCCAGGAGTCATCCTCAACCAAGAGAATAGTGTGATCGGCGTACGCTACAATTTTTCCATCAATTGGGATATGAAGTAATTCATTAATATATATATTGAAAAGAACTGGTCCTAGGACAGTTCCTTCTGGTATGCCATATTTTATCTTTTTTAATTTACTTCTACTTTCTCCAATTTTTACACTGTTCTCTGTTTTGGAGATAACTACTGAACTAGTTACTGACAATACCTTTTATACCATATTCATTGAGTTGAGTAATTAATATTTCGTGGGACACTGTATCAAAGGCCTTAGCCAAATCTAAAAATATCGCAATTTGTTTTTTCCTTTCAATAGAATTATATATAGTTTTTACTACCTCATACATACTGTCATCCTTCTTTGAAGCCATACTGGTTAGGGGAAAGAATTTTATTATAATTTAAATGTTCTAATAACCTAGATTTAATGCATTTTTCTAATATTTTTGCTACATTACTTATTACAGAAATAGGTAGTTGCTTATTAATGCCCTGTCATCTGCTTTGTGTACAACAGAAACTTTCAACATATTTGGAAAGCAACCCTTTTCAAAACATAAATTAAATATATAAAAAAGTGGTTTAGCTATAACGGAACTCAGTAACTTTAATATGTATGAGGATATTTTATCTTCCCCAGAGGAGGATTTATTTTTCAAGATGTTCACGTTCTTTATAATTTCGTCCTCAGATATAGGTTTGAGAAATATATTACTGCAATTTATGTTTCTCCGTTTCAATATTTTGTTGACGTTTATTTTATTTGCCATATTTTCACCAACATTTATAAAAAAAATCATCAAATATTTCACTAATTTCAGTTTCATTTACTATGTCCACATTATTATTTTTTATTATAATTTTGTTGTTAGGTTTTTTCTCATTAAGACACTCATTCACCATCTCCCAAATTCTTTTTATGTCATTCTTATTTTCTAGGATTTTATTATGATAGTAGTCCTTTTTTATCCTGTTTATTAAGTTGTTTGTTAAGTTTCTATATTCCTTGTAGTTGTTTAATAGAATGATATTATTTTTATTTCTTCTTAAATCTTCCTTCATTTTATCCATTTTTCTGATTGCTAATACGAGACCTTTTGTTATCCAAGGCTTAATTTTCAAATCTTTAGAGTTAATAATTAAGGTTTTTGTAGATTTCTTTATATTGTTATTTAGTATATTTGCAAAATTTTCATACGCAAGGTTTACATCATTTATTTGATATATTTGTTGCCATGTTTCCGATTGCATCATTTCTGTGAGTAATTTATAATTTATTTGTGTTATTTTATCATCATTCGTTTTTTTTTCGATCCTTATTTGTATTATCATTGGAATTTATATTTTGAGTTTTTTCTTCAAAAGTTATAATAATGGGATAGTGGTCCGTAATTTCATGTTTAAGAACAATAGGTTTAATTTTTTTTTTTATGTAATGCTCGGAGAAACGTTATACAAGATTCATTTTCATCACTTTTTCTTGTTGCAATGTGTATATAAGAAAGAAATCCGTGTTCAGACATTGTATTTATGTATTCATTAGTCAAATTATCTTGTTTTTTAATTAAATTTATGTTAATGTCAACTAAGAAAATATTTATCGCATGTTTTTCCATATTTTGTAAAAGCATATTATTGAACTCATATAAATGTTTGTAGATGGTAACCTATATACAGCTGTGATATTAAATAATATATCGTTTTTTTTTTTCAGTGTTAAATTTGTAAATGTATTTTCAGTGAATTTTTGAGTAGTAAATTTTGAAGTAACATTATTTGATACATACATTACTAAACCATCATTCTGGTTATACATATCATAGCCCTGTATGTTGAAGTATTCAAGATTGTTTACTTTCCATGTTTCTAATAAAATAATTAAATCAAATTTTATTTTTTGACTTTCCAATAAAATTAGCAGGCAGTCAAAGTTCTTATTTAAACTTCTGATATTTAAATGAATTATATTTATTCCCGGGGATTTCAGATTATCTTTAAAAATATCATCGTGATCTAAAACAATACTAGTTATTATGTTCGCATGATTTTCCAATAGAGAATTATATTCTAACACATTAATTTCTATTTATTAAATAAAAAAGTAATTTGTGACACACTATTTAATTATTTTTTTTTTTACTTTTGTGATATGAACTTATAAAAATGTGTATTTACTAGATGTAGTTGACTAAATAGAGGAACAATAAACATGATTCATCAAAGGATATAAATACAAGTACACAAGAAAAGAAATAAATTCTTCGAATACCCAATATTAACTTATATCTATAAAAATGTATACAAAAACAGTAGGAATAGAAGTAAGTAAACATTTCGCTCAAATATAATTTACTATTAAAAATAATTTTACCTTCAAGTATTAATAATAAAACTAAAGCTCCTAGCGGAGGGCTTGAGTGCTTCGCGCTCAATTATGAGTGCTTCGCACTCAATTTAACTTTTCAATCAATTTAATATTTGAAATTTCTTGACAATTTGACATTTTTCCGAAAATTTAACATTTTTTAATAACTTTACATTTTTTGAAAATTTGACATTTATATAAATTTTACATATTTTTAAAAAAATTTATATTTTTTTAAAAAATTTTACGTTTTTTGAAAATTATTCATTTTTTTTGAAAAATCATTCTTTTGAAAATTTTATATTTCTGAATATTTGATTTTTTTAGAAAATTTGACATTTTTAAAAATTTGATTTTTTAAAAAATGTTAATTTTCTGAAGATTTGACATTTTTCTAAAAATTTGAAAATTTGGTATTTTTTAGAAATTTTAAATTTTTCTGAATATTTGATTTTTTCAGAAAATTTTACATTTTTATGACAATTTGACATTTTTCTGAAACTGACATTTTTTGAAAATTTTAAATTTTTCCGGATTCTGTCTATTTTCAAGTTTCATAAAAATTTGTCATCTTTCTGAAAATGGACAATTTTTGAAATTTTGAAATTTTTCTGAAAATTTGACATTTTTCCGAAAATTGACATTTTTTCTGAAAAGTGAAATTTTTTCAAAAATTTGACATTTTTCCGAATTTTTTACATTTTCCGAAAAGTTACATTTCTCCGAAAATTTGACATTTTTCCTAAAACTTGACATTGTTTTGAAAAGTAACGTTTATCCGAAAATTTGATATTTTTCTAAAAAGTGACATTTCCCCCAATATTTGACATTTTTCTGTAAAACGACATTTTTCCGAAAATTTGACATTTTCTGAAAAGTGACATTTCTCCGAAAATTATTTTTGTGACGTAGGTGTATTTTTGATTCACTCGGATTTGTTTTTTCTTCAATAGTTCCACCTACGTTTCAAATATCAAGTCGATATCTGTATCCGTTCGTCGTAAGAATTTTTCATTTTTGTGACGTAAGTGTATTTTTGATTCACTCGAATTTATTTTTTCTTCAATAGTTCCACCTACGTCTCAAATATGAAGTCGATGTCTCTACCTGCTCCTCTGTTCTAAAAATTTTTCTTCTTTGTGACGTCACGTAGACGTAGGTGTATTTTTAATTCGCTTGTATGCCGTCCGTCTACAACATTTCCACCTTCGTTTCAAATTTCAATTCGATATCTACAACCGTTCCCGAGTTATCAGAGAAATCACTTGGAGGCTCTGCCACTTTAAGAAATATCACTTTGTACATCACACTTTACTTATGCGGTAAAACAAATGACATTATTATCGATCGAAATTTGCCGGCTGGTGTCATCTATTGAACGGTTGTTTACCATTTGGCAAGTAAAATAATTGAGGACACTTATGCAGATCGACAGTTTATAAATTGTCCTTGGTTTCAATCTGCATCGCGCAAAAAACACGAAACAAATGTCAATTTAGACAAATCGCCCTGTATATGACTTTTTATCCTCCACTTTGACCGCTCCTAGCTCGTTAATTTTTGGAGTATGACAATTTAAAAAAAGAAAACTTTTAGATAATTTAATTCTGTACAAATTCGTTAGGGCGAAGTTTTTTGGCCTAGGAGCCACCGTTTAGGAGTTATGGAGGTTTTAAGCGAAAAATGTACCATTTTGAGTCGTGCATCGCTATACATTCGGGTCGATTTCTCCGAAACGAAAGTATTTAGGATAATTTTGATGGAACTGGGCGATTCCTCGAGAGATTATCTGGACCCCTGTGAAAATTTATTTTTGAGCTAGCTGCAGCCGTTTCCGAGATATAAACGAAAAAGGGCGAAAAAAGAGTAGCGTTTTGGAGTCGAAAACATGCAATCTTAAAATGTTAATATTTTTAGAAATACACCAGCGGGACGGGACGACCGTACGATGTCGCGATGGAAAAAGGAAGAGTTCTAGTTGATCCGCATCGTAAATTGCATAGGGCAAATCGAAAATTCGGCTGGACACGAACGAATGAAAAGTGGCATTTTTTGACATTTCAACAAAATTGCAAAATACAACGACACGACAAAGGGAGCATCGTGAATAAAAAGTGAGGTTCGTAAAAATGCGTCCAGAAAGAGACGGGCGAATTTAATTAGTTAATTAAGAAGTTAATCGTTAAATGGAATCGACGAAATGTAGCCTATACCAGAAAGGATTTTATTTTATGTCCGTCAATACCGTTTCGCGTCCAGAGAATTGAGCGTGACAAAAGCCTTTGTTATTGTAAATTTGCAGAGTAAGGAGTACAGCCCGTTCGGATTTTAATATATAAACCGCTCTGCTGATAATAATAATATTCACTAGACAATAATATCATTAGATGAATGTTTGCAAATGATTAGAATTTTGGACTTTGTGTTTCATTTCATTTTTAATGACATATATTTCCATCATAGGTGCGGACATGTTTTCTGTCAAACAATTGCTGTGCTTCACGAAACAATTTCAAGCGATTTTTTGAGAAGTCCACAGCTATTGCAATTTTTCAATCAATCAATTTATTGGTGCTATATACAAAAATGGTATTTGCACAAGGCAGTATCTAAATTTACAAATATATATACAAATACATATCTCACTAACATATCTATACAACGTGATCTACCAGGACATGCGGAAAATTTAACAGTAGGTTGTCCCCACCGAAAGGAGTAAAAAAAATGAAAAATTTTTAAAAAATGACCAAAAAAATTACCTTATTTTTTTGTAGCAATGCGCCGCCAATGACTTCAACTAATCTAACGTAACGCGGTACAACCATATCACTTTATCAGACTTGGGATTGACACTACTGACAGCACAGCTGGATGATAAGATAGAAGTGACTTTTTGGTTTTAATCCAATCACACTACAACAATACCGAAATAAATCGATCTTATGCTGAAACGACAAGCAGATATACGAGATATTTAGTTAAACCGGTCAATGACATGGCCGTGTAACTATTGTTCGACCCGAAGCAAAAAACGCGGCTCTCTAGGGGTCTACACACGATCCAGCGGCACGGAGCCAGCCTTGTCGGCATGCTTTGAACTCATTCGTAAAAGTGAATTGGTCCGCTGGAATTCCAATTATCTTCAAAGCGTACCAACAATGTTGACTACCTGCCATTGGATCGTGTGTAGACCTCTTTTTTGATCTCGCCGGCCGGCTTCACTTTTTATGCCAATTAAGGAAATGTAAACAACTCGAATACGTTCTTTCACCAGTAAGTTCGTCGACCTCTTCAGAATTAGGCCAGGACTTACACAACATCAGTAGTGTTTCTTCCCAAATTGACTAATAATTTAATATACTAAATTACCTCAGAATCCTCTAAAATTTTGCAGGGGCTTTCCCACATTGAAGACTAGCACACCACTTTATTTTCCGCATTTCTTGGTAGATCACGTTGTATATATAAAAGAATACCCTAACTGACTGACTGACTGATCTATCAACCGCTGGGTTTAGAAACTTCAAATTTTGCATAGAGCTTCCTCGAATGGCGTAGGCATCCACTAAAAAGGGATTTTTCGAAATTCGACCCCCAAGGGGTCGAAGGTAAAAAAGGGGGGGTTGACATTTTAGGCTTTTTTGGAAACTGTTAGATCTACATGCGTGAAATTTGGCAGGAATATTTTTTGCTGAAATCTATTAGATACGTGTAAGACGAAATTTAGATTTTCACTTTTTGAATGTGTCAAGACGGGGGTAGTAGGTGGTTTAAAGCGCACCCGTATTTTTGAAATCGCGTAAGTCAGAAACGTGATTACTCGAGCGATGAACTCTCCTGAGGAAATAAAAAGACACGTATTCGACGGTTTTGAAAAAGAGACCCCCCGAAAGGGTAAACGGAGAGGGGGTTTTAACTTTTCGGAAACGGTTAGACCTAGAAGCCTAAAATTTGGCAGAAATACTCTTTATTGGAATCTATTAGACACGAGTGAGACGAAATTTCGATTTTCACTTTTTGAAGGGGTAAGACTGGGGGTGGTAGATGGTCTAAAGGGTATCCGTATCTCTGAAATCGCGTAAGTCAGAAACGTGATATTCCAGTGACGGGCTCTTCTGAGGAAATAAGGAGACATGTATTCGTCGGTTTCCTCCCAGTAAACACACTCTGCCACATCCACATTGTAGCCACTCACATTTTAGTGGATTTTGTAAATGGCAAAGCATCACATCACCGTGATGACACTCTTTGGACCGTTTCAGAACGTTCACATTATAACCACTCCCATGTCAGTGGATATTGGGATGTCCACAATCACCACATCATTTTAATGATACATTTTAAAACGTGGATGTAACTAACTGAGCCACCACTCACTTTGGTGTCGCCATCTCTTACTAAATAGCGACCACCGCCAGCAGCGCCACTAGTCTAGTACTACTCCCAAGTAGCAAAATAATATTTATAAAGGTTGTTAGAACTGCTATACAACATATTTTATAGAAACATGTAAATTATATAAGGCAGTTAAATACCATTATACAATGTCTATACAACCAAAAAGGGCCCACTTTTATACAACCTTTTGGTACTATAAGAGTTCTATTAGAAAATCATACAACCACTATAAAACTATTTACGCGATGATTATAAAACTGTCCTATAAGTATATCCTCAATATTACTTATACAACATATTTACATATGCACTTGGCAACTGCTATAAAATTATTGTATAGTAATTGTATAAGTGAGTTATAATGTAGACGGTATCCCACTAACAAAAATTTATACAGTCATTTTGTTTTCTAGTGAAGAAATTCAGAACAAAATTATTGCAGGAATGGTTATATAACGCAAACATGTTGTGTAGTTATTATTTCGAATAACAACCTCAATAATGGCGCTCAAGTTCCATTAAACATGGTAAAATCCCGTTAAACAATGTAATTAACACGCTAGTAGCAAGAAAATTCTCTTGCGCGGCGAAATTTTCTGACAAAATATGTATATATTTTTAGCAAAAAACTGAAGGGCCTCAGTTTAGCATACGCGTTTGGTTTATTAAAAATTAAAAAAATATATTTTATTAAATTTAAAATGGTTGAATTTTCAGTTTAAACAAAATATTGATTAAATTGATAAGAAAATAATCTTTGCCATTCTAAAAAATTAATTTTTAATAGGCATTTTTACATTTCTATGAGAATTCTGCACAATGGCGGCAATTGATGTACCGCTAAATCCTTAAGTAAATATGGCGTAATATAATACGATAATTTTGTCCCATATGAAACGTTATACAACACTTTTGTGTTATTCGAAACTCTATACGATATTAAAATCCTATAATGTTGTTTCTATAGGCGCTATAAAAATATTCTCGAAATAAACCAACAAGTTGAACTTTAAAGGTTGCCATTTTTCAAAATATATTAAACTATTTTCTCACGCATTTTTTATAGAGTACGACAATTTAAGTAATTGCGGACATATAGTCAAATTTATTTTCCCCTAATTTCGAGTTTATAGTATACGAATTAGCCAACATTTTATGAAAATGGAGATTGCTACCAACTAAAAAAATCATAGTCAATATAGTGAAATTTTAGCATATTAACAGCTGAAATGCTATTGATTGATCCAATATATTGTTATGCAGTTGAAGGTTATTTACACCAATTAGATTTAAATCCTATTTAGCAGTCTGTAAAATTTCTATTTCTCCGGCAATAGTTTAAGAGATATAAAGTGTGAGCGATAAATCCACTACAAATGATAAATAAATCAATCTACAAACTAGTAAAGAATAGTGATTGAAAACATGTAAAATATTGAGTGGCACCCTTAGCATGACGATTTGTGTGTCGGCCTGCTAAAGTTCTCGGATTCAATACCATGCAGAAGAAGAAAATGTAATTTATTGGCCAAACATAGTTTTCCCTAATTTTATCCAATTTTGGCAACGTGTGTGTTAACTTTCGATGTTATCCTGTAGTTCGTCCGCAAACCACGTTACAAAACAAATGTATCACGTAACGATTGCATATATTGCACTAAACAATTATTCTGTTCTGTTCTGTTGCAATCAACTCCAGTATAGAGTACGTAGACATTAGTAACCTAACTTACAAAATTGAACACATTTAGTTGGTATGTTTTGTTGTTAGTTGTTAATTCAGCATTTTTTTTAATTTGTGCCTTTGGAGAACTTGGTATCTATCAACTTCTAGCCTTTCACCCAATTTTTTAGCTATTTGTGGCAGACGACAATTTCCATTAAATGGAAATTATTTATAAGTAAATTTTTAATATAAAAAAATTCTGTTTTCAAAATGATATGCGCATTAAATGTTGATAGCACTCCAATTTTTTTTTACTTCGTGAGTTAAGTGTGAGAGATTGTGTAGGTGTACATTATTTGTTATATCTTCACCATAAAAATCTCTGTACATCTCAACATCGTTTTCAAATATCGATGCGGCTAAAAGCAAAAATAAATGTATATATTTTTGAGGAGCATATTGTAATTGCACAAAATAACAAGAGAAAATGTTGATAAACATTACTAGGCAAAACCCAGCAAGAAAATCTTCTTCCTTGTTTATTGGCAGCTCTTCTACTGAAGTATCATTTTTATGATGCCCAGCAGTGGTAGATAATACTGTTTTTATTTCCAAATTAGCCCCATGGTTGCAGTTAGATGAATTATTAGTTGCAGTTTGTAAAGGTCGACCAGAATTGTAACTCTCAAGAATTCGATGGTAATTTTTTTAACTGTTCTTTTAAAAAATCCACTTTAATTTTCATCCACTGAGATACTGCTCGATATATTTTTTAAAACTGACTAGTAAAATTAGTCTTATTTTTATGACAAAATAGGGTTATGTGTAAACAGATTTTATAACGCAGAATTTCCGATATCTTTATCTTTGAGGACTACATTTTTGTTCTATAAGGTATTTATAATAGAGTGAACTGATGTACTTATAGGGTACTTATAAAATGATTTTATGCTTATTGTACACTGCTACTGTAAGAACAGTTTCATAAATTAGCTTAAAGAACTTTAATTACAGCTTTTTATACAACTTCCAGACAACTATTTTTTAATACAGAAATTAAAAGTTGTTAGAATAGGTATACAATTGTAATATAATTTTTATACGACTCTTTTAAAATATTTTTATAGATGGGTGTATAAAATGTTATACAAATATTATAAAATTTGTGAGTAGTACAGTAAGATTTTGTCCTATAATATGAGCTATAAGAACATTTACACAACAATATTATAGAAACGTTCTCTTATACGATAAAATTGTATTAATTTGATACTCTAAGAAATAAAACTGTTCATCAAACGGCGCTAGACAATAACTATAAAATAATTCAGTTCCTTTAGGATTTCATTTTGCTACTTGGGCTACTCTCCAGTCATCTGTCATCTCCAGTTTATACTTGGCTGTGTTCTAGTGATGGGTAAAAGCAGTTATTTTTTAATAACTGTTTCAACTGCTACTGCTATTTTGAAATAACAGTTTAAAATAACAGTTTAAAAATAACAGATCGATGAGAAGTGCTAGAATGCGCATACCGCAGCGCGCAGTTTGCAAATGTTATTTTAGAGACGTTATTTTATACATCATGCTGCTGTCGCTGCTGCTTATCTGTTATTTTCTCACCTGTTATTTTCGAACGGAAATAACAGTCTGTTAATGCTATTTACAAATAACAGTTATAAAATAACAGGTTGTTAAATAGCAACTCATCTCTACTGTGTTCTATTAACGACGTTGACGTCAATAAACTTTAGTTTTAATGTTTTTGGTTTTTGTTTGGTAAATATCAACACATTTTTACGTAAAGGTAAGTACCTACTTGTATTAGCTACATTGTTACTATGAAATGTTGTATTCTTATTTTATACCTTGCCTGTAATTTTCATGTTTGGTAACATGGATCTGGTGCACTTTAGGCACAGAAGATCTTCTGTGCTTTAGGTATCTCCGATTTTTCAAATTTCCTAACAAGTAATGAATAGAATATAGTGGATAGGGCATATTTAAGCAAAAAAATGTATGGATGAACCATAAATTATGAGAAAAAAAATGTGAAACTTACGAGACCGGGGAGCGAAAAGGGGTACTAGGTGGAGTAACAGTAGATTGTAAATCATGCAAATGAAAGTAAGTACTATCACAATAAAGTATTGCAATTGCCCCGTAACCTATGTTGCTTTTCAGTATTAAAAGAAAAAGAACATAACACAATCTTAACCTAACCTAACCTAACTTTACAGAGCTCACACATAAATCATAAATTTTAGGGAGCCGAAACATACTAATGCATATATTTAAGTAGTATATTGTCCTTGCCCTATATAATTTTCGAAATGGCAATACATTTACTTACCTCGGCTTGAGCCGAGGTAAGTAAATGTATTGCCATTTCGAAAATTATATAGGGCAAGGAAAATAATATACTACTTACTTAAATATATGCACCAATACGTTTCGACTCCCTATATTCTCCCTCCCTTTACAATTCACTATTTACAATTCACTATTACTCCACCTAGCACCTCTTGTCGCTAACTGGTCCCGTAACTTTCACATTTTTTTTTTTTTGTCAATTTATGGTTCATCCATAATTTTTTTTGCTTAAATGTGCTCTATTTGCTATACTCTGTGCATTACTTGTTAGAAAATTTGAAAAATCGGAGATAGGTACCTAAAGTGCACCAGACCCGGTACCTTTTGTGTGCTATCAATTAATTGGTAAAATATAGGTACCTACACTTTTATATTTAAATTTCATTATATTTATAAAAACAGTATAAAAGAGAGACAAATAAAATAAATATATAGAGAGCATATTTAGGTTATTTTTGATTTAAATACCTACTAATAATTGTTTTATTACCAATTGACGACAAAATGCAGTCATATTGTATGGTATTTGCTTTAATTATTACCCATCATTTTATTTTGCTCTAGTATATTATTTTAGTACCCGAATCCGAGGATTGTCTAATTATATCTATAGTATAAATACCCCAGTCAAATTAGAACAAATTTCGACGTTTGACGAAAAAAACTGATAAAGTGTTTAAATTTGGCAAATATGTTCATTAAGGCTTACCTACTATTAAACATACTAAAAGTCCCCAGCCCAAACTGTTGCGCTTGAGCCACCATCTTGGAGAAATGGCGGTTCGATTCAGTTTACTGCTTATATCTTTCTAACCATTAGCGATATCGAAATTATGTTTATATACTAAATAAAGCTTATAAAATTCTGTACAAAAAGTGTTAGGTATATGCATTTAATCGACACGTTTCAACAATTGTGAATATCACTCGTATGTAATAAAAATATATCATTGTATTGTCATAAAATACGGGACAACTTTCAAAATGTCTTTTCTCTCAGTCCGTTCGTCTGTCCGTCTCCCTCCCCGTCCGGCATGTCTCTTGTAAGGTAAATAACTTAAAAAAGAAAAGTCTGGTTTTATTGAAATTTGGACAATAAATTAGTGTTAGCTATAAGAAGAACCCCAGCGTTTAAAAAAAAAATCGATCAGTAAGTATGTTATGATTGTAGGTTTAAGTGACTTACTTGCAATTTTAACGATCTCCCGATGATACCATCTTGATTGCCGAAACGTTGGTCAGTATACTGTGCAATATCTCTGTATTTTTAGCATCTCATCAGAGGTGTTACAACAATCTTCACATGCCTTTTTTTCATAAAATGTTTTATAACCTTTATATTTACTAATCGATTTTTTTCAAAATCAATAGAGTTCTTCCTTTAGTTAACACTAACTTACTGTTCAAATTTCAATAAAATTGGACTCTTCTCTTTTAAATTATCATACTCACAAAAAGTGTCATACAGAGAGACAGATGGACAAACTGACAGACTGACAAACAGATATTCGACGGATATTTTAAAGTTATTGGGAATTCTAGAATTAACATAATAATATGAATTTTTTTTTACGAGTGATTTCCAGTTTAGAAATGTGTTGATCAAATGTAATTTCCTATTTTAGAAGATGATAATAATAGATTCGGGAAAATATTATATTACATTTTTTGTAGAGAATTTTATAAGCTTTACTTTTTATTGGAGACTTAATTTCGATATCTCTAATGGTTAGCGAGATATAAGAAAAAAAACTTAATCTGAGCACCATTTTTTCAAGATGGCGGCGCGAGCGTAAGAGATAGAGTTGACGACTTTAAGTATGTTTAAACAGTGGGCCTTAATGAACATCTCTGCCAAGTTTCAAAACTTTAGGTACCTATCAGTTTTTTTCCTCTAATCCTCCCTATTTCCTGGAATAATTTAGGTACTTATACATTTTTTGATATTTTAGAATGTTATAATAGACAATTAAAACTATGTTCGTTCGTGGGGCTTCTGGCAGTGGCAGTATAATGAGAGAAAAGATGGTAAGTTTATATAAGTTCTAAAATCTTAGACATTTTCATATATTCTTTATTGTTTCATATTGAAATACTCGTTTCGGTAATGAGAAACTTCACCTTCAGTTTTTTTTTTGCTTAATTTTTAATTTAGTGTATACTTAGGGCCAGTTGTACGAACCAAGTTGAGCCAAGTTCAGCTTGATCAAAGATCAAAAGTCATGGTTACGATTATTGTAACAATCGTAACGTTGACTTTTGATTTTAGTTCAAGCTGAACTTGGCTCAACTTAGTTCGTACAACTGACCCTAAGGGCCAGTTGTACGAACTAAGTTGAGCCAAGTTCAGCTTGAACCAAGTTCAAAAACCATAGTTACGATTATTGTAACAATCGTAACCTTAGCTTTTGATCTTGGTTCAAGCTGAACTTGGCTCAACTTAGTTCATACAACTGGCCCTTAAGTGTCTTATTTTAAGTCTCATCGAAACTTTATTATTTTGCTAGAGATAGAATTCAAATGGTGTCCACGAATAAAGAGTGATACAAAGTTCAAATAATTTTAGAACCGTATTCTGCATGCCCTGCTAGAATCAAATTCTGAATTCGTATCTTTATTGCTAATTCATGTTTTACAAAATAGTAGTTTATTTTCAATCGTCATCTTTTTTTTTATTTTTTCAATAGTGTCAATGAAGTTCTAAAGATGTAAGGTATTAAAATTAAATTTAATTACTTCCACATCCAGTGGAAGTATGGTAACGACAAAAAAAATTTTTGAAAATTTTTATTGTTCATTTATTGGCTTAGAATGTCATGAAACGTCGAGATTTTAAATTTGAGCAAAAAAAAAATTCTGTCTGTCCTATAACTTTTTTTGCGCCCACGTTTACTCTGGAATCGTTTAAGGTATTGACTTGAAATTTGGTACACGTATGTACTTTAACGGGATCTGGAACTAGATTATATTTTCATCTTATTCCGTCGAAGGGGGGTAAATCGGTAAATCAAGCAGGTAAGAGTCCATAAAATTGGTATTTAGTGATACAAGAGAAGCTAAGGTTTAAAAAAATTTTTTGGCATTAGCCACCCCCATTACCACCCTACCCCATTATTAAAGGAGATGAAAATACAATTATGATTTAGTGTGAGTACAAGAACCAAAAGTCTCCAAATATTTTTTTACTTCATTCACCCCCACTACTACCCCCCTTATCACCACCCCCACCCCACTACCGTGTGGGATATCGTTTTATGGGTTTTTGGGGTAGACGATTTGAAATATTATATTATTAAAGTTCTATAAACAATTATTTTCACATACAACATTTTTTTCGTTATGAGAGACTTGGATAGAAAATCTGGATGTGGAAGTAATGATTCCTTGGGCAGCGGTTTTTTTACTTTAATCACAAAACGAGTGTGTGGTTGAACTTGAAATTACCACTACCAATATTCAACTTTTAACATTATTTTTACTGACATAAATGATACCAAATCTTATTAAACATTTTTAAATTGTGATAATTAATTTTTTATAAATTTTTAGATGTGGCATGAAAAATAGTTCCAGCCACAGCAGACTTTGACTATGAGATAATTGTGACACTTAATCCGTTATAGGGATCAAAGAAGATCAAGAAAGAAATAGCTAGGTGAATTTATATTATAAGGCATACCTGTAATCATATCTTGGATATATATAGTTTTGGAAATGTTTGTTTCATTGATCACTTCAAATTTATTTAATACTTTTTATATTTTTAAATCTAATTTCTATTATTTTACTTAGAGACATTTTCTGGGGCCCCACTTTAGTGAGTAATATATGTGCTATAAAACGAAAATATCTAGGGATGTGTGCAAGATTTAGAAGCAAATATCAAACGATTATGTATGAACTGCCTTTTTATATATTTTCCGAAATCTCAAGAAAAATTTAAGAAAAAGGTAAGTAAAGCGAATGTGAAATATACTTTTTTGTGTAAAATTTCAGCAATATCAGGCTACTTTGATGAAATTTTTTGTCTGAAGTAAGCCATTAAAATAAAAATGAATTGTGAATAAATTATATGGCTTTATAATGTATATTATAACAACTTGAATGTTACCGCTGAATTAATTTTAAAATAAATGAAAAGAATCTATTTTGCAACAAATAAATCTTCTTTTATATTACGAAAAAATAACTCAATGAAATAACGATGAAAGATTTATATTTATACCTGGCTCCAATATAAAATGATTAATTTTGAATAAATTATGTTTCCTCATATTGAATTGTTTATTGTTTTCAATCGAAAAAAATTATTTCATCAAAGTCGGCTGACGTTTTACACTTAGTGTATGATTTTACATTCTGAACAACGTTTCTCTTTATTTTTTTTTTTATTTAAAAAAATAAAGGTGTACTTATTTCTTAAATATTTGTTTACAAATCACCCTGTATATCTAAAATTATATTCTCATATACAGCTAATTATATATGTAACTATATTATGCAACGAGAATAATTTTAGGTGTGCAGGAGGATTTTGAAACAAATATTTAAGAAATAATATATATAAGTTCACCTTTATTTTTCATAATGAAAAAAAAATGAGAAAAAGTTTTTCAGAATGTAAAATCACACACAAGGTATAAAATGTCAGCCGACTTTATTGAAATAATTTTTTTCGATAAAAAAACAATAAAAAATTCAATGAGGAAACATAATTTATTCAAAAATTCATCATTTTTTGGAGCCGGATATAAAATATTAATCTTTAATCAGTGATTTTTAAGTTTCAATGGAGCTATTTTTTCGTAATATAAAAGTAGATTTATTTGTTGGAATATAAATTCTTTTTATTTATTTTAAAAGTAATTGGGCGGTAACATTCAAATTGTTATAATATATATTTTTTGTTCACAATATGATCATATCTATATCACAAATGAGTGGTACTGATGTGGCTGAAAAGTGGAAAATAAGTAAGTCACTTTTGACGACGTGGTTGAGTGCGGCCGTTTAGCGTCACTGTGACGGCATTTCCACGTGATTGCAAACAAGAATGACGACGTCACTGTTGCAAAAATCACATCATTATGATGTTAAAATGATGTGGTTTGGTTTGCTGGGCTCTTGTGCAATGGATGGGAAGTGGGTTTCCTTAAATGCAATGAATGTGCAGTGGGTTAGTATCTCAATGATCCTAATTCCACGCGGACGAAGTTCCACGCGGACAAAGTCGCGGGCATCAGCTAGTATAGCTATAAAAACAAACATCAGGAATTTAAGACATGCAACATTTTATTATTTCCTATTAAAATTATATGATAAAAATTCATCATATGAATAAAAAGTTTTTTCGAGCAAGATGGCCCTTATTTTTTTCTTGAATACCAGATCTGGTAGTCTTATTATATTCATTGGCAATTTATTATGAAATTTGGGTGCTAAAAATTGAATTCCTTTTTAACTTTTAGTAAATCTGACATACAGTGCTGTTACATACTTTTGTGTCTTTGGTAGTCACATTCTCTATTTACACTTTGAGGATACACGTTCTCTCTAGCATACAAAAGCAACTCATAAATATATGTTGAGGGTAACGTGAGTATATTTAGTCTACGAAACTGTTCTCTACAGTCTTCTTTATAATTTAACCCAGATATTATATACGTATTGCAAAAATTCTAGGCCAATTTGACGCTTGACCCCAACCTGCGAAATATGCATTTTTCAAAGCTTTTTCACCTACTTTATTTGCTAGATTTCTTAAGATAAATATATTTTTTGCTAGCTTTTTTGACAAGATTTCTACATGTGCTTGTCAGGTCAATTTGTCATCTAGATAAACTCGCAAGAACTTTATTGATTCCTGGGAGTCGGGAACATTGTGCCTTATCTTATTACACAATGAGAAGATCATATGCACTGTTTTTTTTCTATTTAATGTTTATTTGACTTGAATCACTGTCCTGCCTTTGACTCTGCCTCACACGCCATTGCAGAGAGTTGTTCAATATTCTTGTTTTGAACCGTATCGTCTGCAAACAGTATGTGACTAGAGTGTTCACTTGAATATGGGAAACCATTCACATATATTAAAAATAAGAGGGAAGCCTTGGGGTATCCCATGTATCATTTTTGTTTTATTAGAATGTGCATCGTTTACTTTAATTGTTTGATATCTAGTTGGTAAATATGATCTTAATAATGATATACTGTTATGGCAGAACTTATAAGCTTTTCTAGCAGTACTTTGTGTGAGACGCAGTCAACCGCTTTACTTAAGGACGCCGGAAATATAGATTAAATTTACTTAAAAACATGACTTCGTAGTTCGAGAATTTCTTCTAAATCCCTGAACTGATTAAAAAGAAATTTCACAGGCTTTGAGAAAAAACTCGATAGAATGTGTCTGGACTATTGCAAACTCACGAAAAGTAATATTTTTTTCTTGTCAAGCTGCTAAACATCCTCTAACTTTGAACCTAATTTTAAAATAATAAAAATGATATTATCTTATTGATAGTCTGAGCTCATCTGCTATAGTATATGAAACATATCAATATTAAAATTTCAATTTTTTATTGAGTGATTATTGAAAAAAGCTCGAATTACTAAAGTAACTCACTGAATACAAAAATGTTGTAAACTTGCAAATAAAACAGTAGCCGGTTTGTAACAGCACTAATCGAAAATTAGAAGAACTTTGGTATTTACCTCGTAGATGGCAACTAAGTGCGACAGTTTTAACATTGATTTATTATCGCTTGAGCAGGTGTATTTACTAGCCATTCATTCCTAGGACAGCGCGTAAGTTAGGGTGACCATACGTCCGGAATTTCGCTGGACAGTCCAGCATTTTGGAGTACTATCTGTGATCAAAAAAATTTTTCCTCTCGGTCATCAAAAAATGATTATTCGGATTTCTGCTCGCCCCGCTCATCCATTTTTTTTCCCTTCAGAAGTGTCCAGCACAAAAATCTGGTCACCCTAGCGTAAGTGGAAGGAGAAAAGAAACCAATTGTACGTCCTTGTCTATTAATTCGTCTGCATCTGCAATAACATTTTGTTATTTCGCCTGTTCGAGTAATAGCGTCAACACATCGTTAAACAAGGAAGGATAAACTTTGATTTTCTTTCTCTTTTATTTCATAGCCACTTTTTTTTACCGATTCATAAAGACACCGCTCGCTCGAGGTATCGATAATAAGGAGGCATAGCAACGAAAACACGTCTTTTTAACAGATTTCATAAAATTTAATTGTCTATGGCCTTTGTATCTGATTCGCACGAATATGTGAAAATTACAAATAATGATAAGAATTTGTGAATAAGCTTAATATTACCTATATGTACAGAGGGTGAGTCGGTAGTATAGCGTGTGGGCGATTAATATCTCTTCACCGTTTGAAAAATTATATATGATAAAATCAAAAGTGTTATATTCTAAAATTATTTGCAATCTACAGGGTGTTTCACAGAATGGTGGCAAGCAAATACTATAATTTTTTGATTGGAACAACAATTTCTTATACAGTGTGTCCCCGGATTGTGTTTGCGATCGGTGTAATATACCAAAAAAAAATTAATAAGTATGGCTTTCATTTTCTGCAGTCTCGGTCTGCTTGACGTAAAATGGATTTTTACCAAATTTCAGTTAAAATGGGAGTTAATCAAAGAAGAAAATAAAAGAAAATAAACCATTGCAGGTAAACTGGTCTTTCTGTTAATTTTACGGAAAAATTCTATTTGGATAAAATATTTGGCATTGAAAGTTAGAACCATATTTATTTTATTTTATTTTCTTCTTAGATTAACTCCGCGAGTTAGATCCCATTTGAACTATTAACTTTGACTATTAATAATTATGTATGCAAGCATATATTATTACTTCCACGTCCAGTGGAAGTACAGTGATGCAAAAAAAATTGAAAATTTGTATTGTCCAAATAGGCTTAGAACGTGATGAAACGTCGAGATTTTAAGTTGGGGCAAAAAAATTCTGTCTGTCGTTCTGTCGGTCGGTCTGTCGGTATGTCTGTAACTTTTTTTCTGCGCACGATTACTCTGGAACCGTTTAAGATATTGCCTTGAAATTTGATACACAGTATTTTAACGAGATCTGGAACTAAATTATATTTTCATCTTATTCCTTTGAAGGGTTGAGAGTAAATGGGGGTAAATAGGTAAATTAAGCAAATAAGAGTTCATATAATTGATATTTAGTATATATAAGAGAAGCTACAAGGTCTCAAAAAAAAATTTTGGCACCACCTAACCACCCCCACCTCGTCATTGAATGGGGCGAAAAAAATAGAATTGTGATTTAGTGTGTGAACAAGAATCGAAGACCTCAAAATTTTTTTTTCCTTCATCAACCATATTTGGGCTCAACTCTGAAGGAAAGATGCATGAAGATTTAGTACAAAAAGGAAATCACGTCATGTACCAAAACAAATAAAGCGAAGCAGCTACGAATACGTGTAGCTGCACGTGGTATGTGGATTTCCTCTTTTATTTATTATTTAATCCTATGTATTTCTCATTTATTCATAAAAATTTAATTTGGTCCAACAATACTCAAATTTTGTGTCATCATTAAAAGATTTGTAACAAAAGCAGTAGGTGATTAAGGGGAAGAGAATAAATAATTAAATTTTTACTTTTATTTTTATTTTGCGCATCTAAAATATACGGTGGATCATAACATCTTTCATTTCGGCTAAGTCTTTTTCTAATAATTTCTCACAATACACGATCCTCATAAAATGGTCATTGTGCGAATTGAGGTATAAATAACCTTGCGATGCAAAAAAATATTTGATCCTAGAAACTTTTAAAAGAGGTGCATGTGATGTGGCATTGAATTCTAAGCAACTTTCATAATACGAACAATTTTCGAGAAATCACTGGTTTTCGAGATATTTGAACTTCAATATAATTTTTTTAAGTAACGGAAATCGAATTTATTTTCCAAATATGACCCTTTGTCTACAATTTACTGTATAAAATTCAGCCGAACATACAATACAACCGTAACACAGAAATTGGGCAATACACAATAAACAGAAGTGTCAAAATCTTTAATTTCCGAGAAAAAAAACCGCTGCACAAGGACGAAGTAAAAAAAATTCTTGAGGCCTTTGGTTCCTGTACACACGCTAAATCATAATTTTATTTTTTTTCACCCCCTTTAACAATAGGGTGGGGTTGGTAATGGAGGTGGCTAATGCCAAAAATTCTTTTGAGACCGTAACTTGTTTTAAATATACTCAATACCAATTTTATGGATTTTTACTTGCTTTATTTATCTATTTAACCCCATTTACCCTAATTTACCACTCAACCCTTCAATGGAACAAGATCAAAGTATAATGTAGTTCCAGAACTCGTTAAAATACATAGTGTACCAAAGGAGGAGGAGAACCTATAAGGCCGGTTTTCGGCCCTTTTTATTTTTGGTCAAAAAATTTGGAAACAATTTTTTTTATCATATGTATTCAATATCTAATCTATTCCACCTCAAACGGAACTTCCCCAACCTCTCCCTCCCCCCTCAAATTATTAAAGGACCAGTTTACATTAGTACACATGTTTAGATGTTTTTGAACTTGAAAATCATATTTCCTTTGAACAAACTGCATCCTAAGCTCCCCCTACTACTATACAATACCCCAACATATCCCAACCCCCCAATGACAAACACCTCCTCCTCCCACAACATAAACCTTTATGCTGCTAGCAGATATAATTTGACACGGACTTTTTATTTACATTATTAATAAAATGTCAGTTCCTCCCCCCAACACCCTCACTCCCAAACCATTCTATTTTGTAGAAAGGTTTAGGTTAGATTTTTTTTTGTTTTTTTGTCTCTTGATTTATAGTATATGTACTTTTGTTATATGATTTTTTCAGAACTTGCTTAACTATCTTTGTTCGTATTTTTGTTGCTTTGGACGTTGGGCGAGGGAGTAAAACAGGCGCAAGGTTATATCTTTTCGCCGATAAAAAAAATATTAGAAAAGTCTTCGTTATACTTCGAGCTTGTAGCAGATGATGATCGCGGGAATATTCGGGAGAGTGGGTGTTGGGGGGGGGGGGGGGTAATAAGGAGAATTGACATTTTATTAATAATGTAAATTAAAAAATCCTTTTAAAACTATTTTTATACCTGGTAGGAGCATAACATTTTATGTTAGTGGGGGAAATGGAGGTGTCGTGGGGGTGTTGAGGTGTTGTCTAGTAGCAGGAGGGAGAGCTTAAAGTGCAGTTTGCTCAAAGAAAATATGATTTTCAATTTCAAAAACATGTAAACATGTGTACTAATGTAAACTAGTTCTTTAATAATTTAAAGGGGATACATGGTGGGTTGGAGGGAAGGAGGGTTGGGGAAGTTCCGTTTGGGGTAGAATGGATTAGATATTAAACGTATATGATAAAAAAAATTGTTTCGAAATTTTTTGACCAAAAATAAAAAGGGCCGAAAATCGGCCTCATAGACCCTCCTCCTCCTTTCAAGTCAATATCTTAAACAGTATCAGAGTAATTGTGCGTACAAAAAGTCACAGATTTTTTTGGCTCAAACTTAAAATCTCGGTGTTTCATAATATCCTAAGCCTACTTGAATAATAAATATTTTCAAAATTTTTTTTTGTGTTACTATACTTCCACTGGATGTGAAAGGAATTCGTAGAAAATGGCATAACAAAAATATGAAAAATCATAATGTGCCGTGGACTACACGGTAGAGTAATCTACTTCAAGCAATTTCTTCGAAGAAACGCATAAATACGGCTCGAGATAACCCACTGCGCAACTATTTTACTAGAGGAAACCCACTGCACATCCATACTACTCGAGGTAACCCACTGCGCAACAATCTTACTCGAGGAAAGCCCCTGCGCATCAATAATAATCGAGGAAACCTACTGCGCGCATCCATACCACTTTCGATAACCTACAACGACGTATCAATAGTACTCGAAGAAAGCCACTGCCCTAGAGCAGGGGCGTAGCGAAGAGGGAGGTACGTTACCCCCCCCCCCCCCCCCCATCTTTTTGTCAATTTTTATTGAATTGAATTTTTTTTAAAAGATTTTCTCCGTAAGCTCATCAACAAAATAATAAAAGATCCATAAACACTGTAAAGTTAGAGTACCATGCATGGCATGCATGGTACTCTAATTGGAAATCGTAGAAGCTAGACACACACGCAAGAATGCGTCGACGTGGTTATCTCATCATCTATCCTTGAAACATTGGCATCAATTTAGCAACCTGCTAAAATAATCTTGAAAAACTGACATTCGTTTGTTCATAGGAATCGAATTACCAAGCAACCTGTAGTAGGTTGTTTACAAATCTTAAAATGCCATATCTAGATTTTCTATCCAAGTCTCTCACAACGAAAAAAATGTTGATACTATATTTGCATTCCACTTTGTGAAAATTATTGTTTATGGAACTTTAATAACATAATATTTGAAATCCCCTATACCAAAAACCTATAAAACGATATGCCACATCGGTAGTTGGGGTGGGGGTGGGGGTGGGGGTAGTGGGGGCGGATGAAGTAAAAAAAAATTGAGGCCTTTGGTTCTTGTACACACACTATCAATTTTATTTTTTTTACTCCCTGTAATAGTGGGGTGGGGGTGGTAATTGGATAATGCCAAAAGATTTGAGACCTTGGCTTCTCTTATATATTAAATATCAATTTTATGGACTCTTACTTGCTTGGTTTACCTATTTACCCCCATTTACCCCAATTTATCCCCCAACCTTTCAACGGAATAAGATCAAAATATAATCTATATCCATATCTCTCGTCAAACAAAACACGTGTACCAAATTTCAAGTCAATATCGTATACGGTTCCAGAGCAATCGTGCGCACAAAAAAGTTACAGACAGACAGACCTTTTTTTTTTAGAACTTAAAATATTGACGCTTCATGACGTTCTAAGCCTATTTGAACAATAAAAAATGTATATTTTGTTTGCGTTACTATACAACGTGATCTACCATGACATGCAGAAAATTTAACAGTTGGTTGTCCCCACCGAAAGGAGTTAGAAAAATGAAAAATAAAAAAAATTACCTTATTTTTTCGTAGAAATGCGCCGCAATGACTTTAATGAATCTGACGTAACGCGGTGGTACAACCATATCACTTTATCATAGCGTTTTCTGCTCGTTGCACTTCTTGCACTAAGTGCGAGGTTTACATTCTACTGGGAGTTTTGGTGGGCACTATTTAAGTTTTGTACATTCTACTGAACCTGAGATACTGATAAGGTGCGCACTAGGTGCAAGAAAAGTGGCACCGAGTGTGATAGTCGGGGCCAGTTGTGAATGCAAAGAAAGATGAAAACTTAGTATTATTACATGAATTTTTGATATTTTGAGACACATGGAAAGAGAAAGAAATAATTTCGTTATTCAAGAGAAAAGGAAAAAAATCGAACTAAAAATATTATTTAAATACAATTCACACTTTTCAGTTAAACAGGCATTGAATGAGTATAACCCCATGTTGTTCAAAAATTTCTTTATAATGAAAAAGCTATCAGCTGATGATTTATCCATTAATTTTAAAATATATATCTTGCATTTTGCCAATCATTTTCCTAAGTCTATGTTTGAATGACAGTGACGTTTCGGTTTTGGTATGGCACTGGAAATTGAGATACATTTTTCTGGCTAGCGGCACTCGCTAACCCACTGTAGTTCAATAGGGCACGATTGCAGTTTTAGTTCACATTTAAGTGCGCACTGAGTTCTCCGAGCAGAAAACGCTATCAGACTCGGGATAGACACTATTGACGACAACAAAGCTGGAGAAGGTAGAAGTAACCTTTTGGTTTTAATCAAATCACACTACAAAAATAGCGAAATCAATCGAAATAAATTGAAAAGACGTTGACCCTATGCAAGTCAACTCTGCAAAAACAAGTAGACATATCAGATATATAATTAAACCCGTCGGTGTGCTGATTGTTCGATCGAAAGCAAAAAACGCGGCAGCACTTTGATCGCAGTTGCCGGCTTCACTTTTTATGCCAATTAAGGAAATGTAAACATCTCCAATTCGCTCTTTCACAAGTAAGTTCGTCTACCTATTACTGACCTAGTCAACAACAGTAGTGTATCTTCGCAAATCTACTAATAATTTAATATACTAAATTACCTCAGACTCTTTTGCAGGGGCTTTCCCACATTGAAGACTAATACACCATTTTATTTTCCGCATATCATGGTAGATCACGTTGTTTGTATACCTACTTCCATTGGATGTGGAAGTAATTAAATAAACATTCATGTTTTATGTTTTCAAATAAATTTGTTTCATTACTACCTAAAGCAGTGTGATTCACTATGAAAACTGATCCAAAGGACATATTGCCTAAAATTTATTTTAAAAAAGTTATGGTGATTTTTCTACTTAAAAAAAATAATAATGAAGTTCGAATATTTCGAAAATCAGAGATTTGAAGAAAATTGTTATTATCATAAAAGTTGCTTAGAGTGTAATACCTCATCGCATCGCCTCTCATTTCAAGAGTGAGGATATACCTTTTACGGAATTCAAATATCTGTTTTAATTTTCGAGAAAATGGTTCCGGGGGTTTTCAGTGGGACACCCTATATATTATGTCATTTTAAATTCGTTATTTCACATTAAATTAATATTTAAAAGAAAGGATAATGGGGAGCGCAAACGAACGTTCGATTAAGTGGAGGGGGGGATTCACAAATGTCTTGACACTCCAAACAACTTTTATTAACACATTTCTCTTATTTCCCATATGCATTAATGAGTTATTGATAAATACTAGTCACTGTAATGAAGAATCCTGTACAATATTACTAGTCTTTTTTCAAAGAAATTTAATACTTTTTAATTTAAGTAATTATATAATATAATATTCAGGTATTTTCTAAGAATGAATAACTTCTTCGTAGTTATATATTTTTCGCCAACATCAAAGAACACTGTTTATAGCAAATATAATAGAGTAAAAAAAAATCTCCAAACATATTTACACAATACTTTCCCCCTTTTATTTATTAATTATTTTTTTTGTTGGATGACCACTTTGTATATTGTTATACTTTAAGACATGTTAGTAAAAATAAAGCTTTTTTCTGGCAATAGTAACAACTCTATTGCAAATATTATTTTCCTCTACAGTTTCCTAATTATTTTTTTAGAGCAACCACCCTGTATAATTGTTCACTAATAGTATATCGAATTTCCCCTTCGGTTGTTACATCGCGTCAGCTATATTTCAAATATTATTTTCCACCATCCTTTCTTAATTATTTTTTAGAGTGCAACCCTGTATATTTTTCACAAAAAGTATAAGTGGTGCCTTTTTTGACATATATTGTATTAATTATGCTTGCCAAAAATATTGCTGTCCTCTGCCACATTTTTTTCATTAATTATATATACTTTTATACATTTCACCCTGTATATTTTTCACTAAAAGTATATTCTATTTCTTCGTTGACAATAGCGTTAACTATACCTACCATGTATTATTTTTCTCCATCAAAGAGTTTTGTAGATATAGCGCCATATTATTAGGCAGACAGGCATATAGAGAGAGGCATCTACGTAGCCTCCCAGACAGCACTCGACGTCTCTAATACGTACATTTTAGGTAATATTTTGGTCGGTGCGTACCAAGGCGTAATATGTACGTCTTAAGTACGTATTTGTATGTACGTACAGTGTATGTTTACACCGTATGTCTCTAAAACATACTTTTCTGGAACACCATGGATATAAAGCGAAAACAACTAGTTCATGTGAATTTAGCCCAGTGAAAAAAACACGGTCGGCAGATAATACGGATATGGAATGTTTTGTAGCAAAAACAGAATATCACATATTCCGAAAATAATTTGTTAAGTATTTATTAAGATAAATATTTACCAACATTTTTTTCTGAAAATTTCACAACAGTCATATTATAAATTGTTAATAAAAACAAAACGTACAAATCTGACGTTATCTCAATTTTCGATTTTTGACCAATTTTATTAACTTCCCGCAATTTTGTGTGGAGGTTAAAATAAGCTGCCTTTATTTTAAATGCATGATCAGTGCGACGTCGCGGACAGTGTGCTGTCAAATGTCGTTAGTGCCGTTGCCGTTGTGTCCCAGAACTCAAAATGGAAGAATAAAATTTGTTAATCAATGCAAGAAAGTTACTTAGTGATTGTTTGTTGTTTGTAGTTAAATTATAAATTACCTGTACGGACGAAGGTAAGTCAAATATTTCTCTATATAAGATATGTTAAATACTATCTCTTCGTTAATCTGAGAGTTTTTGATACGAGAGCTTAGACATTTTTTTATTAATGGCGGACTGTTATGCAGTAGAAAATCATTCACTTTATAGAGCATTATTACAAATTATTTTATCATTTTCAAGTCCAAGCAATAAAGATCATGTCCAATTAATGTATAGATCATCACATTGTGTAGCTTGTATGGATGTGACGAACATACCTAGTTACAACATTTTGGCTGGTTTGGCCATTAGGCAATAATAATTTTTACAAAATTATACCTTTTTAATTTTCTAATGAAAGTGATAAAATCGATAATACTCATAAAAATGACAATAATATTGACGTGTGGTTCCAAAATGAGTTTTAAGACTGTATAGGTAGGTATGTATAGATACGATGCAAAATTTGTACATTTTATAATGTAAAACGTAATGATACATATAAATAAAGATATTTATCTAACGAAAAGATTCCTGCGTTTAGTATATTTTTTTGTACAAAATTTTGCATCTTGTCATCATATCCCTTTTATAGAAAATTTACAAGACAAAAGATAACCTATAAATAAAAAAAATTAAATCTTTCCTTTGTTTCATGCAAAATTAGAAAATAACTTATTTATCTGTTTCTTCAATAAAATATTTGAAAACGTATAAAATATAATCGCACTTTTTTTTTGTTCAAATAGGCTTAAAATGTAGTGAAATGTCTAGATTTTAAGTTTAAACAAAAAAAAATTCTGGCACTACTAACATTGCATATTACCTCTTCTGAAAACATAACTGCTGCAAAATGTTTCATTTTTGCTTGAAGTTTTATAAGTGGTAATAAACCACTATTTTCATAAATTTCTTGCGAATACAAAAAATAGTGTATGGAGAAATCGTAGTTGTTTTCAAAAAATTAGAGTAAAACTGAAAATAAATTTTAAAAAATAAAAAAAAAAAATAAAAAAATCCTGATTATTTAAAAAAAAATTTTAAATCATGATTTTTTCCAGCCCTGATATATTCGTATATTTTCAGAAAGTTATAATGTAGCAAGAAAAAAGTTCAAAAAGGCAGAGGACACTAGCGATTTGAATACTGATAATGAAAAAAAAAGAAGAAAAATAACCAGAAAAAGAATATCTACTTCTTCAGATGAGAATAATGACATACCAGATAGACTTTGCAGATAGACTTTGTTCCATGGTGCATACAAAGAACAATATCAAAATTAAAAAGGTTTCTTTTAAAGCCAAAGTTAAGTTTTAAGTTATTTTGCACGGCAAATAACATACAGGGTGTTACTTAACTGCATGTGTATATTTCAAAAACAGCCCAGGAATAAAGTTCTAAAATATAAATATCTACATGCAATTAAGTTAAAAAGCAAGATTAACAAATATTTATTTTAATTTTGAGATTCCTCCGACTTACCGCTTTAGAAAAATTCTCTTCATTACTTAAAAAATTGTATAAAATTTGCAACGTTTCTTCCGAATCAATTAGTAAATTAAATTCATGAAATACTGACAAACTCGATGTCATCTACCGGCGCGGTAGCTCAATCGGTTAAGGCGTATTGAGTGGCGAATATGCTGATCGACTGCCTACCGCGCTCTGGGTTCGACCCCCAGCCCCGGTATTGACACCGGTGGGTGTGGGTGTATGTCTGCGTTTTTCCAAAATGTGTAACCCACTTCTGCACAGCCTTGGCTATGGATTTGGGGGTTGTCTACTATCTGTGGTGTGTATTTATGTTTATGTTTATCTCTTTATCTTTATTGGGACTTTTTTTGGTCCTCAGTTCTTCTAAAATGTCAACAACCATAGATCGTAGATAATGTTGTTGATAAAGTATATTTATTTTAATTTTGAAATTCCGTTGACTTACCGCTTTAGAAAAATTCTCGTCATTACTTAAAAAATTGTTTAAATGCAACGTTTCTTCCGAATCAATTGGTAAATTAAATTCATCAAATACTGACTTATTCGATGTCATCTCTTTATCTTTATTGGGACTTTTTTTGGTCCTCCGCTCTTCTAAAATGTCAACAACCATAGATCGTAGGTAATGTTCTGATAAAGTATATTTTTTAGGGTCTTCCCTAAAATAAAAATGATGTTATAAAACACATTGTGTATTCACGATTTAAATGAATTGTAGCAAATTAAATAGCACACACTGTATATATTTTATTTTTGTATTTTCTATATATTTTATTTATTTTTGTATTATGTATATATATATATATATATATATATATATATATATATATATATATATATATATATATATATATATATATATATATATATATATATATATATATATATATATTTGTATATTACATGTAATAAATATTTTTGGTGAATTTTGAGTTTTTTTTTTTACTTATTTATAACGTACATATAACGTACTATGTACGTCCATATTCTGTCCTATAATGGCCTATAAATACCTTAAAATGTACGTGTTATGTACGTACAATTTAGTGGAAATCTAACATCCCCGGTACGTCTCATGTACGTATTGTGGACAAAACCGTACATATCTCGTATGTAAGTTACCTACTTACTATTCGGTGAGCAAGGAAGCAAAAAACCTTTTGTTTTTAGACAGTGTTATTTATAATATATAAATGTACATATCTATCTACTTACTACTTACTTTGAAAAAAATATTCATTTTTTTCTATACCTACTTATTACCTAATGTAAATAAATATCTAATAGTGAAAGATATATTCAGTTCAAATTATTATTTATGACACAACACAAAAAAACTACAAGTGTCAAAGCATAAAATGATATAAATATTTAAAACCGGATAAACGAAGCGCGAGAGTTTTATTTAGTGATTCCAAAGACAAGTAATATGATACCTCTACTATTACACTATCAGTCTGATAAAAACGATTGCATTTGTTGTTCGTGCCAGAGGTACGTCCCTACTATTTTCATTTGTTTGATTTTCGCGGGTAAATGTAAGGCGTAACGAAACAAATTTGTAGTGTCTCCACCTATCTCCTGGAAGGGGAATTACAATATAGAACTTAGCATGTTGTTTTGAAATAATTGGTTGAAATCCACGATATAATATTACCAAAAGATACACGCAGTTCCATCTGTTCAAATTTGTAAGGTTGGCGATGCGCGCCGGAACTCTTAAGTCGCAAAATATAGTGTTCATATGCTCCCGACCCTCGAAAGCCCCCAAAACCTGTTCTATCAAATCGAGAATTACAGAGGTGGTATTTTTTTATTTCCTAAAACCAAATTGCTTATTATAAAAAAATATTGTTGGTCTCAAAGTAGTCTGCTATTTGCTCTGAAAAGCATTTTTCCACTATTTTTGAGAACATTGAAAGTAAAGTGAACATTCAAAAATTCTAACCTGAATTTAGATCTTTAGCAGTAATTCCATACACACGCCGTGTATGGTCTTCCTTCCATATCTCAGTTATTAGTCATCCGATTTCAAACAAATCTGTATTGGTATGAAAGACCTTTATTATGCCCTTTTTGGGAAAAACAAAGCTTATTTCAGTCATTGGCGTGCATTTTTATTATTAAGAAAAAAAGAGTCGATTTTTCATATTAGGCATCTTTATATTGAAAAACTAATAATATTATTAATTAGCATGATCTAGAATCAATTTTTTAAACATTAAATAATCACACAAACCAAAAAAAAAGTGAATTACCAGAAATATGACTATCAGTTCCGGATAATATGGGGGCACCTAAAAACGAATTTCATAGTCCCAATGGCCAATTTCGCTCCATTTTTTCGGAAATCACCATACAAGGTGGTCCCAAAATCCCGCAACGGTATATTTATTCTTATCAGACAAAGCAAATTAAAAATATGATATTGGTTCCCTTAGTGAAATTTTCCAAGCAATTGAATGCGCAAATCAAATTTTGGGTCAGGTGGCCCCCTGAGAGTGAAACAGGGCCCAACCTTGAAATTTCAAATGAATACCCTAATTGTACTAACGTAATAATTTTGTCGAACTTCTCTATACATTTCCTTAAATATATAAGGAATAAAACCAGACTGCAACCAACAGCTATTCTCCGGACTAATGCCCCGCCGAGCGCTGGATTACAAATTGCAAGCCTGGCGCGTCAAGTGCAATAACTGTGTACTGCCACAAAAACGCTAAAAACTTTGATTGAAATAAATACCAGCCGAAAGACTTATTCCTACTCAAAGGAGCTCTCGTGCCAGCCACTCCACACCACTTGCAGACTGCAGTTTCGAGCTTTTGGATCTCGTCAGTGCAAGGTAGGTATGGAATGGCTGTAACGAGATATTTGATAATTCTTGCTACATGACGAGATTTATAAAATCACGACATGCAACAAAAATCGTAGGCTCCATCTAGTGGCCGATGTCTATAGCAATCGAAGTAGCAGTAGCCCTGACATGGGCATAGTTAATAGGTATGCTTTTAGAGGGCAGAATATGTACTAACGTACCTAATATTTTGTCGAACTCCTCTATACATTTCCTTAAATATATAAGGAATAAAACCAGACTGCAACCAACAGCTATTCTCCGGACTAATGCCCCGCCGAGAGCTGGATTACAAATTGCAAGCCTGGGGCGTCAAGTGCAATAACTGTGTACTGCCACAAGACGCTAAAAGCTTCGATTGAAATAAACATCAGCCGAAAAACTTATTCCTACTCAAAGGAGCTCTTGTGCCAGCCACTCCACACAAATTTCAGACTACAGTTTCGAGCTGTTGGCTCTCGTCAGTGCAAGGTAGGTATGGAATGGATGTAAGAAGACATTTGATCATTCTTGGTACATAACGAGATTTATAAAATCACGACATGCAACAAAAATCGTAGGCTTCATCCGTAGGCTTTAATCGAAGCTTTTAGCATTTTGTGGCAGTACACAGTTATTGCACTTGATGCACCAGGCTTGCAATTTGTAATCCAGCGCTCGGCGGGGCATTAGTCCGGAGAATAGCTGTTGGTTGTAGTCTGACTTTATTCCTTATATATTTAAGGAAATGTATAGAGGAGTTCGACAAAATATTACGTTAGTACATATTCTGCCCATGCCAGGGCTACTGCTACGTCGATTGCTATAGACATCGGCCGCTAGATGGAGCCTACGATTTTTGTTGCATGTCGTGATTTTATAAATCTCGTCATGTACCAAGAATAACCAAATGTCTCGTTACAGCAATTGCATACCTACCTTGCACTGACGAGAGCCAGCAGCTCGAAACTGCAGTCTGCAAGTGGTGTGGAGTGGCTGGCACGAGAGCTCCTTTGAGTAGGAATAAGTCTTTTGGCTTGTGTTTATTTCAATCGAAGCTTTTAGCGTTTTGTGACAGTACACAGTTATTGCACTTGATGCGACAGGCTTGCAATTTGTAATCCAGCGCTCGGCGGGGCATTAGACCGGAGAATAGCTGTTGGTTGCAGTCTGTTTTATTCCTTATATATTTAAGGAAATGTATAGAGGAGTTCGACAAAATATTACGTTAGTACAATTAGGGTATTCATTTGAAATTTCAAAGTTGGGCCCTGTTTCACCCTCAGGGAGTCACCTGACCCAAAATCTGATTGGTGCATTCGATTGCTTGGAAAATTTCACTAAGGGAACCAATATCATATTTTTAATTTGCTTTGTCTGATAAGAATAAATATACCGTTGCGGGATTTTGGGACCACCCTGTATGGTGATTTCCCGAAAATTGGAGCGAAATTGGCCATCGGGACTATGAAATTCGTTTTCAGGTGCCCCCATATCCGGAAATGATAGACATATTTCTGGTAATTCACTTTTTTTTTGTTTGTGTGCCTGTGAATTAATAACTTGGAAACAAATTGCTTTTAAAAAAAAAGTAATTCCCCATTTCCTATATAAAGGGCATAGCCGGGTAAGCATGGTGTGACTGCCCCCAAGCGTCTGGTGCTTATATTTGTGCAGTAGGAAGCAATCTTGGAAAGTAGCAATTTCACAAAATATTAGCCCGAAAAAGGGACCGGTTTGGGGTGAGTAAGGGAGGGTTGATTTTAGCAAAACTATTTTTTTTCTAAGAAACGGCGCATTCAATCGTTTTGTAAAAAATATATGTTAAAGACCTACTGAGAAAGTACTAAATAAAAAATCATGCTCAAATTCCGAAAACCGATACAGTAAAAAAAACATATATTATTTTCAAATTTTTTTTAGGGTAACTTATCCCTGGGGTACCAGCCTGAATTTTTTTCTGTAGCATGTCTATGGACTCACTTATGTTATATTTTTTTCCCAGTCTTGTCCGAATATTACGCCATACTTAAAAAAAATGCCGAAGTGTGCAGTGCCGTATGCATATTTTGTGGACAATTAACTCCTTGCAAGTAAAAAAGGCCAAACTGCAAAGTAAATATGGATACCTGAGTAGTGTATACATATTAGTGACTAGTGATTATGGAGATGGTGAACGTTGTAAGAGAAACCAACATAAAGCTGCAACGCTGACAGTTAATTAGGCGCTCAATAGAGTTGACTCTTGCGCCGCAAAAATCAGTTTATAGCCGTAATGTTAAATATCATTAAGGGTAAAACCTAAAGTCAACGGTATTATGGAGTACCTTGTCAAAGACTGTCATTATTCACATATTACCGTCGGCGGGGATAAGAGCTTGGTTGTTAACAATTTGCAGCACTAAATCGTAGCATTACTAACCTGAGAAGGATATAGATGTTAATCTTCCTCACTGTCATCTGCAATCACTGTACTCATGCTATCCTTCTGGAACAATAGGGAGAGAACTTCTGCCGGTTTAGGTATGCTTGCTAGATATCATTCGTACGAAAGGTAATACACGACAGCAGCTACATGGGAACAACATCCAACAGTTTGATACCCATTGGCACATTCACAGAAGTGTCTTCTAACGCCGACACTGTGGGGAATATAGTCGAGGAAACATCGGTAAACCTTCGTTTTGATGTGACGTGAACAAATTTGTATTTTGAGTACATTGGACTTGTCCTTAGCGTACTGAAGATTAAGTGTTCCGTCTTCATTTATGACTTCGAGGTACGAAATCGTTTGTTTATATTGATACGATCCGGTAAAAAACAGTTTTAAATCCGTCATTTCTAGGAAGTCCAGTACATCTTTGCTGGAAATATCTACAAAAGGCAGTTTTGCAATTTCTTTGAATGTGCCAGTGGGAATCGAACTGTTGGATGTTGTTCCCATGTAGCTACTGTCGTGCATTATCTTTCGCAAGGACGATATATATTAAGCATACCTAAACCGGCGGAAGTTCTTTCTCTATTGTTTCAGAAGGATAGCATGAGTGCAGTGATTGCAGATGACAGTGAGGAAGATTAACATCCATATCCATCACAGGTTAGTAATGCTACGATTTAGTGCTGCAAATTATTAACAACACATGACTGTTAAGACCAAGCTCTTATCCCCGCCGACGGTAATATCGATAGTACCGCTGACTTTAGTTTTTACCCTTAATGATATTTAACATTCCGGCCATAAACTGATTTTTACGGCGCAAGAGAGTTAAACTCTATTGATCACCTAATTAACTGTCAGCGTTGTAGCGTTATATTGGTTTCTCTTACAACGTTCACCATTTCCATAATCACTAATCACTAGTATGTATACACTACTCAAGTATCCATATTTACTTTGCATTTTGGCCTTCTTTACGTGCAAGGGGTTAATTGTTGACAAAATATGCATACGACACTGCACACTTCGGCATTTTTTTTAAGTATGGCGTAATCTTCGCACAAGACTGGGAAAAAAACATAACATAAGTGAGTCCCCAGACATGCTACAGAAAAAAAATCAGGCGGGTACCCCAGGGACAAGTTACCCTAAAAAAAATTTGAAAATAATATATATGTTTTTTTTACTGTATCTGTTTTCGGAATTTGAGCGTGATTTTTTATTTAGTACTTTCTCAGTAGGTCTTTAACATATATTTTTTACAAAATGATTGAATGCGCCGTTTCTTAGAAAAAAAATAGTTTTGCTAAAACCAACCCTCCCTTACTCACCCCAAACCGGTCTCTTTTTCGGGCTAATATTTTGTGAAATGGCTACTTTCCAAGATTGCTTCCTACTGCACAAATATAAGCGCCAGACGCTTGGGGGCAGTTACACCATGCTTACCCGGCTATGCCCTTTACTTTTTAACCGAACAAGGAGGAGCTTCTCAATTCGATTCGACCAGTATGTATGTTTTTTTTTATATTTGTACAAACATTACAAAGTCCATACGAAACTTGCAAAAAAAGTGTAAAACCCCAAAAGTGCAGGGGTAGCGACCCCATTTTCGAGGACGGTCAACACGATGGTGATAGTCGCGCGGTCCCTACCTCCCCCGAAATACTTCTAAACGCAAAAAACCACCCCTTTTTTCGAGTTTTCGTTGTCAGGCATGCGAGGACTTGTTGGATCGTTTTTTGTTTGAGGAAATTCAATATGTCCTGTAAAATTTCGCAATCTGACATTCTAACGAACCCAGGAAGTTAAAACCACCCCCTCCCTGAAAACCAAAACATGCAAGAAACATCCAATCGTGCTGAAAATTGTTTTCTACGCGTTTTCTAGGTCGGGGAATACGATGCCGATATTATTTAGCCTCCCACCCCTAACCAACTACCCCCAAATGCATAAGACCACACATTTTCCCCATTTTTCGTTATCAGACATGCGAGGACTTGTTGGATCAGATTTTTCCAATATCTATGTATGCGTACAGTTAGTCCTTAACCCATATATATTACATTTAATTATATTTCTTAAGGGTCCTCAATACTATGAGGACATGTAACAAATGGAAGGTATGTGCAGAGAATACACAACCAACGGCTACGGCGCATATTTTGTGCGTCGGTCCTCGCTGGATCCCTGTATAGAGGCCGCATAAGAGGAAGACGACTCACTCCCTCTCACTATAATCAGGCCCGGATCCAGGGGGGGGGCGCCCCCCCCCTCGGCCAACCGAGAAATCTAGAAATCCCGACTCGCAATTGCAAATTGCTATATATAAATAAATTCTAGGGCAGTATATGCGTTAGGAAACGTGCCAATTAATTGATTTTCTAAAATATATTTAAAAAAATCAAGTGTTTACTAGTGTTTTATTTTATTTTTATATTATGTTTTGCATTATTTCGTTAATCTGTTGAATATATTTTGTAAATATAAAACATTTGCTATTTGCTCACTTATTGTCCCTACAATAAATGATGGTAAAATGTCTCAATGATCACATGATCCTCTCCCAAAAATTCAATACAGTATCCCGCCTCACTATCTTTATCTTTGTTTCTATTCTTTTCTGTTTATTGGACAAGGCCCCTTTACAAAATAAAATATTAAAATATTGTGAGGTGGGGTACGGTTTACCTAACTATTTCCCTTATTATTTGTTATATTGTTTTACATAAAACTAGATCCCGAGGATTAAAATAAAAATCCATTACTTAGGTTACATAATTAATAAGATAATTATATATGTATATGTGGTATATGTTTTTAATGTAAATTTTATCCCTGAAGTTTAACTACATTAAACCACATTGAAATATTATTTGATTTTAATTATGTGGAACCCCACACCTGACAACAAAAAATCGAAAAAAGGTTTTTGCGTGTAGGAGTAATTTGAGGGGGGTAGGGACCCCGCGACTATCACCGTCCTCGTGGTCGTCCTCGAGAACGGGGGTAGTCATGTTTGGTCGCTACCCTTGCACTTTTGGGGTTTTTTAGTCAGGAATCATGAGCCACTAATTCGATCATAGGATGTATACTCAAAGATATAGTTTTTAAAAAATACATACATTATCCGAAATGACCTTGCGAATCTAAATCCAGAGGGCGCCATCCGCGATTTCAAAAAAAACGTAAAAAAATGTTTTCCGAAAATTTTTGTGTCACTGAAAATTCTTTAATTTTATGTTCCCACCGCATTTACAGGCTTGTTTTTTAACATTTCTTAATGATTTTCAAACAAATGGAAAGCTTATTCTTTTTAGATTCAGGTGCTGGTAAATAATTCTCGAAATTGTTGTTAACAAATGTTACAGAAATTGTTAAAAGCGAGCCCGAAGAGTGCACGGTAAATTTCAGCACTGAGACATTTTTAAAACTGTTATAGATATAGTCAAGTCAACTCTAAGCTGGCGTGTCCAAAGGTCGCTTCGTAGTCTGAACTAAATAAATAAGAATGTATTCGATATGGGTCAGAAATGCCAGTGGTTCTCAAACCGTTTAAGAATATTAATACATGTTTACTTATTTACCACTAAAATAATATCCACGACAGTTTTAACACAGATTCGCATCAACTGATGTAACTATGTGAGTAAGCCCGCAGATGTTTCAATTCACTGGTGGAGCACACTGGTAAACAATATATAATTGGCCAATCAGCTTCGTATTTTATCCACCAGCGGTGAATTTAAGAAAGTGGGGAGCCGGGTGATGATCGATGTTCCAATTGACAATCAACCACTGCGCAAGATCGAGAGTCCACAAAATTCTGGGATCTATTTATTTAGCAAGAAACTCCGATTAAAGAACTTATATCTAGATACATAACGGCATTAGTTTGTATGATGCTGAAAGACTCACAATCTAAGGCACTTCTTCCCATAAGTTGCTGATTGGTCCATCGGCCTATTCGCGGCTGTTTCGTACACGATCAGTTAAGTCATCGTCTTAGTTTGACGTTCCGCCATTAATGTCAATGAATGTTATTCGTGTTCTCCGATGAAAAAGTGGTGAAGAAGTCATATTTTATTTAAAGTTGTGATTTGCTAATACCTAAATAAAATTCTCTATTCATATTTACACAGTTTAGTGAAAATTTAATGCTACATGTTGAAGTGCTGTGCCGTTTGCAGAAGACAGTTTAGAAAAGAAGAAAATCGATCGTTTCATAAGTAAGTAGGTCATAGTCGTAACATGATGGCGTTCAGTTTACAGTTGTAGTAATAATAATCCACTGTTTATCACCAAAAATAACTTATATATTACGTATATAATAGGCCAATCAATAGAGAAAATTAATTAACAATAATTCTAACATTTTTGAAACTTTGTCGTGTGATGAAGTACCAATCGAAACGAAACTATAAAATTTTGCAACTTGATTCAAGGTCGGCAAGATTGTTAAAATCGTGAAAATTTAAATTAAGCAATATCTCGCCGAAAAATAATGTTACATTCAGAGCATGTGCTCGGAACGTACTTTATGTACCATGGAACTAAGAATGAATATTCATTTTGTATTCCATGTAGATAATCTGAATGTCAGAGAGACGTACAGATGACCGCCTCTCGATATACGAGTAAGATTTCTACAACATACCCATAGACCAAAACGGAACTTGATATGAATCAGAAACGTATATTGATATACTGATAGATACATGAGGTATATAGGAGGAAGGTCCATCCTACATTCACAATGTACACTGCATGTTCACGGTATATGAGTACTACCTTCGTATGAATTAAACCGTAGGTGCCTGGTATGTTACATATGGATCATAAATCTATGATGCATGTATATTGTAGGAATGAACATTATGTATCAGTGGCAGCTATAAGTACTTCACTCATGCCATGTATTTTCTTCAGAGTTTAATTATTATAATAATTTATTACTTATTGTAACCATTGATGAGTGGCTGCTTCATTCTGAATATGTTCAGTATGACGCAGCGACTCATCTATGATCACAGCAAATAATAAATTATTATAATAATTAAACTCAAGAGAATACATGATATGAGAAGTACTTGCATATAATAAATCCAATATCTAATTTAAAGTTTAATTGTTACAGTCAATTATTAGGTACTTATTCTAATTTTCCACATTTCACATTCCTTGTGAAGAATATTATGTAAGTAAATGTGGAATATATGCACAGAAAATTTGTTTTTACCATTAGTTTTCAACTACTTAAAGTCAAATATTTTATTCATCAAATTTTATTGAATGGAGCACACAAATGCTAAATAAACTTAAATAAAACTGTATTTGCTATAACAATACTTTACAATGGTCCAAGAATATATGTAAAAGAAATAGTTTTACGTTAATAAGATCTGTTAAAAACCATTTTAAAATGGATCAAACATTTATCACTCTAAAACTTCAGCTTAAAAATCATATTTAACGTGTTATTTATGAAAAAATCTAATGATCATATTATATTACCTTAAAGTTTTATCTATTTCAAATCATGTTTTAAATTGCCAAGAACAAAACATGATTTTATTTTATTAATTACTTTACATTGTTGTAACAATTAAGTATGCATCTTAAATTATAAAATAGGAAGAGGTATAAATAAAACAGTTGTGTTACTTTAAATATATTTTTATTTTTCGTTACAAAAATGAATTGTAATAATAAAAAACAATTGTGACAAACATTTCAATTGAGATTTTTTTTAACAAAAAAAATTTCTTTGCAACTTATGAACTGTCATATTTTACTATAACGAATTTTGTCAGGAAGTAAAAAATAGTAAAAATTGGAGGGCTTACATTTTCAAAACCAGTGTCCAGGTGTTGCCGATGGTGATACTTGTAATTGCGAAAGTCCACTTTTCATTCTCAACACATCATCTGTGACTGATCCTATTGGCTGAATACTTTCATTTGGCTTTTCCAATTTTTAGGAGAAGGTATTTCCTTCCTGTCGAGGAGGAGATACACGTGCTAGTCCAACTACAAAAGAAAATACATTGTATTATATTTGAAAAACTGATAAAGTTGAAAAATATAAAAACATCTTACAAAGATCTTACAGAAAAAATAAAACTGATCAAACATAAATTAAACAAATTGATATTGTCATAAAGGACACAGCAGGCACAAAATAAATGGAAAAGAAGGTAAAGTCAAATGGGATGAAAATGTAGTATGTTGTACTTCATAATATCCTGATCAAAAGTTTTCACGGGCACAATATCTGAAAATTGCCAGTTTTTGAGATATGAAAGGTCAAAGATCAGGAATATCGGTACCCGCTGTCGTAGTTGAGAATATCATATTATGACGAGGATTTGTTTAACGTTGTTATTCTAATGTGTTTGCACATATGAACCAAAGAGCATCCTTGTCCTTGTCGCACACCTCGTACCCTCTCCTTTGCTCTCCACTCTGTTTTACAAAGCAACACAGCCCCTCATGTACTGTGCAACAAAGAGAGAACGAACTGTGTGAGAAGGATGAGAATGCTCACACCGTTTGCGCGCTGTGCACTGCTTATAATTTACGCTTATGCAGCTTGTATCCTCTATTTATAGAACTCTTTGATAGGAACACACTTTCCCTCTCTCACGCTAACCAAACCCCCCCACTACACACACACACACACACACACACACACACACGCACACCCTCACTTTAAAGTAAGCATAGGACCTTAAAATAATCACCACCTCATTCATGAAACCTGCGGCATTTCCGGTCTTATGAATATGAATAACAACATTAAACAACTCGTTGTCACATAATACTCTCAACTATGACATTAGTGGGTACCGATCTTCCTGATCTTTGACCTTTCAAACTGGCCATTTTCAGACATTCTGCATTTTCAGCCCATTTGACTGTGCCCTCTTTTTCATTTGTTTTGTGCGGTGTCCTTTACCTACAAAACATAGATATGTTTTTGGAATTCGGAAATATTTATGCTTGTGATTTTACATGTACCTGAAGTTTCGAACGTTCACTTGAATGAATTTTAGATGAAAAAGAAAAGTTAATAAAAACCACACATCGATTTAGGCATAAACACTTCATTGCCACATTTGCTGACAATAATATCCACAATACTTAAGTTTTTACACCTAAATCGAAGTGTGGCTTTTATTAATTTTTCTTTTTCATATGAAATTCGTTCAAATGAACGTTCGAAATTTCAGGTACCTGATTTTAAATGCCTACCAGAGTTATTAAAAGTACAACATATCTTCTTTCAACTTCTAGTAAGGACAAAATTTCTTGGGAAGTCGACGGCTTCCAATATGATCTTTGATATCATTATGTTCATCTGACGGGAGGAATAACGTGCTTTTTGTACATAGTCCTTTGATTTATTTTTGTTCACTTTGTACATCAGATGTGATCTCTGCCCTTTTCAATTAATTGCAGCTCTTCTATAATCCTCTGAAATAGGTATAAAGCAAATTACTACAAATAAATACCTATCACAACTCGTATGTTGTAATCAAATCCAATGGTGTGATTTAAATAAACAAAAGCTCCTTAATATTGAAATAGATCGACCTTACCTTCTTGACAGGCGCGCAGCCAGGGGGGGGGGGCATGCCCCCCCCCCCCCAAGCAGTCTTCCATGAACCAAAAAATAAAGAAGCATAATCACTTTTAGTACAAATAGTCCCTTCAAATTAGGAAATATTTAAGAAAATTTTCCCACAGTTATGAGACCTGTAAAAAGTAAAGTATTTGGGTTGTCTAAACATGATTTTCACTCCCCGCAGTTCTAAAAAAGAAATATAAACATATATATATATATATATATATATATATATATATATATATATATATATATATATATATATATATATATATATGAATTTTAGCGTTTTTTCGTCTTTTTCTCTATATTGATGAAAAACTATCCATTTCGGTGGAAAATAGTAGAGCATAAAATTTCCTATAAATTTTGTCTCTACCTTTTTTTTTCTCGAATTCCCTTAGTTTCGCCGCTAGAGAGCGCGAAAGAAATAAATATACATATAGACTTTTGCGCCTTTTTTTAGGTTTTGATCTCACGTAATTTTTCATAAAAATGCACAATTTTGGCTCAAAATCTAAAAAAGGCGCAAAAGTCCGTCCATATGTATATTTATTTCTTTCGTGTCCTCTAGCGGCGAAACTAAGCGGAATTCGAAAAAAATGGTGAAGACAAAATTAGGAAATTGTATGCTCTACAACTTTGATATTTTTCACCAAAATGCATAGTTTTTCCTCAAAATAGAGAAAAAGGAGAAAAAACGCTAAATTCATATATATGTATATATTTCTCAAAAACCACCCTTTTTTAGAATTGCGTGGGGTGAAAATCATGATAAGACAACGCAAATACTTCACTTCTTACAGGTCTCATAATGTAGTAGTAGGCTAAGCATTTGTTAATAGATAGTGGTAGGGATAGAGTAGACACATGTAAAAGTAAGTATTGATAGGGGATTCTAATTGTAACCATCGATATGTACGCATCGAAATAAAATATATAAAGCAAGCTTATACTTAGTGTGTCAATCATATTATTACATGGCGATCCTGCCAAAGGCAAATAATGGTATGGTTTAATGGAAAAACTGTTTAAATCAAATTTTAAAATATGGGAGGATCAGAATCAAAAGAAGAAGTAATTATTGCGCAGACGGCAAGTGGCAATGCAAAGGTAGACAAGATTTCCAGAACTGAATGGCTGCTGTTTTGTGTTATTGGAATTTTATTAATAATAGTCGCATATAGCATATGGAAATACTGCAAGAAAAATCTGAGAAAAACTATCAGGCAGGAAATTCATAGGAACGACCTGAGAAATTCCCGAGAAAATTGCACAGATGAACAGGTATAATGCTACAAATAATAATAAATTTCAGCTGTAAGAAATATTTAATTAGGAGTCCATATAAAAATATTAATGGTTAAATGGTGAATGGAATGGGAAAAGAAATAAAGCAACCAAGGAAAAATACCTAAAAGACATTTAAAAAAAGAAGCAAACGTTTTTAAAATTGAGTGACGAAACAAAACAATTAAAAGTGGGACATTTAATTATTGTTATAATATTAAGAAATCATGAGTAAGACATTTCACAATAAGGTAATGTACTAGATATATTCAATTGTTAATGCATATTTTATATTTTTACGTAGCCTATTTTATAGTAGTACTGCTGATAAAGTAATAATTAGTTAGAAATTATACAAATTTGTAAATGGGAAAAAATAAATTAGAGGTAATTTTTAACTCATTAAAAGATGTAAAAACATATTTAATTAAGATAGGTCCAGATAGGCGAAAGGGCGAAAAATTAGACAAAAAACAAAACGAAGCAAAAATTATTTACAGCCAACTAGACAATATTATAGAGGAAATAAATGATCAAATTAAAAATTCAGAAATAGGTGAAGCTGAAATAATTATAATTAAACAAATTATTAAAGATATAAAACAGGTCTATTCAGACATTACAGCTTTTGGAAACAAGAAGAACTCTGATACAAAAATGAGTTCATTTGATTTGAAAGTAGCTGTAAATCTTTTACCCGTTATGAACGGAAACGAAGATGTAACAAATCAACTAATAGACGCGATCGAATTGTATGATTCAATGCTTGATCATGGTAGTAAACCTCAATTGATTAAATTTGTTTTAAAAACACGGTTATCAACAGGTGCTAAATTACGGTTGTCATCAAATTACACCACAGTTGATCAGTTAATCGCGAACATGAAAAAACATTTACTGACACAAAAATCGGATACCGCACGACAAGCAAAATTAATACGCGCAAAGCAAGGTAATAAATCAATAGATGAGTTTGGTAAAGATTTAGAGGAGTTATTTGTTGACCTTACAATTTCTCAAGCAAACGGCGATAACGCCGCCTATGCTATCTTGCGTCCTATTAACGAGAAAAACGCTATTAAACGATTTGCCGACGGTCTAAATAATCAAAAAACTTAGTACTATAATATCATCGCGAAACTACCCAGCGCTGAAAGATGCTATTAGAGCAGCGCAGGATGAAGAAATTCCTCGTAGCGACAATTCACAAATTATGTCTATATATAGGCGCGGAAGAGGTACTAATAGAGGTAATAGAGGTAATTTTTATCAAAATAATTCCAATAGGATGAATTATAACGCAAATAGATATTCTTACATACAAACAAATCGAGGTAGGCAAAATTCAACATCAACTAATCAGCGGTTTTATAATAATAAAAATATGAGAGGGCAAGGACGTACTAGAGCAAGGTCGAATGTTATTAATTTCGCTGAGACAAACGTTAGCCAAGGTCAGGAACAAAACAATGTATCGAGTAGTGTAAATTCAAACCAAAACGAACTAAATTATTTTTTTCGAGAGAATGGTGAGTAATCAAATTTATATGTGTGAAAACGTATGTATGAGTTGGGTTAAATTTGGCGTGAATGATAAAAAATTAGATTTCCTTGTAGACACAGGGGCTTCCCTTTGTGCAATAAAATCCGAATGTTTGAAATGGGATACCCCCATACAAAAAGACAGACTAGAAATAAAAGGAATTGGTGGAAGTCTAGTGTCAGAAGGATATGTGTATTTAAAATTAAATGTAGGAAATATAATATTTAAACAAAAATTTTATGTATTTGAATCCTTATCTTGCAAATGTGATGGAATCATAGGCGAAAATTTTCTTAGAAAATACAACGGAGTAATTATGTATTATGTTTAGTGAATAATAATAAACAGATAACATTAGAATTCAATTGCGATACCGATAACATTCTGTCAATACCACCAAGATGTGAAATTATTCGGTATTTACCTTCAAGTATGACAGAGGAATGTGTGGTTGTACCAAGAGAATTATGCGAGGGTGTGTTTATGGCTGGTGTTGTGGCACGGCCGAAAGATGGAAAAATCCCTGTTAAGATTCTTAACACTCGAGAAAATCAAGTGTGTTTAAAGAATTGTGTTCCAAAAACAGAAAAGTTGAGTGAGTATGACTCTTGTAAATTTGTTGGTGATGATATATCAGCGGAGCGTGTGATGAAGTTATTTAGTCTATTAAATCTGAAACAATTGAATAAAGAAGAGCAAATCTCAATAGAAAATATTTGTGCAAAATATGCAGATATTTTTCATTTACCAGGAGACAAGTTATCAGTTACAAATTTATACAAACAATCTATTCAATTAAAAGACAACGCCACATCTATTTAATCTCACCGACCCTTTAAGTCGTCTAACAAAATTTCGTCTAGGATTAGAGGAATACGATTTTCATGTAGAATATGTAAAAGGGAGTGATAATGTGGTAGCAGATGCTTTATCTAGAGTGATTGTGACGTCTAAAGAATTAAAAGATATGAATGAGAAATTGATTGCAGTTATGACGCTAGCACAAACAAAATCAGTAACACAGAAAGGTAACAACATACATGAAAACAACTCACAAATTGAGAATCCTACAAATATTTGGCCTGATCAACCAGATATTGTGGAAATTCTTAAGCAACCAAAAGATAGTACAGAACTGGTAATAATGTCAAAAAAAGACATCGAGGAAGTGAATAAAGTTGACCACGCTTCTACTAAAACAGGAAGTTTTTATTTTATTCCATCTCGCTCAGTACTTTTCCTAAATCCAAATACTCGATCAGCATTGACGCCAGACGCATTGTTGAGAGATTTGGCCTCGATAAGTAAGGAGATGAAGATTAATGAATTAATTTTCCTAAAAAAGGAGAATAATGCGCAATTTATAAAAAGATTAGCTAATCAAATAGGAAAATGCTCCAATTGGACCGGTCCCCGTATATGTATTGTAAAAGGAGCTAAACGAATAACAGATGAGCAAACGAAAAAAGTAATTTTAAATGATTTTCATTTACTTCCTACTAGTGGACACGCAGGTATAAATCGAATGGCAAATAATATCAAAAAATATTATTTCTGGCCAGGTATGATGAGAGATGTTACTAATTTTGTTAGAAAATGTGATAGTTGTCAAAGACAAAAACATTGCAAATATGTAAAAGAACCAATGGTCATAACGACTACGGCAACCTCCTCATTTCAGAAAGTTTATTTAGATATAGTAGGTCCTATAGAAAAAGACGCAGACGATTTTTGCTACATATTAACACTTCAGTGTGAACTTACGAAATTTGTGGAAGCGTACCCTCTTAAGTCAAAAGATGCAATAACGGTTGCAAGAAGTTTTGTCGACAATTTTATATTACGGTATGGAATTCCAAAAGAAATTGCCACCGATCGAGGTTCAGAGTTTATATCATCAACAATGAACGAAGTGTGTAAACTATTACAAATCAATCATACACAGGCAACCGCCTATCATCATGAAGGGGGATTCTAATTGTAACCATCGATACGTACGCATCGAAATAAAATATATAAAGCAAGCTTATACTTAGTGTGTCAATCATATTATTACAATAACTGTGGGAAGATTTTCCATAAAACAGCGACTTTTTGACTAATTTGAAGGGACTAAAAGCAGTATCCAAATTATCTCTTGAAATTAATATTTTGTAATTAATGTGAATATTATCTAGTAGAGGAATCTATACACATCCGTTTTCAACCATTTTCTGAAAAGTTTTCCTCAACCTCTGGGGAGGCCGGTTCTATTGGCACCCCCCAGATGAATTTTCCGGCTGCGCCACTGCTTCTTGAAAATAAGATTTAAACACCCCGTACAGTGTCCACGTTTCATCTGTTTTTCAATGATCAGTCAAATTGTTTCCATTTGAATGGTGACTACCAAGCTTCCTTTTCGTGGACCGAGACCATTACCAAGACCACCTCGGTTTTTTTCCAAAAATCGATACCTACAAACGCCGTAATTATTATAACTAATATAGGTGGTATGCTTAGTATAATATGTACAAAGGGATACACATTAAACTTTAGTGTCTAAATATAAAATCTGCAAATGACAACAAACTTTAGTGTCTAAATATAAAATATCTGCAAATGACAACAAAACTATGTGGTAATTATATTGTATACAATTGTAAAATACTTACTGCAATGCAATTAATGTATACTTGGAATAATTATAATAAATCACGGGAAAACAAAAAACAAAACACAAATTGAAATCGACATTTGACAGCAGAAGCGTGACTGACTATCTTATACCGTGTGTGTAATTTCCCATTAGGCATGTACATTCACGTAGCGTGAGAGATTTGACAACACCGTCAGCCGTAAATTCGTCCGTCGATGGAGCATTCCAGCTCTGTTATTTCATTTCAGCCAGCTGGCACGCGCGATGTTGTAATTCTTCTCCCCATGCCTAGCCCGCGACTACACACACGGTATAATACCGCACTTTTCAAAATTCACCGGTGGACGCACCGGGTGGACAAAATACGAAGCTGATTGGCTATGCTTTTCAAAATAGCCAATCAAATAATGTTATTGCTTACCGGTGCGATCCACCGGTGAATTTAGAAATCTGCCCATAATATTCTTTAATCAATGTGACTGACCGTGGAGCATGCGCACTAACCTAAAGACCGTGGCGCGCATTTAAAAAATTCTACAAGGGGATTGTAATGACATGGAAAACGGAAATCTAAATATAAAAGATAAAATGTAATTAAATAGCCATTCCAAGTCTGAACTACCTGCTTAAGAAATGCCGATAGTTACCGAGATAATTACTAATTAATTGAACTGTGACGCGTTTTTCTTCCTTCCAATTGCTTTGTGCACTCGACAAGTGGAAGCGTCACTTTAGCGCTTGAGCTTTTTAACAGATTTATTTCAGAATAGCTCGGGCGCCACCTTTACAATTTTTTACGTGGGGCAAAGGTCCCACACTAGCCTCTTAACACAGCCTGTTGCAGTAGGGCTGGGATAGCTGCAGTGAAGAAACGGTAATTCCAGAGGTCGATAAGGAAGTTCAGACTATCACAGACACACAGCAGTAAAACTCAGACTTAAAAACAATAACAGTGTTTATTAAATAAAAACCTACTATCTACAAATCTAACAAAATATTTAGTTAAGGTTAATAATCAGTTTTATAATATTACCAAAGTACCAGTTTGATAAGCTAGGCTACCCCGGTGTGAATACGATTTAACGGCGAAATTAGAGGACGGTTAGCGGGGTGTGAGGCAAGCAAATAGTGATGCGTTAAAGCAAACTAGTGAGAACGGGCAAACGGTGACAGATATCAAGCAAGAAAGCACAATCATAAACTACCAAATTATGTATATCTCATGCAAATATTGCGAGCTTAATAGTTACAGCTTAATAGTTACAGACTTGGGTCGTAGTGTAGATTAAACAGAATAAATCAAACAGTAGAATAATAACAGTGAATAACAAAAGACCAAACTTTTATAAGTACGACTACTAACATGCTTCACACAATTTGTCTGATTCATCAAAGTGCCTGGACAATGGTGCAAAGACGCGTTTTCATAGTCTTAGGACGGACAGAAATGATTAACCACTTTACGACTAACTGAACACGCTTCACACAATTTGTCTGATTCATCAAAGTGCCTGGACAATTGTGCAAAGGCGTATTGTTCTAGTCTTAGGACGGACAGAAATGATTAAACACTTTTATGACTAACTGAACACGCTTCACACAATTTGTCTGATTCATCAAAGTGCCTGGACAATTGTGCAAAGACGTATCTTTATAGTCTTATAACATACGCAGAAATTATTAAACAGTTTATAGCTAACAGGGCACGCTTCATACCATTTGTCTGAGTCATCTAAGTGCCTGGACAATGGTACAAAGACGCGTCTTTATAGTTTTGAAATAATTCAACAGATTTCGGACACAGAATAACAATGCAAAAATATAATTAATAAATGTCTTAGTACATCTTTTCACATTCACCAAACTCTATATAAAGAGTCTACCAAATGATCAAAGTTCGCACCTGCGACAGTAAAACACTTAGAACAATTTACACCGACTACCAAGTCTGTTAACTTAAATTATAAATAATTTAACTTACTCCTGATCTCTTTGCTAGCCTGCCTCGGACGACGATGTTAAACGGAGCACTACTCAAGACGGAATGAATTTCTCCAGCCCGGTTCTCTAGTATTATTTGGGCGAGAGCGCTTGGTTGGAGAGGGGGTAAGCGCAGAGTGAATGCGCGGTGAGTTCACGGGAAATAACTAAGTCATTAAAATATCGCGTGATTTGAATTTACAACTAAAATCACAAGTCCGAAAATAAATAAATGATAGAAAATATTTTCGTATCTGCCTTTTCAAACGGTTAAGTTAGAAATATTTTATTCCTAGGTTTCAGTAAAATTTTCTAAGTTCGAAAATAATTAAATGATAGAAATATTTCCGTGTTTGCCTGTCAAACGACTAAGTTAGAAATATTTTATTTTATTATAAGTTCGAAAATAATTAAATGACGAATAAAAATCACAAGTTCATTTATAATTAAATGACAGAAAATATTTCATACCTGAGGTACCTGCTTGACGTCGCGTGCTAACGATCAGTACGGTGTGTGGAGAACTGACTGATTTCAACTTCGCGTTGTAGTGCATAGCCAGCCCGTGGGCATGGAGGGAGTAGGCCTGCGCGCGGTGAACACGTATTCGCTGGTAGCAGCTTTTGGTTTACACATTCAGAATGCATTTTATATTACGGATTTTTATTAGCAATTTAAATGTAAACTGATAACATTATTCTGATGCTGAAGGCAGTAAAATAAACAGTTGAAACCAGGAACTTATAACATACAGAATTTACTAGAAAACAAACTAGTATTTCTAGGTGACTGGTATGGAAGACAAAATTTTAAAATTAAATATATATAGACATGACATGGTTCTAATACAGGGTGTGCAAAGAAGGGACGGACAGAACACAGTACATAAATTAAAAAAGGGTTATTATTCATTATTATTTAATATTTCATAGTCATTATTATTTAATATTCGATTACAAATCTAAAGTCTGGATTCAAAATTTAAAACATATGTCATATAATACAATATTGACGAACGATTTAAAATTTATAAAACGTCATACACCGCACAGGTCGGCAAAATTGTAAATGTACTTAAACCAAATCTATATAGATAGAGAAATATTATAATTATTTCTGTAGGTAGGTAGATAGGTACTATAAAACTAGCATTGCTGTCTCATCAGTTTGTGATGCAGGTTTATTTTTATTAGTTCAAAAATCGAACCAATCAGCGTTCGCGTTAAAAGTGCTGAACTTTTGATGATATTACTGTCTGCGCGGTGCTCGGGCGATGCAAATATTTCTACAAAAAATATAGCTCTATTATACAGATAAAATCATTGACGAATGTTTATACGATGTACATGAACACATATACGAAGAACGTTCCCTGATACGTGTACATAGTATATGCGACTGTGAACATAAACTTTTCTGTAGATTCCATTTATATCGTATGTATAATCGTATTGTATATGTGAAAATATTATTTATATGGGAATGTTGAGGGAACATACATGGCAAGTACAGAATACAATTAGAACATTGGGAATGCAAAATGTACATTCGTGGAATAATAAATGCTATCTGGGATCGCTGCAAATTTGATAGAATTTGTATTACAATATTCAAAATATGAAGTTAAAGCAGCAACTTATGACTTAGGCACTCTAGTTAATTATCATTAATTAACATTTTTTCATCTAATTTTGCAAAGAAAATATTAACATGCCTGCAAAAGTACAGTGTACTTGCTTAAATCGCCTTACATGACAATGTAAATTTGCAACTCTATCGATAACGGCACGGTGCATTTTTTATAATTTACGACTAAACCAATTGTTATTTACCTAAAAAGGATTCGAAAAAATAGTAACATCTTTAGATGTGGATTGCAAATGTCCGCATTCGTAACTAAAACATGCTCTTCGTTTTGCAGCAACCTCCGACGTCGGCACCTTGATAAATTTTGCAATAAAAAGTTAGTTACCAAATTTTTATTATCAAAATAAAATTAACATCGCTGCAAATTTTACATCGAACTCTGTAGACGTTGTAGAAGGTTCATTACAATTTGCAACTCTTCATGTGAGTGGCATATTGTTGTAAACATTTTTTTATTCGTACATACCTACCATTTTTCTAACGCTATAAAGATCTTGATAAAGAATCCTCAATAAAGACTTAAGTAAGCCATGAAAACAAAAATTACTGCAAGTGTCAATTTAATTTTGAACGAAAATAAGTAATCGAGTTAAAAATTCATAATGTGTATGTTAACACAAAATCACGATCAAACGAAAAATTCCAAAAATGTCAATTTTGATTCGTTCGTGTCGAGCCGAATTTTCGAATTTCGGAACGCAATTTACGATGCGGATCAACTACAAGTCTTCCTCTTTCCGTCGCGACATAGTACGGCCGTCGCGGTATCGTATTTTTTAAAATATGAGTATATTTAGATGTCGTGTTTTCGACCAAAATTTCCCTTCTGATGACGCATCTGTGAAAACGGTTTTTCGCCCGTAACCCGGAATCCGTGAGAGACAGCTCAAAAATAAAAACTCCCAAAGGAAAGCCACATAATGTGGGGAACGTTTTGCCGCCTTCGAAATTTCACTGTGACTCGGTTTGGGTCCGGCGGTCCTTTTAAGATGGCGGTGCAATGCACTTTTTTTATTAAAACGTCCGTAACTTCTAAACGGTGGCTCCTACGGCAAAAAACTACGACCTAACGAAATTGTAGAGAACTAAATTATCTAAAAGTCTTTTTTTTAAGTCTTGAGCTGCTCCAAAAATTACCAAGATACGGGCGGCCAAAGTGGAGACTTTTTTGAAATCCGTAAAAAATCTCGAATTTTTCTCTTTAAACCTCCATAACTCTTAAACGGTGGCCCCTGGGCCAAAAAACTTTGCCCTAACGAATTGTAGAGAATTTAATAAGCCACAAACTCTCTTTTTGATTTTTTGCCTACGACAAAAAATAAGGACGCTAGGAGCTATACAAGTGAAAATTTACATTTTCCAAAGAAACGTGTTTTTTTCTCATCTTTTGCGAATATCTAGATACATGTTGGTTCTAGTAAAATTAGAAAAATAATTATATAATGATAACGGTTTCGCTGATATATAAAGACAAAATTTCGATTTCGCCCAAATGCCAAAATTATATTTGCAATATTTGATTCTCATTTTTAAACTCATTTTGTACCCTAGAAGCAAGTGTGATATGTACAGTGCGATATTTCTTAATGTGGCAGAGTCCTCCAGTGATTTCGCTTATAACTCGGAAACGGTTGGAGATATCGATTTGAAATTTGAAACGTAGGTGGAGATATTGTAGACGGACGGAATACGATTGAATTAATAATACAACTTCCCAGGCAGCAAGGTGCCGTCATTATGACGTCGTTTTTTCGGCATTAATTACGTCAATTTCACCTTTATCTTGATGTAAAAATGACGTGAAAAAGACTATAGACTATAACAATTAAAGAACATCGCAATGTCATTATCCCAAAAAGTATAGTTGACATAAGGTTCCACGGAGCGAAATAATTTTAGTGGCTTTTGTTTAACAATTATCCGACTTGCAATATAAACGCAAAATCTAAAAAAAATGTTAATTAACAATAGGCTCATTTTATGAAAAATGGATGAAAAATTTTTTTTCCAGCGGGATATTGTTCCTTTAAGTGTCTAAATAATACCATATTTTTTTAAAAAATTTTAAATTAATATTTAATAACATAAAAAAATATTTTTACTTATTACGGCCGATTCCGGCCAAGTATTCCCTGCGCGGAGCTCTATTTTCAACATTAAATTAAAATTATTAATAATGGAGTTAGAGTTTCGGGAGTCCGGACTTTTTTATTGGAAATTTCTTCCTCTTTAAGAACCTTTCTTTAAAATTTCTTAAATATTAATAGTTTTCGAGTTATTTGCAAAAAAGAAACTCGTCATTTTTTCAATTTTCATTTGTTTATAACTTTTGTAATTGTTTATGTGCGGTTTTAAAACTTTTGCACATTTTTCTAGACGTCACTTTGAATCCAATGAGCCCTTACTCATATTTTTACGAGTCTTATCGAGAATTAACACTGAACTTGTGAACTGGTATATTTTTCTGAATCTTTGATTTTTTATTAAATTTGACATTTTTGAAAATTTGAAGTTCTTTAAAACTACATTTTTATGAATATTTGATATTTTTCTGAAAATAGTGGTTTTCCGAAAATTTGACTTTTTCTGAAAATTACGAAAAATTTTTTTTGAAATTTTGGCATTTTCTGAAAATTTGACATTTTTTGAAAATCAAGATAGAAATTTTTTCGCGACTCGTCTTGTACAAATATTTTTTTGGATATCATTACCAGTTCGCCCGCTATAAGAATTTTACGTTTTTGTGACGTCATTGTAGGTTTATTTTTCATTCACTAAAATTTTGTTTTTCTTCAATAGTAACACCTATGTGTCAAATATGAAGTCAGAATCTCTATTCGTTGGTGCGTTGTAAGAATCTTTCATTTTTGTGACGTAACTGTATTTTCCATTCACTCGGATATCGTTTTTTTTAAATACTACTACTACACGTGCCAAATATTAAGTTAGAATCTCTATCCGTTAGTGCGTTGTAAGAATTTTTAATTTTTGTGACGTCATGTGACGTAGTTGTATTATTAATTCACTCGTATTCCGTCCGTCTACAATATCTCCACCTAAATTTCAAATCTCCAACCGTCTTTTGTCTTTAAACGCATATATCAGCGAAACCATTAATCCTACAGGAATTTCAACGAAATAAATTCATCATTTTTTAATTTTTCTAACAGATCCCTACCATTTTTTTGCTAGAACCAACTTTTGTCTAGATATTCGCAAAAGATGAGAAAAAAACACGTTTCTTTGGAAAATGTAAATTTTCACTTGTATAGCTCCTAGCGACCTTATTTTTTGTCGTAGGGCAAAAAATCAAAAAGAGAGTTTGTGGCTTATTAAATTCTCTACAATTCGTTAGGGTAAAGTTTTTTGGCCCAGGGGCCACCGTTTAAGAGTTATGGAGGTTTAAAGAGAAAAATTCGAGATTTTTTACGGATTTCAAAAAAAGTCTTGATCCGCATCGTAAATTGCGTGCCGAAATTCGAAAATTCGGCTCGACACGAACGAATCAAAATTGACATTTTTGGAATTTTTCGTTTGACGTTTCTCGATCGTGATTTTGTGTTAACATACACATTATGAATTTTTAACTCGATTACTTATTTTCGTTCAAAATTAAATTGACACTTGCAGTAATTTTTTGTTTTTATGGCTTACTTAAGTCTTTATTGAGGATTCTTTATCGAGATCTTTATAGCGTTAGAAAAATGGTAGGTATGTACAAATAAAAAAATGTTTACAACAATATGCCACTCACATGAAGAGTTGCAAATTGTAATGAACCTTCTACAACGTCTACAGAGTTCGATGTAAAATTTGCAGCGATGTTAATTTTATTTTGATAATAAAAATTTGGTAACTAACTTTTTATTGCAAAATTTATCAAGGTGCCGACGTCGGAGGTTGCTGTAAAACGAAGAGCATGTTTTAGTTACGAATGCGGACATTTGCAATCCACATCTAAACATGTTACTATTTTTTCGAATTCTTTTTAGGTAAGTAACAATTAGTTTAGTCGTAAATTATAAAAAATGCACCGTGCCGTCATCGGATAGAGTTGCAACTTTACATTGTCATGTAAGGCGATTTAAGCAAGTACACTGTACTTTTGCAGGCATGTTAATATTTTTTTTGCAAAATTAGATGAAAAAATGTTAATTAATGATAATTAACTAGTGTGCCTAAATCATAAGTTGCTGCAAATTTACCTTCATATTTTGAATATTGTAATACAAATTCTATCAAATTTGCAGCGTTATTTTTCGGGGAGATATTGCTTAATTTAAATTTTCACGATTTTAACAATCTTGCCGACCTTGAATCGAGTTGCAAAATTTTATAGTTTCGTTTCGATTGGTACTTCATCACACGACAAAGTTTCAAAAATGTTAGAATTAATGTTAAATTTGATGATTTTCAAGTCTCTATTGACTGGCCTATAAAGACGAATTTAATTCTAGTATGAGACAATACTGTTAACCCAAATAAATAATTCACAGTAACGATTGACAAATGTTCAGTTTGAGAATCGCTGAACTTATTGAAAACATAGACTGGATTATTGCTTTAACTTTGTGGGCAAGAGGAAATGAAATCGTACGCGTAGTATCAACACATACACACGCCACCTTAGAAGTGACCAGACTATAGATGCATACTTCTATGACACGAAATCTGCAGAATAGAATGGAGCAGTTTTTAGTGAAAAAATTATCTAAGTACATCCCTAATAGCACAGGACATCCAATGGATGTCCTATTAAAATCCAGTTACTGTACAAATGTCCATGGACATTGGATGGACGTCCTATGGATGCTCATTTTATGTACGTACAAGGACGTCCTATATGGGGTATTGAATGGACATCCTAGGGACGTCCATTTACTGTACATGAATGTACAAATACTTTATGTTCCTGCTTGGACAACTAATGGATGTCTCTCTAAAGTCCATTTATTGTACAAACCTTCATGGTGAATAAATTAACGTCCCATAATTGTCCCTTTTATGTACATAAAGGACATCTTCTATGGACGTTGTGTGGACGTCCGAGGGACGTTCATTTAATGTACATAAAAGACAGCACATTTTATGTCCCTATTTGAACAACCCAGTGAATGTCCCGTTAAAGTCCATTTATTGTACAAATATGCACAGAAGATGAATGAATGTCACCTAATTGTCCAATTTTATGTACGTAAAACGATATCATCTGTGTATACTTTATTTGTTCCCACGTGGACGTGGACCGCATATAATGTCCATTATAGACGTTATATTTTTTCATTTGGAAGATGCTAGCAAATATAAATATTCTTTTAAATATACCCACTGATGGACATTGAAACTTGCAAAAGTTACCTACAATATTGTATCTTATTTATTTTTGTACTTTTAAATTGTTCCTTTGCTGGAAGGTTTCAGCAACTTGAAAGAAATAAAAATACAGCTGAAACTTTGTGGCAAAGTTAATTTTACAAATATATTTGAAAGTTGTGGCTGCAACTTACTATAATTTGACACGAATTGCCAAAAGTGATACTGCAAGTGAGATAATCAGTCAAAGTTAATTTTGCAAATAAAACGAAATTTGACTCTGCAAAATGCAAAGCCCTGTCTATTTTAACTTAAATTATGTTGTGCGTATGCGCCTCTTTTTCGACTTTCTCTCGTGGCATAGTAAAGAAGGAGATATTTAATAATTTTTAGAGTTGAAAAAGTGCGAAGTGAAGTGTAAAATATCTATATATAGCTACCGCCAAATTATCCACGTATGTCTTTATTTGCATGATGTCTTTGTGGTGGATTTTTAAGTATGAAAAATGAGAAAGTGAATAAAACGGTAAGTATATATTTTCGTGAACTCAATGAAAAACTTCAAGTATGTTTATTACCTGTAATTACTAGTAATATTTCTCTAGTTAATCCTAGTATACCCGGACACCAAGTGCATGTCTTTTGCTTTTAAACATAGCATTTCCTCTCCCGCACAAAGCTACTTTAAGCCTTCAGGGATAAAGGTGTTCTATTGCCCGTAGTTTTTTTATGTGTGACCTATTTTGAAAATTTGAATTATTTTATAGTATATTATTTCACTCATTCCAAAAAATTAAAATAGAATTTCAAACACACAGTTTTAAAATACTTAGTGCACAACAGAGTTAGGTAGTGTAATAACGGTAAAATTGTTTAGCCGCAGCACGGGCGTCTCTTTCAAATTCTGCGATGATTATTTTGAGGGATTTTCTATGAATTAATTCCGGTGCGCCAAAACCAGGCATATGAGGCAAACATTGATTTTTGGTTGAAAAATAGAAGATACCTAATTATCAAATGATATTTTTTATTATTAAATAAGTATTTCTAATAAATTAATAAAAAAAATAGCCTTCTATTTTACTTCCACATCCAGTGGTATAGTAACGACAAAAAAATTTTAAAAAATTTTTATTGTTCAAAATTGTTCAAAATACATTTTAAATACATTTTAAGCCTTTAAAATGTCATGAAACGTCGAGATTTTAAGTTTGAGCGAATTTCTGTCTGTCGGTCTGTAACTTTTTGTGCGCACGTTTACTCTGGAACCGTTTAAGATATTGACTTGAAATTTGGTACACATATGTACTTTAATGAGATCTGGAACTAAATTATATTTTCATCTTGTTCCGTCGAAGGGTTGGGGGGTGAAATTTGGTGTAAATGGGTAAATCAAGCAGGTAAGAGTCCATAAAATTGGTATTTAGTATATACAAGAGAAGCTAAGGTCTCAAAAAAATGTTTGGCATTAGCCACCTCCATTCCCACCCCCACCCCATTATTAAAGGGGATGAAAAAAAATTGTGATTTAGTGTATGTACAAGAACCAGAAACTTCAAAATACTTTACTACTTCATCCACCCCTACTACTACCCTCCTATCACCACCCCCATCCCACTACCGATGTGGGGTATCGTTTTACGGGTTTTTAGGGTAGAGGATTTTAAATATTACATTATTAAAGTTCCATAAACAATTATTTCCACATACCAAATTCCACCCCTACTACTACCCCCCTATCACCACCCCCATCCCACTACCGATGTGGGCTATCGTTTTACGGGTTTTTAGGGTAGAGGATTTTAAATATTATATTATTAAAGTTCCATAAACAATTATTTCCACATACAAAATTTTTTCGATTTGAGTGACTTGGATAGAGAATCTGGATGTGGAAGTAGTGATTCCTTGGGAAGCGGTTTCATTATTATTTGATAACTAAATATTTTTTAATACATAAAGCGTTCGTATTTTATTTTATAAATTAGATATGCTACGTTTACTATAGTAAACTTAATATCAATAGGTAAAAATTTAAATATAGGTTCCTAGGAGTTTGCTATAAAACTGTGTTTTTTTTTTTAATTGTCGATAAGGTTTCCACTATACGCGATCGCCATTTTTCCATATATACAAATAAGAAACAATACCTATATAATATTTTGAAATAGAAAAGGGGGCAGCCAATAGAACTATTAATGTCCTAAGTTCTCTCTGTTAAACACGTCGAAGATAGTAAAGACTTTATTCTATCCGCTGCCCTTTTTTTCTATCTCATTATGAAGTGACATACATAATAATATAACTATTTCGATCTGTACATATGGTAAAACAGTGATGGCACTAGTGAAGATCATTTCGCATATTTTTTTCAAAGATCATCTTATAGCCAACTTATAGAGAATTTACGAGGACAAGTTTATACCTCGGTTTATACAGTGTCCGCCAAAAAGTCTGCACCATATGAGAAACTCTGTTGTTGTTGACTTTCTGAAAAATTTCACTTTTGATAAAAGTTAGTGAATATTCTCAAACGAAAAAGTGGATCCAAAAATTTGTGTTAGTCCTGGCGCTTATGTCGGAAAATTAATTTTTTGGAAATTTGCCCAAGAGTAAACTACCTTTATTTTTGAAGATATCGAAAAATGTTATTTCAAGAAGTTTGTTACAATACAAAGTTATAGCTAAATATCAAATTTGGCTGTTCTATTTTAAAAATAAAAATTTTCTACTTTTTTACGCATAATTCCTGATATATTTTGATATTTTTTTGTTATCAATAATTCTCTCTCTTTAATAGTTTCAGATTAAGTAATGGATTAAAATCATCTTTAAAGAAATGTTAAGAGTACTTTTTTACCAAATAGATATTTTGGAAAAAAAACGCTGTATTTTGCGGAGTCGTTCCCTCTTTTCCAATTTTAACTTTTTCAGGAATTAATCATAAAAGAGTGCACAATTTTTATTTTTAAACTAGAAGAATCCAATGTACACAATAAATAACTTCTTAAAATAAAATTTTACCCCAGTAAATAAAGACAAAGAGCCCAAAATTGGAAAAAATTACGAGAATGCTGATTTTTTGTGGAGGCCTTCAATGAGATGTCCTTAGTACATCCTGAAAAGTTCGAGCAATTTGAGCCATGGGTTTTTTTGGGGGGAGGGCGATTTTCAGTTTTTTTGCCATAATCTCGAAATGTATCACTTTTTCGACAAAAATAGCCATGAGCAAAAATATTTCTTATAAAATTCTATACAAAAAAGGTCATTACACTTTTTTTCGTAGGATCAATCGTTTCAAAGATATGCTTGCCAATATAATATTATTATCTATTTATAGAAGATATACTTTTTGCAACTAAACATTCAGTCATTTAAATATTGCACGATAATAAAAAAATCAATAAAAAAAATGTATAAACTGTATTTGTTCTTAAAATAAAGAGAAACAAACTTTTTTTTTTAATTTATTTGTCTCAACGGATGGACTTCATTAAGGTTACAAAAGAAATATATGGATACAAAAGTAGGTATGTATTGTATGTAAGATGTCATTAGTATTGAAATAATAATAATAATTTAAAATCGAGTAAGTATTAAGCATTAATTGAATATTTTTATTATGTAAACTATTTGCATGTACAGTATAATACCAGAGCTTCAGAAACTGTGCTAAACCTATTTTAATACATATAATTATTATCAAATGTGGCACAGTCCTGCTTTCAAAATCACCCTAACAAAATAAAGTACAGTAGACGAAGGGTGATTAAATTGAAAAAATTTTACCCTTGGGAGAAATATGTTATTATCTGTAAAAAGATGCAGAGTGATCACGATGGTGATGTCCAAATTTTTGTGTGTGCTACCCTTTTAAAATACTCTCCCTCCAGAACGATTTTCCAATATAAATTTTCTGAAAAGTGTAAAACTTGTCACATCTGCATTGTTTCATATTGGGAAAAAAAAGTCATGAAGTTGCTTCCAAATCGCGCAGACTTACAGGATTACGCCGAAGTTTTCAAAATGCCACACACTTCGCGCGAATTAATTACGGAACATGGAATTAAATTCTTCTGGCAATGTACAGTGCTCCTCCTAATGAAAATTCTATTGATCAGTACAGGAATTACTCATTTGTAAAGGCAACCAGACTTAACAGACCAGTGAAATTGTCCAATCTACCACCCACATTCAGTGCAGCACAACAGCATTTATTTAGAGTGTATCTCCAGGTCCAAAAATGGCTTGAAAATGAGTTAAATCCTGAAGACTGGGGATGGAAGATCATCAACAATAGATTGGAACCTATTCAAAATCTCTTGTCACTGGCTCCCGATCAGTTGATCAATACTATATTCTGCAACTGTACTAAAGGATGTAACGCCAGTTGTAGCTGCAAAAAACTAGGTCTCCGCTGTTCTGAAGTATGCGGGCATTGCCGTGGGCAATCTTGTTTGAACACCGCGACGGAAGAAATAGATGAAGATATAGTTGAAGATACGATACCATCAACTGACGAAGCTGTTTATGAAGAGGACGATGAAGTTGACACGGAATTAGATCTGCTAGAAGAGAACGAATGATTTATGCAAAGGGTTGTTTTGAGTATCAGATGAGGATTAGGCCTACTCTTTGTTACTGTTAAAAAAATACAGACATTATATCTTTCCGTAACTTTTACTCAAAAACGATTGATCCTACGAAAAAAAGTGTAAAGACCTTTTTTGTATAGAATTTTATGGTAAATATTTTTGCTCAACTATTTTTGTAGAAAAAGTGATACTTTTCGAGATAATGGCAAAAAACTAAACATTTACTCTTTAGCCACACCCCAAAAAAAACCCATGGCTCAAATTGCTAGAACTTCTCACAATATACTAAGGACACCTCAATGAATGTCTCCACAAAAAATCAGCTTTCTCGTAATTTTTCCCAGTCGAATGTCTTCATTTACTGGGCTATTTTCGATATCTTTAAAAATAAGTACTCTTGAGCCAATTTCAAAAAATTTAATTTTCCAACTTAAGCACCAGGACTAACACAAATTATTGCAGTCACTTTTTCACTTGAGAACATGCACTAACTTTTATTAAAAATAAGAATTTTCAGAAAGTCAATAACAGCAGAGTTTCCCATACAGATTTTTTGGCAGACACACTGTATGAGTTATATTTGTAACTCGAAGATAATAAGCTTCATTAGAATATTTCAGTAAGTAAATAATTGAACATTACATGAAAATAAATTATTTGTTCCTTGAGATATGTGAGATTGCAATGCGATATTGTCGCGTGGATATTAGGGCCATTGCATCGATGTTACAACAAACTAAATATTGATTCCTAGAATGTCACAGTTTCCAAGATAAGATTATTTATATTAAAATGCTTTATAGATTTCGTGTTTGTTAACTAATATATTTTTTTCCCAAAATGGCTTGAGACTTTAGAGACACCCATTATTGGTCTAAATAAGGACAATTTTTATTGGTCCAAATAATGTCCACCATGGACCACTGGAGGGCATTTGTACAGAAAATGTTATGTTAGTTTAATTGGTCCAAATAATGTCCATCATGGACATTAAGGTTCAACATTGGACTTCCATAAATTGTCCAAAGTTGTGACATTTGGGCGTCCCTGGGACGTCCATAGGACGTCCAACTGTCCTTTGGACATCCATAGGATATCCATGTGCTATTAGGGATTGCTTTATTGTTGTAAAAGATACGATCATTTTTGCATAGCATGCGTTTTGTTCCGCCGCGTCTTTTGGTAGATATACAGTGTACATGTACCTATGTCTTGCATTGCATCGCATCGGTCTCTCTAGACTTGTTGACTACTTGTTTAGACACTGAGGTGCGATGTAATAACAAAAAGTTTTATGATTAATGTATACAGTAACTGCGTTGTTTATAAATTCGTGTAAAATATTCGACGAACACCGAGCAAAGAATGAAACGATCTCAGCCGCACATGGAAGGTAAAATAATTTTTATATTAGTTTAATAGCCTGTAAATTTTCATTATTATTGCAGAGTTACTCAATTACGACTTGTGCATAATATAGTAATACAGCTGGACTGCTAAAATATATTTCCAACATAATCGTATTCCAAATAATGTAATAATTACTGTTGGAATGCCCGAAAATAGTAGCACTACTACTACTTCCTCCACCCATGAAATTACAAAAATAATGAACCATACACTTGAATATTTGCGATCATCCTATATTTATCAAATTTGGAGCATAGTAGAATAATAATGGAAGCTACAGATACAGACATTTTTGTCTGATCCTTATGTATTTTGTGTCTAGATTAGATAATATCCACGAATTATGGTTTCATAGATTTGATGTATTTATAGCGATTCATCATGCTATGCGAGAATTAACTATAGAGAAGACAATTAGTGCTCAAATGAATTTGGGTAATTTATTTCTGTGCATTTATGCTTTGACTGGCAGTCAGTTTTCTATTTAAAAAAGGAAAAGCTAACGCTGTAAAAAAATGTTTAAGACATGCAGAAGATGAAGAACTACAAGGATTACTTGAAAATGGCTTCAATGATTTCATTACTTTTCAAAATTCGGCCCGGTATTTTTTAAAAATTATGTATTGTCGGCCATCATTTACGGGGGATTTGAATAAATTACGCGCACATTTGTTTCATACCGGTAATTCTGATATAAGGAATTTACCGCCTACCGATGATTCTTTTTATCAACATATTTTGAGAGTTGCGTATCAAATTATTCTGAGGAAAAGTGCAACTGCGATAAAACCCAAAAATTCCCACTCTGATTTTGGTTGGGATTTGAAAAATAATGTACTTCTAAATTAATAACTATAAATGTTCGTCCCAATATAACTTCCCAAAATGTATTTTGTAAATGTAAATTTAAAAAATGTACCGGAAACTGTAGTTGTAGCAAAGCTGGGTTGGAATGCATAATAGGTTGCTACTGTGATGGTAAATATATTAGCTGTTAATTTAGTTTAAGTTTAATGTATATTATTTTTGTATTGTTATTTCTCAAGCACAAGAAGTAAATTTAAGTTCATTTACTTAGTTGTACGGTTTTCTGTCTCTAATCAATATTTTAAGTTAAAATATAATAATTTTGAATCTCAATAAACTAATCCTTAAATATTCTCGTTTTTTTTTTTCATACTGACCAATGATAATATTGACGTATAAGTAATACGCATAATAAAAACGTTTTGTAAATGTTTTGCACAGTATATTGTAAGCAAGTTACCAATCGGCCACAGCGCGCGGACGTGTCAGTCAAAACGATAGCGGAAATAACGGAGCGCTGTACAAAAATATTAATATCTTTTACAACAATAAAACAATGCAGATAATTCTTTCACTAAAAACTGCTCCATTCTATTCATGCATCTATCTATACGTAATAGTTTTTACCTACGATCACTACTGTAAATAGTAAAAAACACATTACCTGCCATCTATGTAAGTTGAATTTTACATATTGTAAACAAAACGCACTGTAAACAAATCGCACGGTAAACAAAACGCACGGAACACGCAATTATAGGTGGCTTATGTCGCTAACGCGAGGTTTAAAAGAACAAATGCGACTACGTAATTTTCAAACGCTGTCAAAATTGACATAATATTTGTTGAATAATATTGTTGACTAATAAACTAAATCCAGATTTTACTAAATAAATAAATAAATATAATCGTAGGTAAAGTATAGTACATAATTCGAGTTGTAAAGCAATTACGCACTCATGGAAATACGCATTCGTGCGTAATCTGCTTCTTACAACACTGATTACGTAATATACTATTAAAATATCTCTATCCTGAAATTTACCGTGTACTCTTCAGGCATCCTTTGTTTAAACAATTTCTGTAGCATTCGTTAACAACAATTTCGAAAATTATCTGACAGCACCAGAATCTAGAAAGAATAAGCTTTCCATTAGTTTGAAAATTATTAAGAAATATTAAAAAATAAGCCTGCAAATGAGGTGATAACATAAAATTAACCAATTTTCGGAAAATATTTTTTTACGCTTTTTTGCAATCGCGGACAGAATGGCACCCTCTGGATTTAGATGCGGAAGGTCATTCCAGATAATGTACCTACATATTTTTTCAAAACTATATCTTCGAGTGCACACTCTGACATTTTAGGACCGTATTTTGAGAAGCTTGATTCCCGACTATTTGCAACTTTGGCATGAACTATTACTCTCGATTGGCTTCAGCGATTTTAATGAGCTTTTTCTCAAATTGCAAGGTATGGCTCGACAGTGGTCCCGTATTAATTTCATCAAGCACGTCTAGTATAAGGTGAGCAAAAATTGGAAATAAAATTTTTTTTAGTCGAAAAAATTCGAGAATATGGCGAAATCGCTAGTGATAATTCATACAATTTTATTTTGTAATCAAAAATTCAAATTTCTTCGGAATTGCATTAAAATTGGTAGTTAAGTATTTTAGGAGTAGCTGATGTCAAAAGTTTAAGAATTCAAAATTAACTGGGTGACGTTGAAATTTTATTTCATAACTTTTAGGTATCTTTTTTGAAGACGGTTCAATTTTTTTCAAAATTTTTCACCCAATGTCATCGATACTTTCAAATTTCGTAGGCTAAAAATTTTCATTGAAAAGTTTCCAATAATTTTGAACCAGCAGCCTTGTAAATTATTCGGGCATTACGGATCACCGAATTTGAAAGTGCCTATTGATATTAATCGACAACAACTATTGTTAGTGTCGTTATGTCGTGTCGTGCGTGTGTCATCGAATAACAATAAATCGACGACGACGACTACTACGTCTACGAAAATAACGGGGTCTCGTCTCACCGACAAGATGAATCTCCAAGCTAAGGGCTGAGTCTCAACAGATCGCAGCGTGGAAACTGCTCTACTGAGCACAACACCCTATCAAGTACGTAGGTCGTCTACAGACAATTTCGAGTTCCAACAACGAAACGTTTGTGCGACCCAAGATCGACTGTCAACAAGTGTGAAATCGATCCCACCGACGACCGTCGATCTCGACGGCTAATAGGGCTAGTGCAACGATCGAGGCGAACTGCGACCGCCTAGTAAAATCACATTGTTTTGAGCCTTTCGGCTCTCGGAAATCCAAGAGGTATCACGATATCCACGGATGGTAGCTTCGCACCACCACCCGCACGATGGAGTTCGTGAACCAAATGTCAAAACCTGCGGTTCCTCTCTTACTGAGCAGGATTATTATCGCAACAACGAGTCATCAGCAGAGTAAAATTAACCTGTTTCACTGCACCCAGCTCACGTTCCCTATTAGCGGGTTGATGCCTTTTTTTAAACAATTCGTTTCCAAGTTATTCATTATTTTTTCTTACTGTTTGTTGGGTATTTTGCCACTGTAAAAATATTTAAAAATTTGGATGAAAGAAACCTCTGCGCCAAAAGAATTAGACAGAGGCTGGTTTTTAATATTTCCATTACTAAATGTCTCACACCTAAAAATATACAAACTGAATAAAAAATGTTAAATGATAATCAAAAAATTAAATAGAAGGCTGTTAACGTTTCGGAAAATATTATTTCTTTTTTCATTAACAAAATTTTGACTTCAAGTATGTCAAACATGACAGTTTGTTGTTTATGTATTTCCATAGTCACGTGATACATGAAATTATAATTGACAGAAAAATAATTAATTCCTGAAAGTTTCTTGAAACCTATCTGCTGCAGCTGTGAAACTGGTTGTGGTAGTAAAATATGCGGCTGTCGAAAGCATGGAGTAAAATTCTCTATTCTATGCTCGAATTGCCACGAGGCCAAAAACTGTTCTAACTCTGAAATACAACCATTAGAAGAAATCACCCACTAAACAATACATTATTACTTTAATAGAACCTCAATATTACAAAGTTACATGTAATGTTATGTAAAACAGATCATGAACGGTGTCGTAATGTTATTACAAAGTAATTTGTCATACTATTAAATGTTACTCTGTTACACTGTTAAAAAGATAACATTGTGAAAATATTACTTAATGTTAATAACACATTGACGTAATAATTTATCAATATAACTTTGTCTTATTACATACTTATTTAACGTGTCACATTACATACTTATTTATATCTCTCCGTGAATATCATTGCTGCAATGTATGCTTAATATTCGAATACTAGTAAGGCAATGTAGTATCAAGATAAATGTAAATATTAAGGCAACATTAATTTAGTTCTGAATTAATATTGCCCCAAAGTAACAACCTTGGTTGAATACTATAGTTGTCCCAGTGCCAGTTAGTATTAGAGGATTACGGACAGATATATTGTGTCAAATTATGTGTTTTTACTCATATGAAATTGTAAGATGTACTGTACTAATTTATGAGTGGGGGACACATTATTTGACAGGCACCTGTCCATAATCCTTCAGCACTAATTTGCATCAGTTGAGGCCTGTAGTATTTAATAAATAATCACCTAAACCTAAAATAAACAGAAAACATTTAATAAGAAATATATTTTGTTAAAAATATACATAAAAATATACAATGTATAAAAATGCAAATTCTCAACAAAAAAAAAACTAGTGTTATAAAAAAATCCATATTATTCATTGCCTCTCTCGCTGTTTTCTTTGTTTGACGAAACGCAGCTATTCACCACATCTTCGAATTGTTTTGCTGTGGTGGCTGCGAAGATAATTTTGACAGCCTCTATTAAAAAATGGAATATATTAATATCTGATGGAGAATACAGTATAGAAGTAACGTAGTTACTGACATAATATAGTTAATCATTATCTTTATTATGGTACAAAAACACGAGACCATAGGTCAAGTGTCTTTCAGTTATCGAGTTATATTATCAAAATGGCAACCAAGCTTAAGTGCAAATAAAAATGTATGCTATTCAAAATAGAAACCTCGAGTGGTAATGATTTTGATATATGTTATTTAATTCGAGGCCATGATAAAAAACACAAGTTTTCGACCTTAGGGGGTGGGGAGGCGACGCGAACCGCCATCTTGAATTAAAGGTGCAAAAAATTGTTTTTTCAAAATAATTCGGCAACGCTCAATCCTACGAGAAAAATATTGCAGACAAAGGTGAAGATGAAAAAAATTCCTACATTTTTTGTATATACATTTTTATTGTAAGTCTAATGTTTAAAGAGATACAGCGTCAGATTTAAGAAGAAATTTTTTTTTTATTATAAAATGCATGTTTACAACATAACATATTTTATATTCCTATAATAAAGATATATTATAATAATACTTGTATTGAAACTAAAAAAAATATATTAAATTGACGGGATAGTATTACAGTGCCTCACATCATTTCTCGAAAATAGGAAACAAATGTTATTAAATTTAATGACAGGTATTCAGAAGAATTGGCAATAAAACATGGAATACCTCAAGAGTCGGTACTTGCTCTCATACTTTTTTATAATTTTTAGATAATCCAACATCTTTTAAAGAAATTTCAAATTATAAAATTTTATGTCCCGACTATTGGCTACAAAATTTTAAATTCCTTACAAAATCCTTACACACGTTTAATCCTTACACAATTGCTTAGAAACATTCAATATACCAAAAATGTAAGTAATTATTATCAAATCAAAAACACTGCTCTCTAAGCCTGTACGTATTAAAGGCAGGACCGCCCGGCAACAATGGAGTTTGAGCATTTTTTGAAAAAAAAAAAAATCGTTAAACATTTTCCCACCGCGGTATCTCGTTATGTATTAGACTTACAATAAAAATGTATATACAAAAAATATGGGAAATTTTGTCCTATTCAACTTTGTCTTGAACATTCTTCTGGTAGGATCGAGCGTTGCCGAATTATTTTGAAAAACATGTTTCTTTTCTCTTTTAAATTATTAATAAGAAACGTCAGCCAATGAGAAATCAGCATTGTAGATTTCAGCCATTATTTTTTTTATGTTCTTTACAAACAAACAAATCTTCCTGCAAAGTGGCTGAAACAATAAAATAATATAGAAGCGTTTTTTTTTCGCATTTTTTTTTTTCGATTTGCGAAACTTTTGATATGTGGTACAGAGTCAATAAAATCACTTAATTTTTAGTATATCATAAATTATTTAAAAAAAATTAAATTACAAGAAAACGCAGACACATAGATTTCAGCCGACTGCATTTATATCAATGTCATACTGACAGGCAATGTTTAAAACAAGTGACTGACACAATAAAATCATATAGGAGCGTTTGTTTTGCATTTCTAATTAACTCTTAATTAAAAAATCAGCAACGGCCGTAATGACTGAAATGGTTTTTCCGACTTGTTCACACAATAAAATTATATAAAAAATTCTGCCACCAGCTCCCTAGCTATTACGTTGGTCGAGCAGCCAACTTAAAACAGGGCAAATTGATTTACTTATCGGTGGCCTAATATCAAGTTTTAATTTTTTTTATCTCCGTGATTAGGACCACATATGCAACGGATCTGGGGTTAAGCCCCTAGCCTCCGGTGAGTAAAGCAATAAATAACTGACCTAAAGTAAGCAAATTGAAACAAGAATAATATTTTAATAGGTCCTTTCCTTTGCATACGAAGTGTAGCACTGAACTACACTTTACCATTCCTTCGCCTAGTATAAGGTCCACTGGTCAGCACTGGTGTAGCTTATCTCCACCTGGTCGAAGGCAGGTGTGAATTGCATTGGACATGCGCAATAGAAATATTTGAATTAATAGTGTAGTTTCTGGACTTTTAGGTGAATTATTTTTTGTGTATTGGTGTGGGAAAATTGAGGAAATTCAGTTTAAAATGTCAGGTTGGAAGATGACTCACAAGTAATTAATCTTGGTAACTATAAAATATACCGTATAGGAATGTATTATTTACCTAATCTAACAATTTTTCTTAGATGATCAATTCACTGAGGAATTCTTCCAGAAAGCTTTCGAAAAAAATAAATTAGAAAAATTTCAATTTCAATTACACTTGTCCAATCCATTGCTTTTGTCATACTCATATACAGTATACACTGAATTTTCAGCTGACTTTGCGTGTAGTGTAAAACACACTACACTCAAAAACAAAGGAAATGACCTACCTATATTGTTATATGTTTATCCATAAAATTAGTGTGCTTCGACAAATAACACAGGTGTAAAAAATACCGCAAATTTAAGGCAACTAAATAAAATCTAAAGTTTATTTTGTTGCTAAAAGTTTCCACTATTTTCTACGTTACTGTAATTATCTACTTACTTACCTTATTATCGCTTTTATCACCCATTTCTGAGATTAAGGTACGACACACTAACTCACAAGATATCGAAGGTTTTAAGGTTATGTTCATACTCATACTATTTTAGACGGGAAACGACGCGTCCTGTCAATAGGCGAGTTTTCAGAGAAGTTCATGGTAGTTACACACAGGGAGATCGAGAAGGACTGAACGTGCCGCTCCCTAAAGATTGTTTTTGTGCCGCCTACATACTGCATACATACTGGTACTTTCAACATTTTCACGTTGGCCACAGTAACTTAAATATAGTCAATTACAATATTTACACAAAATGCGAGTTTCTTTATTAACTTGTCACACAAGTGACAGTGAACTGATTGCGTTGAAAAACACTGATTTATTAGTCAAAAATGGAGATAAATTATAAATCAAACACAAACCAATAATAATAACATTCACGAAAATTACAGACATCAGATTGGTAACAGTGACTAGAGAACCAGTCGTTATACTTCTAGCAACATAAGAAATTAGTTTTAATAATGTATGTAGAATATAAATCAATTTTGATAATTTTAGTGACTTTTCCGTGTGACGTCCCGTTCAGTCTTTCTCAATCTCTCGGTAGAATAAACGTTGCAGATAATGTTAATGTATGATCAAATGGATATTATTCATAATGTATGAGATTAATTCATAACACATTTATAGTTATATATGTGAAATATTTTCATGTAATATTACCAGTTACGTTCTTGTAATATAATATGCTTATTTTACTGGCAATATTAAAGATCTCGTTAAAGATAATATGTGACATACATTTGCTAAATATATTTTTTTATATTACGGAAATATTTTTAGCTAATATTAACTAAATGTTTGTTCAATATTTTGCAATTTAACATTTCTCAGCTATACCAAAGTTAATTGTTTTAATATAAATATCATATCGCAAGAAAACATTAAATATGTTACTTCAGTTTAACATTGCGTAATATTACGGATATATATTTTGTTTAGTGGGCAGCGATTCGGAGGAGATGTGTGACGAAATAAATGTTCAAAATAATATTGAAAATAAAGATCTTGATGAATTTGAGGACCCTGACGAAGTCGAAGACCTTATCGAAGTTCCTGAAGAAACCGAACAATATGTTGAGTCTGATGATGTAGAGCAGCTTCCCAAAAAATGAGATTATTATAAATTTTGATAATGTATTTCTACTTTGTAAATTGATTTAATGTGAAATATCTAATAAACTTATTTTTAATGTGAGAGTACCCATAAAGCATAAAAAAGTTTTTTTCTTGCAATTTCTTAGGTAAAATTATTCTTTAAACATTTCGGTTTTCAGCAGTCCGAACCTTAAACGGTTAATTAAAGTTCTCTTATTACATATTACATTGAAATTACCATTTTGCACCACTTACAATACTTCATTCAAATGAACAATGAAGAATTAGTGACATTTACGGAAAAATCGATCTTGAAAAAAGTGTTTTTTTGTTTTTTTTGTATTTTTGACAATGTTTTTCCACAGTAACAGTGTGATTTTTTTACACCATCTTAAAGTAGAGAATTCAACGAAAAAAATACCGTCCTAAAATTTTCAAAAATCAAAACTTTGTTAATCAACTTTTTTTATTGAAAATTAGACCTTTTTTTCAAATTAAATTTGCAAAAAAATCAAAAAATGAATATTGCGCTTCAAAAAAATTATAGCTTTTTTTATGCATAAATATGTACATTTTCACAGAATTTCATCAAAATTAATTTATTTTTGTGGAAGATAACAATAAAAAAACAAAAAATTGGTTTTTGGCGTTTTTCTCAAAATTTTTGAGAAAAACGTAAGTTATGTTAAAATGGTTCAAATAAAAGTTGTAGATCTCTCAATTATCTACAACTTTTATATTAAACTTTTTTCGATAGGGGGTCTACTTTTGCCAGAAATCGTAAAAAACCACGTTCTACCCCTAAAAACACACCTTTTCGCACCCCCACCCCACTTCCGGTTATCTGTTGCGGTCCAATTGATTTTTCCCCATTTATATACCATTAATCTCAAATTTTCCCACCACCCATACAATGCTTTCTTTTTTTCAAAACTATTGGCACTGGTCTATAAGTAGAAAATCATTAGTTAAAAAACTCGAAGAACACTATGGTATAAAGATTTACTAGTATTATCATCTTTTGGAATAGCAAATATAATTCTATATAGAAAGCATCGCACTGTAACATTACTTGAGCAGGATGATACACCTACCACAGAAAATATAAGGACTTTGGTAAAAATAATACGAAAAGAGAATATCGATTTAGACAAATCTAATTATCATATAAGAATAAACATGGAGTCAGTCAAAAGTGAATGTCCAACATTGCTGATGTTTCTAAATGAATTACACATTCCCAAGTTAGCTGTTGTTGCGGTTGCCAGTTGTGGCTAATTGCCTTAAAATGAAACCAATACAGTTGCAAGCAGCATTGTCAAATATTATACAAGAGAAAACCCTAATAACAACTAAGCAATTTTAAAATAACGACAACTTGTGATGAGTACAAAAGATTTTGTAACACTGATTACGCTTTACAAGGCATTACAAATGCTGATAGTCTGATTCAAGTTATCGCAAATTTTGATACAACGATTTGCTCCGAAAATGGTCTTCGACAAACATGGGTATAATCCTCACCAAATCTTTAGAACTAGATTTAAACAGGATGGATTGTCAACCCTTTACATTTTGATATTAGCAAAATGCTCATGCAAATCAATAAATCCGTGTAACACAACACGATGCAGCTGCGTGGCTAATGGCTTATTGTCATGCAGTTTAATGTACAATTATCTGCAACTAAGCACAGAATATTCTTGCCAAAATCCTCATACAAGAATTTTTGAAAATATAACTTCTGACAGTGAATCTTTCGAATGTTTTGACGTTTCGTTGTTTACAGTTTTTACAATAAGAATTAAAAAAAAACAAAAAAAGTAAAAATTACAAAAAAACCAAAAAAGTAAGTCAATCATAAAAAATATAAAATAAAAAAGGGATCAAGCCTTTCCACTATAAAATAATACAGAATATTAAGTTTCCGTTTGTTTCATTTTTTAAAACCTTACTTGTATTGAGCTAGCAGGACATTTTAACTAATGTTTTTAAAAGGTCATTCAACTTGTGCACGCCTACTACTTATAAGGATATGGTGTTATCCGTATTCTTAAAGCCTAACTTGGTTATACAACAAAACTAGGTACTAGTTTTTTTTTGCTTCAAAAATTAATATATTCTCCGAATCAGCCGCCCTCTTAATATAGTATGTTATATTAGCAACACTTAAAGATTACTTCCTATGCGATTTTTAACCTCAAATACTACTTCACAGACCTTAAAAACATAAAAAACGACGTGTCGCACATCCATATAATAAAATATTTGGATAAATCTGTTTTTCACTCTAAGCCAGTCGCCATCTTGAATATCTTAAAATGCCCAAGGGTGCCAAAGAGGCATCAATCGGAATCAGAACCAAAAGAACCAAAAACAGCCAGGAAACCTTTACTATACCCTACACCCAGACTATTAATCAAAGGTATTTTGTGAAGCTGTTAAATCCCAGCCCGAAAACGATGTAATGAATTTCCAAAATTTTTTCTTCAACATAAAGTATGTACATAAGAATCTATATTGTCATTTTTTCTGCTTTTTGGTCAGGGGTGGTTCCAACCCTTTCTTACAAAAAATAGCATAATCTGATAGAGAATCGAATTATAAGAAAGAAAGGTCTTATACACTTTTTTGCTAAAATTCATATTTTTCGAGATATTGCGAACTGAAAATTGAAGTTTTCACTCCCTAAAATCAGTATTCCTAGTCTTTTTTTAATTACTCGAAAAATATGGACTTTAATAAAAAAATGCAAGGGTACAAAATTAAAGCTTTTACGAAAACAAATCGAATGGTTTTTTATTTTTTTTTTCTCCGATGTTTAGTTTTGGAAATATGACATTTTCAAAATGGCGCCGAAACATTCAGAAAAAATATACGACGTTAAAATCTAAAATTACTCAAAATCTCCAACTAGGACAAATTTTTTATTGTTGTAAAAATTAAAGATATTAACATTTTCTTTCGATTGAGACCTTTATAATGAAAACTAAAAAAGTTAGAAACAAAAAGTTGCGCATTTAAAAATTTAGGAACCATATTTTTTTAGTCTTATTGCTTCTAGATATTGATAATGCATATTATTACCAACATTTTTAAATTTTTTAGAATTTTTAAAATAATTATTTTTCATTCTGTACCCATTTTCAATAACGAAAATTTTCATAATTTTTTTAAAAAATCTGGTTTTTGGAAATTGCTCAGAAAACATTTTTTTATAAATAATTGTAAGACTACAGAAATGGAGCTTATAAAAAAACGAATAGTTTGGTTTTATTTTTATTTTCCTACGACAAACTGCTCCAGGATATAAAGGTTTAAAGATGGCGTTTAAGCGCATTCACAAGAAAGTTACGTATTTAAAATTGAAATATCTCAAAAACTGTAAGATTGATAAACACATGATATAAGAATGAAATGAAGCTTATCAAAAAACGAAGAGTTTGGGTTTTTATTTTTTTTTCCTACAACAAACTGTTCCAGACAGTTTGAAATAATGTTGAAACTTTTCAGTTTACACTCACATTTTAAATGTCTATAGTAGGTAGAGAAACGAGCAATAGTCGTCTATTTTTCGAAGAATGCGCAGAAAAAGTGAGTTGCATTGCACTTTAGCATGTTTAGAGTGCAGATTAAAAATGTTATTTAATTAGTTTACTTAATTGTATTAATTTGATTTGTTTATAACAATCTGTATTTTTAATAAAATTAGACATATTACTATACTCTTTTGTGGCTATTTTTAATCCACCATTTTTTTTTTTTATAAATTTAGACTTCATAATCATATTCAACGATATAAAAAACATAAGTATATGGATTTTCGTGAATTTATTTGTAACAGAAGGATTATTAATTTTTCAGTATTTAAGGGTGGTACCAACCAAATATTTTCGTATTTCCTATGTTTTGATTTTATTATCATATTCAGCGGCTTCAAAAACATAAGTATATGAATTTTCGTAAATTTATTCCTAAAATTAGAAGAGTTATTAATTTTTCTGTTTTTAGGGGTGATTTCCACTTAAAAATAAAAAGTAGGTTATGCGACAATATAGATTTTGATGTACGTATTTTATAAAGTATATTGCAAAAAAAATTAAGGAAATTTCTTTCATCCTTTTCGGGCCGGGAATTTTACCATTTTTCCTGCTTCGCTTACTGTACTAACAATTACCTTTTGAAATGACACTGGAAAATACTTTACCAATAGAAAAATTGATAGAAACTGAATGTTATATTCTAAATAATAAAATCACCTACTTACTTCGTTTACCAATCATGTACCCTGAAACCTTTAACTATTACCACCTGTACCCAATTCCTGTGTATAGTCTGACTCTGACTATATACAGGAATTGGGGCAATAATTCCAGATAATAGACATTTATTTGTTTAAAGACAAATTGTACTTTACATTCGAGAGTGACATATGCACCAAAATGGCAATACAATATTACTCTTGTAAGAAACTTGACATAAAAGAAATCGACGCCCAGACACAGCACACGATATCCTCAGGATATCCTAGTATAGTCCCGCTGTCCCAGATTTGGGATTATCCCATAGACATATCACTAGGTCTCTAAGTCATCCCAGAGATGACCTGACTGGATATTAATATCCTGTAGAGATACAAATTATGGATATCCTAGGGATATCCGCAACAGATTGCCTACGGTTATCCCGACGGGCGGGATATCGGTATCCTATAGATGTACAAAATATCTATATCCTACGGATGTAATACAATCGATACTCATGGGTTATCTTGTAAAGTTTGCCCAAACACGGGAGCATTTTTGCCATCTTTTTTAAGAAACATATTTCTACAAAAGTGTTAAAACATGAAATTATATTTATATACCTATGTATTAAACAAATTTAACAAAAAACTAAACCATAGTTTAAAAATGTCCCGTTAGTGGCGTTTCAATCGCTCTCCTCCTTTTCAATCAGCTGTTTACAGTTTAGTGACCGTGAATCTATTTGATTTTCTGTTTCTAAAGCAAATATGGATATTTGTTGGTAACAATGAAATTCTGTCAGTTGGTACTAGTGAATATATGACAAGTTGTCAAGTTAATAAGAATTCTGTTTTGAGTAATAAGTTTAAGTTAAAATCAGTTTTTTATGTATTTTGTATGTGTTAACAAAGCAATTAAAACAAACTACTTGAACAAAAACAATTGACCTTTTATTTACAACAGGTTAAGGGCCCAGACACCCGAAAAGTACAATGGAACAGTTGGGAATAACGGCGGGAGTCGGAGTCGGCATTATTAAATTAGAAAGTTTTAAGAATTGGAACGTCTGGAAATTTCAAGTTAAGGTGACACTAAAGGCATTGGGTCTTTTTGAGATTGTTGAAGGATCTGTAGTCAAACCAGAGGCAACAACAACCGCAGTGGCGGGTTCGGCAGCAAGAAATGAACAGGAAGTGTGGCTTAGTAAAGATGCAAAAGCACAAAGCATCATTGTAAGCAGAGTATCAGAAAGTGTGTTACTGCATATTTTAACATGTGAAACGTCATGCCAGATGTGGAATAAGTTATTGAGCGTTTATGAACAGAAGTCTCAAACAAGTGTGCACTTGGTGCGGCAGCGATTCTTTACATATCAGTATTCTGGCGAAGGTGGAATGTCCGGCTACCTGCCTAAAATTCAAGAACTGGCAAATGAGCTTAAGCAGTTAGGCGAAGAAGTATCAGAAAATATGCAGATAACCAAAATTCTAATGTCTCTTCCAGAGAAGTATAAACACTTTGTTTCCGTATGGGATTCCGTACCTAGACCAGAAAATTGACCAGTTAATAGCTAGATTGCTAGTGGAAGAAGAAAGAGTAAAGAACAGAGAAGAAGTAACAGCACTATCGGCAAGGTATGATAAGAATAAAGGAGGATTTAAGTGTTTCAAGTGTGGAAAAGCAGGACATTTTAAAAAGGACTGTAAACAAGAAAAAAAAGAGATTATTTGTCACTATTGCAAGAAGAAAGGACATGTAATTTCAGAATGTCGTTATCGTATTATAAAGGAAGAAAATAAAGGTTCGAATACGGAGACAAGTAATGCGTTTGTTGTTTCGGCTCTAATAGGAAAAACTGTATGCGATGATTGGTTAGTAGACAGTGGGGCTACTGAACACATGTGCCATAAAAGGGAATGGTTTGTAAGCTTCTCAAAACAAGATAAAACAGTTGTTATAGGTGATGGGTCAAGAATAAAAACTGTCGGAAAAGGACAAATCAAAGTGGAAGCTTTCGATGGGATATCGTGGATACCAACGACCATAAACAATGTTTTATTTGTGCCAGAACTGAAAGTTAATTTATTTTCAGTGAGCAGTGTCGTAGACAAGGGTTATAAGATGACGTCTACAAATGAATGTTGTGAGTTCTCCAGGAATAACAAAATTTCTGCCATCGTAAGTAGACAGGGTAAGATGTATGTTATGAAGTTCCGTTATAGTGTCTTGAATAAATCTGTGGCATATGTGGGAAACACGGTAGACAATTTATCAACATGGCATGAACGCTTAGCTCATCAGAATATGGTTTGGGTTAAGGAGATTTTGCTAAACAACGATGTAAAATATTTAGAAAAACAAGATGAAAACTGTATAGCCTGTCTCCAAGGTAAGCAACATAGACTTTCATTTAAAAATAGTGACACTAGAGCAACACGTACTTGCGAATTGCTTCATATGGATGTATGTGGACCTATGGAGGAGGTATCAGTAGGAGAATCAAAATATTTTCTTTTAATTAAAGATGACTTTTCACATTTTAGACAAGTAGAATTGCTCAAGCACAAATTGGAAGTTTTTGACAAAATTAAAAAGTTTTTGAAGTTTTCCAAGAAAATAACAGGACATGAAGTGAGAACAGTTAGATCTGATAATGGCAAAGAATTTGTAAACGAAAATGTAAAAAAGTTATTCAAAGTAAAAGGTATTACCCACCAAACATCAGTAAAGTACAGTCCGGAACAGAACAGAAGAGCTGAGAGGGAAATGAAAACTGTAGTGGAAGCAGCCCGAAGTATGGCTTCATGCAAAATCATTGTCAAAGGACCTATGGGCTGAAGCGGTATATACACTCAATCGTACAGGAAAGAGCTCAGTAGGGGGAAAAACTCTATGTGAATTATTTTTTGGTTCAAAGTACGATATAAACGAGTTGAACATTTTTGGCTCAAGTGTTTTTGCTCCAGCGGCGGCTGGTGAAATTTCAATATTTTTTTTCTCGTCTGTGGCGCATGGGACCCATACGAAATTTGGGAAATTACATCTAGAGAAGCACTTCTCTAATGACCCCTAAAAAATTTTGAAAAAGCAGTTTGCGAAAAAATTTTTGAAAATTTGCTAGCCTCCCCTGGGTCTAGGGACCCCCGTTTACTTTTATTTTTTTTTGTCATATGCATTTGACTTTTCATAAAAATGCATCGACAGATTTTAGAGTTTGTGAAAATATTTTCATTACTAACTGAAATACAATGAACTGAAATTTTGTAATTTACAATTTAACAAATTACAATATTTCAATTCGTTGTATCTCAGTTAGTAATGAAAATATTTTCACAAACTCCAAAATCTGTCGATGCATTTTTATGAAAAGTCAAATGCATATGACAAAAAAAAATAAAAGTAAACAGGGGTCCCTAGACCCAGGGGAGGCTAGCGAATTTTCAAAATTTTTTTCGCAAACTGCTTTTTCAAAATTTTTTAGGGGTCATTAGAGAAGTGCTTCTCTAGATGTTATTTCCCAAGTTTCGTATGGGTCCCATGCGCCACAGACGAGAAAAAAAATATTGAAATTTCACCAGCCGCCACTGTTTTGCTCATGTACCCAAACAGAAAAGAGCAAAATGGAATGCTAAAGGTGTAAAAGTAATTTTTGTGGGTTACAGTGAAACTACTAAAGGCTATAGAATTTAGTTTCCGGAAACGAGAAAAATAGAAGTTTTGTGAGATGTTATTTTTATTGACTCCAATGTTGAACATTCCGATGTAAAGCAAACTGAAGTTCAAGGAAGTAACAATGGTAATACATTAATTGATATAGAGCCAGAAATAGAGCCATCGGTAAATTCCATTGATGAACGTGTGGACAAAAAGGAACTAAGTAAATGAAGAAGAAGAACTTGAAAGTATCACTGATTTATCAGAAAATGAAGAAGTTATACCAGATTCAAGTAAAAGACAGACAAGGATTATGAAACCAGTTTTTTAGCTAGCATAGAAAGTGAACCAATCTACATATGCAGAGACGATGAAAAGTAGTGATCTTGAAAAGTAGTCAGAGGCGATTCAAGCAGAACTAAAGGTTTTGAAGGAAACTAATACATGGTCGTTGGCAAATCTACCTAGTGATAAGAGTGCGATAAGTAGTAAATGGGTATTTAAAATAAAATATAGTGATAATGGTGATAAGCAGTATAAAGCAAGGTTAGTGGCCAGAGGCTTTGAACAGAAAGAATCAGTAGATATAAGTGATACATATGCACCTGTAGCAAAGTTACCTACATTCAGAATTTTTATTGCCGTTGCTAACATGTTAAAATTACCTGTATATCAAATGGATGTACGCAGCGCATTTTTATATGGTGATATTGAGGATGAAATTTATATGTATTTACCCGATGTCATCCATTCTGATAAAAAGTTAGTTTGTAAACTAAATAAATCTATTTATGGCTTAAAGAAATCCCCAAAATGTTGGAATAGAAAATTTAATTCCGTTTTAAATAATGAAGAGTTTATTAGATCCAGAGAATGATTATTGTCTTTATGTTAAATGTTCAAATAATCAAAAGTTGTATCTTTTACTTTATGTGGACGATTTATTAATATTTTTTTTCTCCCTTTTTGGCTTCGAGTTTATGAAAACTCATGCGCCACAAACTGTTGTAAAAATAAAATAGCAAAAAAAATTATAATCAATGAATAAACAACCAAAAATTTAAGTGAATAAACCCAGCGCAGGCAAAGCTAACCTAACACGAACGAAGTAAAATAAACGCCAGGAAGTAGGAAGGTATAAGACGAATTTCTCGACCAGGGGTCTATCAAGGCATTTTTTCACAGAAAGGTGGACCACGGTTGGTGGGAATAGGAGGAAAAACCGCATGGATAAAAACAGAGGTGAAACAAAGCTAAACCTAAAGCAATGTGAAGGAGTTTTTTTTTTCCGATTCATAGGTCCAGTTTTATATTTTTCAGAAAAGTTACAATTGTGTTAAAAATATTTGTAAGTTGTTTTGATGCAATAAAATAGTAAGATTAGTGGGAAGTTGAATGTTAAGTGAAGAAAGTTTTTTGATAAGTTCTGTTGTAGCCTCGGTGTTATGTTTACAATTAATAACAAGCTATAAACGTACTCTTCGCCAATTTACTGAGCTTTTTATATATAATTGTTACACATTCTATAGGATACTCTTCGCAGTTTTTTTGTAAATAATGTTAGTTTTTGGACATCCTAAATTTTATGATACCATTTTTTTGTGAAAAAAATTATACGAAAAAAAAAATGAAAAAAAAATGTCCAACCTGTTTGAGATTTGAACTCCGGACCTCTGGATTGCAACAACAACAACAACAACAACAATTATATTTTATTTTAACTTCAGGTACAATATGTGCCTCACCGGATCCTAGTCCGGAGCCAGCCAGACAACCACGGCGAACATCGCCGAGGTGGGTGTGAGGCTGGGTGGGGTAGGTCCGGTTCGGCTTGGAAATAAATTCGAGGGGAGGGTGCTAGAAGCTCCTGTCCGCCACGGGCAGACTTAAAAACTAGATTAAAATTTTTGATGTGCCCACATGGACCTAAAAGTAACTTAAAAATAAACACAACACTGAGAACACTAAAATCGTAGGCGAGCGCATTTCGTAATTTTGATTGTTGATACGGGAACACAATTAAACGAAAAAACCCATTCGAACAAATGACGACCTTGTGGTCTGATCGCCGACAAGGAAGGTAGGGTGGAAATAAAATTGTGGTTTAAAAAATTAGGATTTAGGTAAGTTTTCGGCCTAGAGGGGATTTAGAGAGACAAAAAAGGAATGAAAATAACAAAAAGGATAAAAGAACAAAATAGTACAAACATAAATGAGGAGAAAGAGGGATTGGAAAGATGTAAGGTTGAGGAAAGATAAGAGTAAGGGTAGGAGTAAGTTATCGTAGAAGGAAGTGTGGCTAGGGAAGCTGCCGGAAGATAGGCAACGCCTGGTACGGTAGGGGGTGTCTTATATCGAAAAGAATGGCATTATGCTGTCTGATTCGGGTAATGTTGCGGGTAAGCGGGCTACCGTCCAGTTTAAACTGGTAGAATTTTTGCGAAGTTTCTTGGACGTAGTCCGCTAGTGGGGTTATGTCGTGGCAACGTGCATAGAGATTTCTGAGGGAGGTGTACCTACCAGAGTCTGAAATGAGGCGCATAAATTTGTGTTCTAATACTCTTAACTTCCGCATTGTCGTGACCGGATTGCAACGAAAAGCTTTAGCCGCTGCGCCCCCACATCTTTCTAGGAAAATTGACTGCGTGTGATACTTATATATCTTTCGACAATCATACATATTTCAACTCGTACTGCTATGAAATATATACTAGTAAAATTCATAAACAAAAAAAAACATATTATGGAAATAATATTTCGCAATATTTCCATTTTAGTAAAAGCGACACAAATTAAGAGAATATTTTTTTTTAAATTAAATAATTAATAACTTTTTTATTTACCGATCGATTTTCTTCAAAAACAATAGGGTTCTTCTAAATACTTCTACTTTCTAAATTTCAATACAATCGGACTTTTCTTTCTTAAGTTATCGTGCTTACAAGAAACGTGACGGACGGACAGACGGACGGACGGACGGACGGACAGACGGACGGACGGACGGACGGACAGACGGACTTTGTTCAGAATTCGTTCACTAACACAATGATATTAAAATTTTTTCTCTACGAGCGATATTTACGATTTTAGAAATGTGCCGATCAAATACAATATACTCTTCGTTTTTGCGAAGAGTATAATAATATGGTTCAGATCTGCAGTGGATTCACTATCACAACTACATAAAGGACTTTCAAGGACTCCGATCCGATTCAGGTGTTGTGGAAAACGGCCGCGGTTTAATTTTAATCTGGTAATAGTCGTAGAAAAATACATATATAGATACTTTGTGGCTGCTTATATGGGGAAGAAAAGTTGGTAGCACGGGGTGAATTTTTGCTTAGTGATTTGTTGAGCTGGCCACATACGCTTCCCAAATAATTTGCCATTTATTTTTTTGGTCCTGCCTATAGATATGGAAAAAATCTGTCTCCGGATAGAAAGGCTGAATGACACCTCGTTCTCTAACAGCTTGTTTGGCAAGATTATCTACTATACAATTTCCTATGATATTTGTATGTCCCTTAACCCAAACATATTTAACCTCAAAACCCGCCGCATTAACTATTGACTCTTGGTGCTTTATTTTACAAATTATATCGTTTTTATATTGCTCTTGTCCAAAATTGCTTATGGATAACAGAACGGATTTAGAGTCGCTTAATATGGAGATATTTTTAAGAACAGGATTCGGTTTCATTATATAAAAGTCGGAGGTCCAGGTTAGAGCCTGGTATATTGCGAATGCTTCAGCACTGTATATAGTGCACTCTTTGAATAATTTAAAGGTAGCTGTTAAGCTCATACTGGAGACGTAAAAGGCACACCCAGTTCCTTCTGAAGTTTTGGAGCCATCTGTAAAAAATTTTAAAGTTGGGCCATTAGATAGACTTTTTTTAAGGATCTCTGAATTTAACGAATCGTTATTTGAATATTGTGGGAATAAAACATTTGATTTTATATGTCCTAAACCATATTCGTAGTGGAAAATGGAGTAATTGTTTTGAGGGAAGACTAGGTTTGTATAGGGTTGACATTCCAGAAATGATTAGGACAAAGGTGGACTGTTACGATGTGCCCAAAATGCATTCGTCAGAATTTCTAATGATAAAGAACAAACTTTATTGAATTTGTTGTTACACCACCAGTCGTTAAAAATATCTAGAAGAACTTTTTTCCCATTGTAGGTTAAATTATACAACATTAGGAAAGATATATTGTCTTTTCCAGGAGCGGATTTTTTTTTTATAATACTTAGTGCCGAGTCAAGCTCTGCCATACTAAAAGGTTCATCAAGAACAGTTTTTTATTTTTGTTTTGAATATAATATAGATTTTCTGCAAAAGGTGGAGCAATATTTTCTAAGACCGAATCTACTAATGATTCTGTTAGAAAAGTTTTAGATGGCGAACTTGTTTTGTTGGCTATTTTTTTAACTCGTTTCCATATGTCCTTATTTAGTTGAGAAATAAATGATTTCCAAGTTACTTCTTCTTTTGTTATGGAAAAGTCGCTTGGCTTCCGCGTCCAACTTTTGATATTTTAGATAATTGTCTAAATTAGATAAACGTTTATATTCTTTAAATGCGTCAGATCTTTCCTTTGCTTTTCTGGAGTAGTCAATATCCCACCATATGGGTCCTGTGCGATTATGGGAGTTAGATTTTCTTATTGGCATTGAGATGTCTGCAGCAGATGATATTGCATCAATCAGAAAAGAAAACTTATCAGATGAGTCAGACGACTGAGAGTTGGATAAAGAGTTATCTAGATTTTGTAGCAGATTGACTTCAGCGGCCTCGCTGAATAACTTATCTTAACCGCGAATTGAGAACCGCAGGCCATAGCAGGAGTCTTCCCATGATAAACACGAGTGCTATCGCGGGCTAGGAGAGGCCGCTGCTGATATCATCTAGGATTTACTTGTTGCTCTTTTTTATTTAAAAAAGATTCCGGCTTCTTATCTGTCTGCTATAAGAAAACCACGAGTTTTGGAGTTTCAATCTAATAGCCTGTTGGGTGTATGGTGTAACTTTGTTTGATAAAGTAATCACAGGTACCTGGTATTAGGTTGTGAATTCTAGAAAATAAACACAAACTTATACACATTTCGAATTGCTTTTTCCACTGCTTGGAGAACCCCCGCAGCTTTCCGCAACATCTGGCTATTTGCCTAACGTTGGAATTCCCAAGCGCGTATTAAGTGACCATGGTACGCAGTTCACTGCAATCCGATGGACAAACACTCTGTTGGCCAATAATATACAAGCCGTGTTTAGCTCGGTACGAAGGCCTCAGTCGAATTCGACCGAGCGAGTGATGCGGGAAATTGGTCGACTATGTAGAGCCTACTGCACTGATCAACATTCGAGATGGGCTTATGAACTACCTCAGTTTGAACTATTTATGAATTCCCTAATTCATGAGTCTACTGGTTATAGTCCGATTGAACTCCAACTAGGAGTAGAGCGCTCGAAGCCGTTGCCCGAATCTATACAGGGACCTTTAGCTCAACAAAACCGGGCTTCTTGGGAAACGAAACTCATTCTTGCGAAGGAATCTCTCGTAAGTAAGTCTGCTCGGAGATCGGTATCTCACCCGGGTCGTCCCTATGTAGAATTCAAACCGGGAACTCTGGTATTGCTGCGTGCAAATCCTATATCTTCAGTTTTGAAGGCAGAGACTAAGAAGTTTTTGTTGCTTTTTGAGGGACCCTACGTAATTAAGAAAAGGGTGAGCTACGCCACTTACGTTTTGGTTTACCCCAATTCTCTTAAGGAAAGAGGGACGTTTCATGCCAGTCATTTAAAAAAATTTTACCAGCTTGACTCTGAGACCTAGATCCCTCACTAGTAAAATGGAGGGCAAGATGTAGCAGATTGACTTCAGCGGCCTCGCTGAATAACTTATTTTAACCGCGAATTGAGAACCGCAGGCCATAGCAGGAGTCTTCCCATGATAAACACGAGTGCTATCGCGGGCTAGGAGAGGCCGCTGCTGATATCATCTAGGATTTATTTGTTGCTCTTTTTTATTTAAAAAAGATTCCGGCTTCTTATCTGTCTGCTATAAGAAAACCACGAGTTTTGGAGTTTCAATCTAATAGCCTGTTGGATGTATGGTGTAACTTTGTTTGATAAGGTAATCACAGGTACCTGGTATTAGGTAGGTGTAACAATATATCTGTTAGGATAATCTGTAAATGTAGATTGTTAGCTATTAATTTCTATAACTCTGGCGTTTTATATGTATTTATGTTGATATTTTCGTGGAGTTTGTTAATATTTAATATTTTGTATATTTTGTATGTATGGTAATCATTGTTTTAATATTTTAGGTTGTGAATTCTAGAAAATAAACACAAACTTATACACATTTCGAATTGCTTTTTCCACTGCTTGGAAAACCCCCGCAGCTTTCCGCTGCAATTTGCTTGGAAATGGATCCAGTCGGCAGCCCAGTCATTCCATTTCGAGGATGGGTTATAAATAATAAATTCAATGTCTAAGCCAAATGATATTAAGATAGGGAGGTGGTCCGAACCTAAAGTGTCTTCCAATACTTTCCAGTTACTCGTGAGAGATAGAGAAGGAGAAGCTAATGTTAGATCTACTACAGATTTATTCTGATTAGGTCTGCTGACTTTTCTAGAGCTACCGTCGTTTAAAACAACAAGATCTGTGCTGTCTAGAGCATCTGCTAATCTAATACCTTGATTATTATTAATTGGGGATCCCCAGATACCATGGTGAGAGTTAAAATCACCACCAATTATAGATGAGGTTTGGAATTGAGAAAATATTTTATTCCAGTTGTTACGGGTGGCAATGATATGTGGGGGTTTATATACAGAAACGATGTTAAGATTGTTATTTATCAGAGTGATGGCACATATTTCAATATTATTATTGAAATTTTTTACAAGTTTTATTTCATTGAAAGCAATTTTTTTGATATTAAAATACCCACACCTCCTTTTCCATTTTCTCTGTCCTTACGTACAAATGTATATCCATTGAAACTAATAATAGAGCTTGGCTTTAACCAAGTTTCACATATTATTAATATATCGACGATATTTACGTTTAAAAATTTGTCCAAGTTGTGTTTATTTGATTTCAAAGATCGCGCATTCCATTGTAGAATTACTAGTTTATCCTTTTTATTGTTGTTTGTGTTATACAGTATGTTAAATTTGGATGAGTAAACAAGTTTGAAAGAGACTGTTTAACATTTAATTCTGACACAATTGTACTTGCACTACCAGGTACTAAACTTACTATTAAATTGTTAATAAAGCTTGAAATTTCTTCTACAAGAGTTTCTCTATATGCTAAAAATTCTTCACGGTAGGGGTTTGGAAGCACACATTGGCTTCTATTATTACTATTACTAGTGCTTGCTCTCATGAGAGGAGCTACGTTGGATCTCTCAAGAGGCTTATTTGCTTTTCGTTTTACTGGTAAATGTTGAGTGTTTCTAATGGAACGGCGTGTTATATCTGAATGGGTGCCAGAAATTGTTTGGGATGAATTTGGTAAGCTAGGGAAATTGTTTTGGTCCACTAAAAGAGAAAATCTGTTGTTTGTAGTGACTTTTGCGTAAGAAGAAGAAGAAGCAGAAACAATAGTTAACAACTATTGTTTCTGCTTCTTTAAAAGATATATTTTGTGAGGCCATTGTACGTTTTATGTTTTGTTGTTTAAGATAAACCGGACATTTTTTATCAACCGAAGAATGTTCCTCGGATTTACAAAACACACAGTATACGGAGTCTACGTCGCAGTTATTCTCATCATGTTCACCGCTGCAGAATTTGCAGCGTTTATTGCTTTTACATAGGTTAATGGTATGTCCATACCTAAGACATTTAAAACATTGGACCACGGGATATATATAAGGTTCAACCGGGAAGTTCACCAAATTTATTTTAACACTTTTGGGAATTGAGTTTCCTAAAAAGGTAACAATAACTACTCTTAACAAGCTTCGTGTTACCGTCTTGTTCTGTAATTTTTTTCAGCATTCTTTTTACCTCGACAACAGGTACATCAGATACTATATATCTATCAAGTGTTCCTCTGTGAAATACGTATCCACCATGCGGATAACACCTTTTTTTTGAGTAAAAAATTTCGGAATATATGCAATAAGGTCATTGGAAGTCATGATTTCATGATCAACAAGTGCGTTTGCTGCTTTGTACGATTTAAAGATAACTTTTACTCTATTAAGTCCAACTGACTTAATATCCTCAATAGAATTTTTAAATTGCTCGTTTGAAAATAAGTAGTGACCGACTCTAATTGGAAATGTTTTTATCCTTATGTTCGACGTACACGAAGTACGGGTTATTGTCGCATGGTCTATATTTATTTTGAAAGTCTATATTATTTGTATTTGTTTTTGCAGAATTACCATTGCTTTTTTGCAGTGATTGTATATCAGGAGGTTTATCAGGCGGCTCTGAGTCCATCTTAAGCCTATCTTACCTTATGCACTACACTTGTTTAATTCAATACCCACTTATATTATATTTACAGGTTTTATAATTATCAGTGACTATCTTTAGATATTAGTTATTATTAGTAATATGTCCAAATCACTATGGTAAGTTTAAATTCAGAATAATACTGTTTTATTCTGCCGATAAGCACCAGGCATTAACACTCGATATCTCTCGCACCGCTGTCCGCTTGGAACTGTTATTAATATTTGGTACCAATAATATGGAAATAGATAGATTAAAATTAGTTTTGAGTACACTTTTTAAGATGAAAGATTTGGGTTTCGTATCTAATTATTTAGGTATAATGGTTAAACAAGAAGTTGATAAAGGTATTACAATGATCAGTCAAGAAAACTATCTAAAAAAATTGTTGGTAAAATTTAATATGGCGAATTGCAAACCTATTTCAACCTCTATTGATCCCAATTTTAAATTTGATTTGTTGAAAAAAAGGAATCTGAAAGCAAACAGATAGAAACTAAATGTAGACAGTTAATAGGTAGTTTGATGTATGCAGTATTAGGAACTCGACCCGATTTATGTGCTTGTATAACATTTCTTAGTCGTTACCAGAGTTGTGCGAGTAATGATTTATATGTAGCTTTGAAAAGAGTTCTTAGATATATTAAAGGCACTATTAATTTATGTTTAGTTTATAGGGCTGATTGTAAAGATGAAAATGTTATATTAGGTTATGTAGATTCGGACTGGGGTGGAGATTTTATCAACAGTAAAATCACAAGAGCTTTTTTTTTTATCGGATAAATTTCTCTTTGTAACGAAATAATTTTGCCAATCAGTGATTTTATGAGAAAAACTGACATGAAAAAATCGCGAGACCGGAGGTCGAGCGATTTTGTCAAATGTCAGTTTTTCGAGCAAAATTACTGATTGGAAAAATTTTGAGTTAAAAAGAAATTTATTCATAAAAGAAAAGCTCGAGTGATTTTTGGCAAGATAAATTAACGACAGAGTATGTGAACGAACAACAACAATTAAAAATAATTATAATTTTCTCAAAACGACTCATATCGTACAGTATAGTTTCCACAATACTTAAAAATTATGGCCGACAGTACAGATTTTAAAATGACGTGCGACTACTAGATATACTCTGCTTTTGAGGAACAGGCATTTTTATCGTGATAAAAAACGATGCACCTTTTTTATCGCTGTCAAAATGACAAAATGTGACTGTCAAATTAACTTTTTTATATAGGAGTTAATTTATCAACAGTAAAATGACAAGAGCTTTTTTTTATCGGATAAATTTCTCTTTGTAACGAAATAATTTTGCCAATCAGTGATTTTATGAGAAAAACTGACATGAAAAAATCGCGAGACCGGAGGTCAAGCGATTTTGTCAAATGTCAGTTTTTCGAGCAAAATTACTGATTGGCAAAATATTGAGTTAAAAAGAAATTTATCCATAAAAGAAAAGCTCGAGTGATTTTTTGCAAGATAAATTAACGACAGAATATGTGAACGAACAACAATTAAAAATAATTATAGTTTTCTCAAAACGACTCATATCGTACAATATAGTTTCCACAAGACTTAAAAATTATAGCCGACAGTACAGATTTTAAAATGACGTGCGACTACTGGATATACTCTGCTTTTGAGGAACAGGCATTTTTATCGTGATAAAAAACGATGCACCTTTTTTTATCACTGTCAAAGTGACAAAATGTGACTGTCAAATAGACTATTTTATATAGGAGTTAATTTATCGACAGAAAATCCACAACTGGTTATTGTTTTAAGGTGTTTAATTGTCCAGTGTCTTGGAGTTCAAGAAAGCAACAGTGTGTGTCGATATCTTCAACCGAAGCCGAATATGTAGCTTTAAGTATGGCAGCCAGTGAAGCTTGTTGGCTTAGAAATTTAATTCTCGATTTCAAGTTATTTATTGATATTAAACCTATATGTCTGTACGAAGATAATCAATCAGCAATAGGTGTCGCAAAAAATCCTGAAAATCACAAAAGTCTAAAACATATCGATATTAGATATCATTTTGTAAGAGAGAAGATAAGGCAAAATATTGTTAAAGTAGAGTATATAGAGACGAGTAACCAAATCGCTGACATGTTAACAAAGTGTTTAAATAACGATTTATTATCAAGGTTTAGGTCTAAGTTATTGTGCAAAATATAAATCTTTTGTAAAGGTGACAGACATTTCATTGAGGGGGTGTGTTGGTAACAATGAAATTCTGTCAGTTGGTACTAGTGAATATATGTTAAGTTGTCAAGTTAATAAGAATACTGTTTTGAGTAATAAGTTTAAGTTAAAATCAGTTTTTGTGTATTTTGTGTGTGTGTTAAAAAAGTAATTAAAACAAACTACTTCAACAAAAACAATTGACCTTTTATTTACAACAATATTTCACAATTGAAAAAGGAGTTAACTTTGTTTGGTGCTAAAAAGAAACAACTTGAAAGGTGGCAAGTATAAATATTTTTTATCTAACCTTATACTTTTTATTTGTGCAGCTTAATTTTGTAGAAAGAAGACATATTAAATGAATCTTTGTTAAAGATTACACCGATGGAGACCAAAAACATCTTTTCCAGACGTAAATTTATTTCAGCCTTTAGATAACTTGAAAAGTGAAAAAGTAATATATTATGATTAGAGAATATTATTTAGGTATTATGCAAATCACAACTTACACACTTTTTATTTATTATGAAAATACCTACTTTCTGTATATTGTTGCCCTAATCTGGGCACGCTAATCTCCTCGCTAATACTGACGAAGTATTGAATTACATGATAGGATTCTTAGCATTTTAAAGGAAAAAATATATATATGTTAGATCACTGTTTGCGTGATTGACTTTTTAAAAACTTTTTATTTGGTTACATGAGGAATCAACGTTGATTCCTGAATAAAAGATACAATTTATGTATGATACATTTAATATGAAGTGAGTATGATAACTGAAGGTACAAATGCTCGTTAGTCTTATTTATAAGTTTTCAAATGATGTGTCAGCCAAAGTTGAACAAAGGAAATGTAAGCTAGCTAATTAGCATAATATTGTGAGAAGTTAAAATGAAACTTAATATCTAGATAAGCAATTCAAAGGAAGCTGTTATCTAATACTGTAATATGATGCTATCTGTAATGTCGCTTTATATCTTGATGATATAGCGTATAATTTTATATAACAACTTACCCCTTAATAAAAAAGTTGATGTTATGCAGCATCTTTTGAAAATTGTTAGAAACGTTAAATGAATATAATGCAAAATAAATTGAAACAATGTTGAATGAATACAAAGCAAAATAACAAAATACTTAAAAGTTAAAATTGGTAGATGATAATAATAATAAGCGAATAGTACATTACATAAATGTAATCAGAATAAAATACAATGGTCTAAATTAATAGACAAGGGTAAAACTCCACATATGAAAGTCTATGTTAACTCGATGTCCTCTTCTTGAGGTTTAATACCGGGTCGCTTTCTTGGAGGGATCAGTCTATGAAATTTGGTAAAAACTCTGCTTCGCTCTGAAGGAGGTGAAGGAAGGTTGTCCGTTGAGGGTTGGATTCGCAATGCCCCACATCTTCTTCTTCTGCATTTACAAGTTATGTAAAGTAGAACTAATAGAATGATGAGAGTGATTATGAAATATGTGAACCAAGATATGTGTTTGGTCACAAAAGGTTCGTTTATGAGGTCATCCAGGTCTTTGGAATATTGGTCCAATTTGTTTTTAGCAGTATCTAGGTCTTCTACGTCGAGACTGTTTAATTTGAGAGGTTTTAATTTTGGAATTTCGATTTTGTCGGGCATGTAATTACAGCATTCAAAAGGAATTTGGATAGGGTATGAGTTGTCCTTAATTTCGGAAAAGTCTTTAGCACTGGCTTGTATTCGGGTGATGCCTGCATAGGCGTAACATCCTGGTTGTAGTTTGATGATGGAATTCTTGTTGATTAGCTCTGTTGTAGATTCTCTCTTTGGACAGTTGATGGTAATGTGAAGTGGTTCGGAATTAATTATTAGCCATGAGTTGTCTTCAAGTTCTTGGACATTGTACCCTTGGCTGATGATGAAGGAGGTCTGGCAGTTTTCTGGGAGTCTAACTAGTGGTTTGAGGATTCTGGCTTCGCATATGGCATTTTGATCGATGGGATAAGCGTATAGGTTTGAGCATAGTTTGGTTCCAAAATAAAGAGGTTTGCATTCTTTCAAATTTTGTATAGGTATGTACATTAAAGAATCATCATCTCTCGCGATAAACTTTTGTGAGATAGATAAAATGTGATGTAGACCAGTTCTGTTATCAAGTATCGGGATAGGGTATAGGCGATAGGTGTTATAATTTTGGGGTATTGTTAAAACAAATACTAAGTTAGAATCCATTTGAAACGCTTGTAATTCAATAATATTCAAATACTTAGCAACTGCCGATAATTTAATGGGGAGAGGCAAATTGTTCCTTCGTAAGCTCTGTGAAACTTCTTGTAGAGCTGTCACTAAGTGATTGGGGGTTATGATTGACGTGTGAATGATTCCTAGTCTGGCAAATGTTATTGAGTTTAGAATGTCGTTTAAATTATCTTCGATATACAAATAGCTCGCCATTAGTTGTTCGGAAATGTATAAGAATTTTAGTTTTATATGAGCGGCTTCAATAGCTTGAGTCATGGTTTGAATTGTGCGTTCGATTTCTTCGAGATCTTTGTTAAACGTTTCCTCGTCAATTTGTAATTTTTGTCTAGTCGAGTTGAAGTTTTTAATAACAGAAGTCGTAACTGAAATTTGATTTTTGATTAAGTTTTCCAATTGATGTTCGTCGTTATTTAGTTTATTTATACAATTAGTATAGTACTGGCCATCTTCAGCATCTAGGTTTCCAGTTATGGATTTGAATATTGTACCGATACCGTTAAGTATTCCTCGTTTATATCTTTTTGTATCTGAAAAGATTTCGTCAAATTTCATTTTTATAGAGTTGGATATTTGTGTTAAAAGGTTAAAGTCTGTTTTAAATTTCACTCGTAAAAATAATTGACTTATGATCACCATTATTGAGAGTGTACAAGATTTTGTCTAAAATATTTTGATTTTTGTCAAAAGCTAGTTTGATGAAATATTTTTATGCACTATGCACTAGCAGAGTCCATTTGTCATTTGTCACCACGATGTCCGTGTCTTGGTGGTAGTATACACCAACAGTATTATTGATCGGGGTAATTTTGTATTGACAGAGTGCTGATCCGAACAGCAGGAAAAACCTGAAAATAAATTTAATTTTCAGTATATGGTTTCATTCTATCAAAATTTACTTTAGTTTCTTGTTTTGTTTCGAGATTTAATAGAGTAGCAGAATTTTGGAAAATTTCTTTTATTTTAAAAGGTCCGTTAAATTTGTTTTGCAATTTGTTTTTGATTTGCGATTCTTTTACGTAAACTAAGTCACCTATTTTATATTCAGGTCGTTTTTGGGGAACATTTCTATCAAAACGAACTTTCGCTTTCTCCTTTTGAGCTTGCGTTCGACTACGGGCTATTTTATAATAGTGGGATATTCTGTTGTTTAAATCTCTAACGTATTTGGTTATTAACTCTTTTTGGTTATATAAAGTTTCAGGTGGTCTGTTAGACGTATGTCCAAATACAAGTTCGTATGGGGTGAAACCGTGTGTTTTATTTATTGAATTGTTATAGCATATTACTGCATATGGTAAAATTGTGAAAGGATGTTCGTTCGGATTTTCAGTTTTATGAATTCTTATTATTTCAGCTAGAGTAGAATGAAATCTTTCTATGGATCCGTTCGATTGGGGATGTCCTACGTTTGAATAAGTTAATTTTATGTCATAGAGGGTGCAGAGATCTTTGAGCAAGCGGTTGTCAAATTCGCCACCGTAATCGCAATGGATTCTTAGCGGGGTACCGTAATGTTGAAAGTATAACAACAAGGTATTTACGACGGATTTTGCGGATTTGTCCGGGACTGCATAGGCTTGTGTGAATTTAGTTAACCCATCGCGAATAGTTAACGCGTAATTACGAGTTGGGAATTCAAACAAATCGATATTAATTCTTTCGAATGGTGTTCTTGGGGTTTCTATGACTACTAGAGGGTTATTAAGGTTTTTCCGGCATACTTTAGTCTTTTGGCAAGTTTCGCAATTTTTTATAAAATTTTCGACGTCTTTAGTTAAACCTTGCCAAGTGTATTTTTCTCTAATTCTTCGAATCGTTTCATTTATTCCGCAGTGTAGATTATTTTTACCAAAATGATTTTGCTCCAATATAATTGGAATTTCATCTTCGTCGGCAGTTCTGACGATATCTTGACAAATTACTACTTTTAAGTCTTTTTCCGCAAAAATGAATGATAGGATTTCAAGTATGGGGAGGTCTAAATTATTTTCGACAAAGTATGTCTTAGAGAGATCTAGAACATCTTGATTTTTAAATAGTACCAAAAATAAATGCTCGATTACAGATTCAACATCGAAGGGTAGAGGGATGATAAAATATCTCCTATGTCTGACCGTTTTGCTTGATACAATATTGATTTTATCGTTATGAAATTCGGGATTTTCTTCGAATATGTCCTCGATAATTTTATGATGAAGGTCTTGTAAGTTATTTTGTTGGAAGGAAGTTATAATATGTTTATGTACTCGGTATAAGAGTTGTTTGTTTGATGCTTTGATTTTTGAATAATCTATTAAAGATGTTGTTTTATATAAGTTGGCGAAAGTTTCAAATTCTTGGGAAATTTGTTCGTTAGTGATTTCGTTATTATCGTCTAGGTTTTCGTCGTCGTCTGACTCTTCGTCATTCGCGGCTAGAACCTTTGAATAGAATTTGGAACATTCGGAAAAATGATTAATTTTGATTCTGGAAAGTGCGTCCGCGTTCTTATTGATTTTGCCGGGTTTATAAATTATTTCGTAATCGTACTCTTCTAATTTGAGTCGCCAACGGGCAAGTCTACTTCCTGGGTCTTTTATAGAGAATAGCCAGGTGAGTGGTCTGTGGTCGATTACAAGCTTGAACTTTCTACCGTACAGATAGGGTCTAAAGTGCTTTACACTCCATACTATCGATAAAAGCTCGCGTTCAATCGTTGAATACTTAGTTTCTGCACTGCACAAGGTTCAAGAAGCATAGGCAATGGGTAAATCTTTGCCAATGGGCCCCTGGCTCAGCACCGAGCCGACGGCAAATGCGCTCGCATCAGTGGTTAGAACGAAAGGTTCATCAAAGTTGGGGTAGATTAATATCGGAGTTGTCGTTAATGTTTGTTTCAAATTTTGAAAAGAATTTATACAATCGTTGTCGAAGAGAAATGGTATATCTTTTTGTAGTAGTTTTGTTAAGGGCTTGGTAATCTTGGAGAAATTAGGGATAAAGCGCCTATAATATCCGGCTAAGCCTAAAAATGATTTAATTTCTTTTTGATTTTTTGGTTGAGGGAAATTTAGAATAGCGTCAACTTTCGAAGGATTCGGTTTTACGCCGTCTTTTGTAATGAGATGTCCTAAATAAGCGACTTCTTTGCGGAGAAACTCGCATTTGTCGGGTTGAATTTTGAGATTGGCTTTCTGTAATCTTTTGAATACTTCTGTTAATCGAGAAATATGCTCGTGAATAGTAGGGGAGTAAACAATAATATCGTCCATATAGACGAGACATCGTTCATTTTGGATACCTAACAAAATGTTATCCATCACTCTTTGAAATCTTGATGGAGCATTCTTAAGTCCAAAAGGCATTCTTACGAATTCAAAATGACCATTTTCAACTGTGAAAGCAGTTTTTTGAATGTCTACGGGATTAATTTCAATTTGGTGAAAACCAGAAGCCAAGTCTAAAGTTGTGAAATATTGGCATTTGCCAAGTTGGTCTAAAAGATCGGAAATGTTGGGCAGAGGATATTTGTCACCAATTGTAACCTCGTTGAGTTTGCGGTAGTCGACTACAACGCACCATTCCTGTTTAAGAGAAGCGTCCAGTTTTTTGGGAACTACCCAGACAGGAGAGGACCAAGGCGAGATTGAAGGTTGAATAATACCTTGACTTAACATTTTCGATACTTGGGACTTAACTTTTTCTTTATGGACCTGAGGATATCGATACGATTTCGTGAATATTGGTCGGGAATTTTCGGTGTCAACAGGGTGTTTGATTTCATTGGTAAAGGTCAAATTGTCTCCTTCTAAATAGAATATATCTTGAAAGTCTAAACAAAGCTGCGTTACTATTTCGGCCTCTTCTTCGTTTAGATGATCCAAGCGCAATTCGTTCCTGATTTCAAAGGATCTGTCTGTCTGTAAGCGTTGGTCAGAATTTTGAGTAGTTAAATTAAAAATTGATTTGAATTTTTGTACTGGTTCCAGGTTAAGATTTGAAAAGTTTATGGTTTTTGGGATGGCGTTTGCGTTTATTATTGAAGTTAAAAATTCTCCATTGTGATCGATTTTGACAATGGCATTTGGTAAGCGTACTTTCTCGTTTTCCTGGGCTAACAGTATAGCCTCGGTATTTCGCAGGTTACATTTTAGTTTACAGATTTTTTCCATGCGAGGTTCGATAGAAATTAAATTTTTGATGTTGCCTAAATTTAGATTTTGGTTTTTGATGTTAGAGTTACTAGTTGGTTGTACAGGTAAATTTACTGTACTTTCTTCTGTGACTTTAAATAGTGGTACGGTTTTGAAATTTGTGACTAGTTGTTTATTTTTAAAGTCTACTTGGCATTCGTAATGTTCTAGGAAATCTGCGCCTAATAGTCCATCAAAATCTATATCTAGATTATAGATATAAACCTTATGTGACTCATCTGAAAAGGGGATGAGAACAGATTCGTTGATATAAATTTTTTGATCAGAAATACCCTGTATAATTACATTTTCAGGAGATCTACGTCTATAATTTTCAGCTGTTTTAGGTTTAAAAATTGATAGGCCTGCACCTGTGTCAATTAAGATTTTAAATTTACCAGTTGCGTCTTTCATATAATAGAGATTTTTTGAGTTTACGGTTAGTAAGGTATGCGGGGGTGTATTTAAAAGATCTTCTGTTCTGGGAAGTTCAGGGACGGGTCGAAACTGTCGTTGAGATTCATAGTTTGTATTTGAGTTTCTAGTTCCGTAATTGGTTCGAATTGGTCTGTTTGTTGTGTTGGAGTATCCGTGGGGTACTCCGGGTTTAAACAAAATCCTGAGGATTAGCAGTATAATCCTCGGTACTGTTCGTATTGAGAATTAGCTGTATAATTCTCTTGGAAATTTTGGTTAGTTTCAAAGTTATAATTTTCGTAAGTATCCTCTGCAGTTTGGTAATCAGAAGAATAGTCACTGTATTGATTAGAATCGCATTGGTTTTCATAAGGTTCGTAATTTAAATGATGCGTTTTTTGTTGATTAAAACGGTTGAAGTTTGGGTTTGGTTGAATAGCAGAGGGTTTTTGCTGATTGAAATTCGGGTTCGGCTTTATGGCTGAGGGCCTGTTTTGTTGCGATTGATTTGGTTGAGGGAATGTCCTCTGATTAAATTGATTGGTTTGAGAAAAATTTTGAAAATTTGGGTTTACTTGATAATTTGGTCTCTGAAAGTTTGATGTCGATGGCATAGACTGTTGCTGTTGCCTTGTGCGACATTCGTTTATGACGTGTCCATTTCTTTTACAAAATGAGCAGAATTTCTGTTGAAAATTAGAGGTTGGTGGTTTGGGTTGTAAATTGGGATTTTTGACCAGACTATTTTTCGGAAATTTTTGTTGTTCGAAATAGGAGAGTTGCAGTTCTCTCCGAATTCTGCTAACAGCTTTTAGTATGGTTGGAGGGTTAATGGCACGTATGATGCGGCCTAAGTTTGGTTCTAAGCCCGTTAACAAATTATTAAGCGTCATGGTTTCTATTAGATCTGATTGTGCAGTTCTTTGCATTCCCGTGAGCTTTTGTTTTTGCACTGCGGCGTGCATCTTCGCATTGTGCGTTTGTAGACGCGATACAAATGTTAATGCGGATTCGCCTGGCAATTGGTGAATGCGCTGCAGGTCCTGAATCAGGGCCGTTAGATCTCTGGAGTCCCCAAAATGAGTTTCCAAGAGTGCTTTGATTTCTGGCCAGGTGCCAGGGTTGCGTGAATTAATTAATTCGGCAGCTTTGCCTTTTAACTTATTTTTGATGTGGATTGTTAATAAAATTTTCTGGTCATGGATTGCCATACTTTGTGCACACTGACATGAGTTTAAAAATGTATGTAAATTAATGGCGTTGCCATCCATTCCGGTATCAATGAAAATACTTCAGAGAGCTTGTAAGGCTCAATTTGCTCTGGTTGTTGTTGTTGTAGTTGTTGTTGTAGTTGCTGTTGTTGTTGTTGTTGTAGTAGTTGTTGTTGTTGTTCTGATTGAGCTGTCTCTGGTTGAGCTCTGTCTGGCATTTTGCTTTGTATTTAAATTATTTGGATTGCAAAAGGAAATTGGTTACGTATCAGCAGTATGATACGAACTTAAATTAAATTAGCTTGTTACGTTGCGTGTGTAAATGGATTGTATATTAGCTGTATAATACACAATGTTTCGAAAATACGAAAATAAATAAACTTAAAATTAAATTAACTTGTTTCGTTGCGTTTGTAAAGGAATGGATTTCACTTTGACAATAGAACTGTTCACTTAAATAGGTTATGAATAAAGTAAGCGAGATGATTCTTAAAATGACTTACGTGAATATTTTCTTCATCTGGTTAGTAGGCTCTTCTAATTAAAGGATTGGGATCCACCACCACGGCTAAGAAGTTCTCCTTGTTCTAATGGTTCTTTTCCAATGGTTAGGCACCTTTTGCAGATGGACTCCTTATTCCGCTGGATACGTTTACCACTAGTTAGGCTCCCGAACACGCGATGTTAGTTAGATCCGTACGACTGCGCCATTTGTTAGATCACTGTTTGCGTGATTGACTTTTTAAAAACTTTTTATTTGGTTACATGAGGAATCAACGTTGATTCCTGAATAAAAGATACAATTTATGTATGATACATTTAATATGAAGTGAGTATGATAACTGAAGGTACAAATGCTCGTTAGTCTTATTTATAAGTTTTCAAATGATGTGTCAGCCAAAGTTGAACAAAGGAAATGCAAGCTAGCTAATTAGCATAATATTGTGAGAATTTAAAATGAAACTTAATATCTAGATAAGCAATTCAAAGGAAGCTGTTATCTAATACTGTAATATGATGCTATCTGTAATGTCGCTTTATTTCTTGATGATATAGCGTATACTTTTATATAACATATATACTGAAAATACTTAAATCATTTATTCAAATTTAATCATTCACACTTTTTTATTTAATATGAAATTATCTACTTTCTGTATATTGGTGCCTTAATCGGGTCACGCTAATATACTACTTAGGAAAACACTTTAAAACACTCATTATTGGAAAACCAATCAAAACAACTACTCTTCTAGCTAACATTGAATTACATGATAGGATTCCTGGCATTTTAAGGCAAAAAAATGTATCGAAAATACTTAAATTATTTATTGAAATTCAGTCATTCACAACAATTACTAAACCATACATTCTATTTCAACTCTAGAAAAGTTGTACAAGTATTCAGTAGAGAATAGAAATATTCATTCATTATTTACAAGCCTATTCTTGATTTATTTTTACAATTAATTATTTTTTATTTATTTGCTTTTATCATGATTAGAGAATATTATTTAGGTATTATGCAAATCACAACTTACATAATACCTAAATAATATTCCCTAATCATGATAGAACCAAATAAATAAAAAATAATTAATTGTAATATATTATGGTTGCATAGAAGATTTTTACAACAAAAATAAGGCAAAAAAAGGGAAAAAGAAACGAAGAATATTGGTTATAAAGTTGTTCATCAAATATACAGTGGCTTTTAAAAATTATAATATTTACTAAAATATACAGGCAAGTGTTGTGCTGTGCAAAAAAAGTCAGTCAGGAAATTATATTTAAGAATAATGTTTCTTTTTCTGAAATAATGCAGTCATCCTGTTCATGTCTACAGTGGGCACTGATGGTTATTCCGCTGCCTGTAAACATATTGGGACTTTATGATATTGTGGCGTGTTTCCACCCCACGGAATTTGCAAGGGTGGTTCCCTTGCAAATTCCGTGGGTTCCAAAAATTATAACAAGAGATAACCACTAACACACTTTATTTAATAATTTACTGGATACTTCACAATACTGATATTAACTTAAATGTACTTTACTGACTAAAAATAACAATGTTTATCACTTTGTTTTCACTTTGTAGTCTTAACCTCACTTGTCAATCAAACTTCAAAAACTTCCCAACTTCCCGCCGAGAATGTGGTCTTTTATACCTAAAAATGACAGATCCCGATTTTTCTGTGATGACGCCACCATTCTCTAGATAGTTCCAGATGTCATCACTCTAGAGCTTCTGGTAGGTTCTTTCTCGAGTAGGTGCAAATACATTTGAATTAATTGAATTCTGTGTTGCCTACATTCTAGGGGTTGCAACACATCACAATATTGTTTAGAATATTTCTCAATTACAGGTTAGTATTTTCAAAATGTCATGTATTTTCTCAATAGGTATCTTCTCTTTCTGGAATATATTTTATATAATTGTGATTTTCGATCACTTCTCAATATTTTTTTTGATTTTGATTTTTAAACACGGCGAAGGGCACTTCTTTATTATATTATTATTGTGTTAGAAAGTAAAGTTCACAACATATCGCAAAACTAAATTGCTACTAGCTTCGCTCATAATTGGGCCGTTTTTCGAAGTAAAGCTACCACTACCCATCCGGGGCACACAGACAACAACACAACAACCGCTCTCTTCGACATTGCCATCTGCCGCAGCTGAGACTTGATCTTAGGAGAGATAAATCTAAGCCTAGAAATTTTAAATTTCATTGTGAAACTTGGCATCACAGTAAAGTTACTGAAGCTATATCATTTAGAAGAAAATAGTTAAAATCGGCCAACAAATAAAAATTTTAGAGAGTGCCCCGCTTTCAAATGGGTCACTGTATCTAGTACATTTTTGTGAAACAAAAAGCAAGATTCTTAAACTTACAAACCTACTGGATGAAATGTAAAAAAGAACATTTAGTGAATTGTTTTATACCTAAATAATGTCCGTTGATACATATTTTTGTTTTATTTTGTTTCATTTATTTTAAAATAATAAAAATATTGATGATAACCAGTCTACTATTTTTTATGTAATTACCCTCTATAGCTAATTAACAAGTTTTTAAGTTCTCTGTGTATTTATATCACCAACATCTGTTTAATTAATGTAAAATGAAAAAAGTGGTGTGGGATACTTCATGAGTTTTACAGGGGTGAGTCATCGCCAGTATACAGGGTGCGCCACTTAAAACTCCCCAGGCTTATAATTTTCTTATTTTTTAAGTGACAACCACGTTGGGCACATCAAATTGTAGATATCTTTAAGCCATTTAACGTGTACAGAGTGATTAAAAAAAAATTTTTTTGAAAAATATGTTAAGAAAGAAAACTTAATTTCCTTGAATATTTTTTTTACCTCACCCTGTACATGAACTGCGTTAATGCTTTCTTATAAAGGTTTTAATTAGCTTCAACCCAGCAAACAAAAATTATTGATATTATATAACCTGGTAGTAACGGGGTACATTAACAGTATTTATTAATGTTATGTTAATATTATGTCATTTGTTATAAAATAATAACATAATTATGTCACAATGCGTTGTTATATTTTAGTAATATAATAATATTGTAACATTTAAAGTTCAGCCAAATATAACAAAGTTATATAACAATGTATAGTTTAATAATATTTTTGTTACATAAAAATTCTTATACAGAATATATAACTTAAATAATAAAAGTTGTATAATTGTTATGTTGCAGTTTGGTAAATTTATATTTAAAAGCATTTGTGGTAGGGCGGCAGACTCGGGCATTCGGCAGAGGCCATTTTCTTCGTGTTTTCACTAAGTTAAGAAGCTCAACATCCCAGCATCGTTGTGTAGAAACTATAGTTGTCTTGTGCTCTTTGATTTAAATTTAGTTAATATTGGTGGTCAGTGTGCATTGAAGATAAGCAGGTATATAAAATATTATATATTATAATTTTTATGTCTATCAAATACAACTAAAACTTTTTCAATTCTAACCTCAAATCAAAATATGGAAAGAAAAGACATTATTTAACAAAGAGAACCAAATAATTGTTGAAAAATTAAAAAGTAAATTAACTTAATTAGTCATTTATCCTGTCACGAATCATCAGTGTGTAGAAATTCAATTGAAAATGTACTTTTGAAGTGACCATCACCATTTTCATTTCCAATGTTCTTATATAATATTATAAATAAAGTTTTCTGAACTAAAGTATATTTGACGGCATTGTATTTTAAAAAATATACATTATTATTATATTGATTCCAGAAAGAGTGGAGAGAAGCCATCCTCAAGATAATATTCACAGGATACTAATTTATTTACTAATGAACGTTTGACGAAATGCTCAGCAAGGGCTATTGGAATAATTTAAAGAGTTGACTTGGAGTTATGGCGGCAAAGAAAGGTGAGGAACTTTAACCAATAACTACATGAATACCTTATTAATATTGCTGTCATTGTTTAAGAAGTTTTTGTTGCAAGTTTTTCATATGTGATGCAACACGAAATAGAACAGGTAGCATCAGAGTGGTTTCGCTTAGCAAAACAGAGGCATAAGAGGAAAAAGAAACACAAGGCATCTTTTGAGTGCAGAGGAATAACAAAATTTGTTAGAGACACCTAGAGTCTGTAGCTGTAAGTTTCTGGAAAGCCAGAGTGTGTGCATCTAGTTTGACTGGAAATTTGTTATACAGGTTTTTGCATAAGTATTCTTAGAAACGACGAAGAATATAACTTAGGTACCAATTTAATAAAAAAAAAACCCAAATAAACCTTTGTTAGAAACTAAGTAATTTCCAAGACACATATTAAGCAGATCAATGAAAAATAATCTCAATTTATTGTTTTTTTTTAATATTGTTCAGTTTTGCATAGACGTAATTAAATAGAACTATTGCAAATTTTATCCATTTTTACACCACTGAACACAATTTACAATTGTTCTACGTGAGTAATTATATTTTCATGATATTTAAATATAGCAAATTTAAAAGCACTGTATTTTGGAACTCATTAAGTTTCGGAAAAAAATTACAAAATTTTTATGAATTTTGCGACTAGTCGAAGTTTGTCGATACATTTATGAAATGTCCTATACTGAAATGTCTCGACTGCTTTGTATTGACAATGCTATCTTGATCTTGAATATTTTTTTTGTCATAAATAATAGAAAAACTAATGTTATGCTACTACAGATAACATATTTTTTGTTACGTAGATTGGACGAATATTTCAAAATTTCGTTTTGTGTATTTTACACGGTATATCTAAATTCATGCCTTTAATTTCGAGATGTGATTTTGTGCCCAGATATTTTTAAAAAGTTTATATAGACAAGAGTTTGAAATGCTTCCAAAGGAAGCTGCGGACAGGGACGTCCGGTGAAACGTAGGTCAATCGTGTCTCAGTACTGAAGTATGGTACCTAAATAATAATTTAAGGCATGACTATGAAGACCAAATTAAGAAGTTTTTCAGAAAAATTTGCGATTTAAATTTGGGACAAAAAATTAAAATGAGCTGCCTCACATAACCTATTTTTTTGTGAAAATACTACTACTAAAATTATTTAAAAACCTTTTTTCAGAATAACGGCATGTCTGCAGATTTAAAATTTTGTTGAGAAATTAGAATTTTTTATTTATAAAATTTCAATAGGTGTAATTTCGTAAAAAATCAAAATTTTTTGACGAGATGTGATGAATTTTCGATCTTATTCTGAAAATTAATATTGTATGTCTTGAAAGTCTTGTTTGAGTTCCATACTTCAGTACTGAGATATGGCGAACTTAATTACATGATTTAGATACACTGAATATTATTTAGTACATTGCATGTTTATGTATGAAGTGAAGTGAATAATAAATCCATTCCACCTTTGTATAGCAGATGATTTTTATTTTATTTATTTGTTTATAGTTTTGGTAACATGTTAATTTCTTCCAAATATAGATTTATAACTATCACTGCTTTTTTAATAATTACTTTTAAATTCATTTCCTGTTCCATGTTCAAAAATACATTTTTTTAGCGGTAATCTAGTTTTGCAAAGTTCGTTTCAATAAGTTAAAATCAAATATAGAAGCATGCTATTATGCCATGTGTCAACCGGAATGTTTTATTCACCATGTATATAAATTTAAATTGTTAATTTGAAATAACATGAAAAATCATATGTGTGTGTTTCTGGAGTTGAAGTAATTTTCAATTATGCCAAAAATCATGTACAAATGTGTTTGTGCAGTATTTCAAATTAACGATTTGTGTATTTAAAACTGAGTATATAGTGTCGCACTTAAGAGTGTAACAGATACCCTTATAACTTTTTTCCGATTTGAAATAAACTTTGCTCACATTAGAACAAATTAGGATCTAATTAAGGCTAAAAAAACATTCGTCCCCTACAAATAAATGCGAAGACAACAGCGAATGTTTTTTTGCCACAAGTAGATCCTAAATTTGTTTTCTATTTGAGTAAAACTTAGTTCAAATCGGGACGAAAGAAGTCAAGTCTTATGCATTTCAATTCAAGTCTTATGCATTTCAGAACACTGGCTGTTAGATAGCAACTATTGCGCACCATTTAATGGCTACAACCTAATATCCTGCTACTGCAGAAAATCGAGTATACACGGTGGAGTGTTAATCTTAACAAAAGACAACTTAGATTTCGAAAATATAAATAACCTGCGGACAGAAACAAAAGAAAAAGAGTTTGAATACGCTGCAACTGTAAGTAAAAGTTTAAAAATGATAATAATCTGCACGTACAGGTCCTCAACTTGTCAGGGTAAGTCATATAATGTTTTCTTCGATCTTTTTTACGCTTTATTATCAGAAATAAATGAAATATATCCAAATTATGTGCTGGTAATATGTGGTGATTTTAATATACACTTTGAAAAAGATAGTTTACAGACAAACGAATTTGTAACGTTACTAAAGGTATTTAATTTATCCACCACCATCAACACTCCAACAAGGGTTGTAAACAACTCAAGCTCTCTAGTAGACAACATACTGATCAATGATACAGAAATACTTCTAAATACTTCAAATGACGATTACGGTCTTAGCGATCATTATGGGCAAAAAATTACTCTTTAAAACATATCCCTCAGCCCTGAACCCCTAAAAATAGAAAAAAGAATATTCAGTCCTAGAAATAAAATCCTTTTCAAAAACTTAATTTCTGAAATAGACTGGAGTACACTCTACACAGAAACTGATGTAAATCTAGCTTGCGATGTTTTTTATGATTATTTCAACAGCTGTTTTAATGTGGCTTTTCCAGTTAAATATATCAAGATCAATCATGAAAATAAATGTCCGGGATGGATTACAGAGGGGATAAAAATATCATGCCGTAATAAACGCTCTTTATTATATATTAAAAAATTTTTTACCACAAATTTATTCTTCAAAAATTACGTGCGCAACTATTGTAAAACACTGGAAAAACTCGTAATCATTGCAAAACAAATTTATACAAATAATTATATAACAAACTCATCAAACAAAATAAGATCCACTTGAAAATTAATTGATTCAAACATAAAACAAAAAGCGGCTAAGACACAGAATGACATTAATATCCTAAATCAAGAAAATGAAATAATCAGGGATCCACTCGCAGTGGCATCAGAATTTCAAAAATGTTACTTAAACGTGGGAGAGGAACTAACAAAAAACATAACCAGCAAAAGAGAAGCTATGGCTTACATAACGACAGTAAAATCGTATAAGTATAACTCATTTTTCTTTTCACCAATGACAGAAGCAGAAATAAAACGACTGATAAAAAATTTTAAACAAAAAAATAGTACAGGCTCAGACGATATCCCAATAACAATAATAAGCGAAGTAGTAGACTACCTTATAAAACCAATAACTTACATAATTAACTTATCTCTAATTACAGGAACTTTTCCAAGTTGCCTTAAACATGCAGTAATTAAACCACTATTATATTATATTATATTATATTATATTATATTATATTATATTATATTATATTATATTAATTATATTTAAAAAAGGTGAGAAAACCGAAATATCGAACTACAGACCAATTTCACTTTTATCAGTTATCTCTAAAATTCTGGAAGCTGCAGTTAAGGAGCAAATTACCAAATATTTTGAAAAAAAAAAACATTCTCAGATAGACAATACGGCTTTAGAAGTGGGAAAAATACAACGGCAGCTACTCTCGACTTAATCGGTAATGTAAATGAAATACTAGAAAATAAAGACATACCAATTACTGTCTTCTGCGATTTATCGAAGGCTTTCGATTGCGTCGACCACAAAATTCTGCTGGACAAGATGGAGGAATACGGGGCATTGTTCATGATTGGTTTAAATCTTACTTAAGTGGTCGCACCATGTCTGTGAAAATAACATCAATCGAGGGGGAGCGAGTAAACAAAGTATCCACAAACCCGGGCTACATAAAGTGTGGGGTTCCGCAAGGTTCTATCCTGGGACCAACTTTATTCTTAATATACGTAAATGACGTAGCAGCAAATTTCCCACTCGCGAAATTCTCACAATTTGCTGACGACACAAGCATCACGCTACAGCACAAAAATTTAGACGATCTAATCGGTATAACAAAGACTTTATTAGAGGATTTATGCGATTGGTTCGCAGCCAATAAGCTGGTTTTAAATGTCAATAAAACTTCTAATATTCTATTCCAACCAAACAAAACACAACCTCATACTGTTATCTCAACAAATGGTGGAGATGTCCCCACATCTACCACCAAATTTTTAGGTATTCATTTGGACCAACAGCTTGACTGGAAAACTCACATTATAGAATTAAATAAAAAATTAAGCCATGCAGTTTATGCCATAAATACAATCAGACAAAACATCGGTTTCAATGTTGGTAAAACAGTCTATTATGCATACTTCTACTCTATTATGCAATATGGAGTAGAATTTTGGGGAAATTCAACCAATGCTAAGACAACATTTTTAGTACAAAAAAAGCCATAAGAGCACTATTTAATCTAAATACGCGGGACTCGTGTAGAGATTACTTTAAAAAGCACAAAATATTTACCTTAACGAATTTGTACATATATAAAATCAGTATAATAATTTACAAAGAACAAAAAAGGCTTTCCACACCATCTGATATCCACAATTATGATACACGATACAGAAACATATACCGAACTCCCTCATACAATTTGGATGTAAACAGAAGAGGACCCGTATATGCAGGTGTAAAAATATTTAATCATCTTCCAGAAAGAGTTCAGCAAAAACCGTCCTTAAATCTATTTAAAAAGGAATTGAAAAATATTCTAAAAACCAATGTTTTCTATAACTTAAACGAATTTTTTGAGGATGATCTCAACTAAAACAACAGGTCATTTGTATATTCGGAATCCGAGTAGCCACAACAAATAAATATGAATAGCACTATATACCTACATCATATCATTTGCTTAGATTTTATTAAATATCATTGAATTTCATTGAATATCATTTAAAATTTGCAGGTCTCAGCCTGCTAGCTTAAATACGTACCATTTATTATTGTTGCTATTACTATTCTTACCTTATTGTAGTATGTTATCTATAATGTAGTATATTATCTGAGATAGACAATTATTCTATAAACCACAGTCAAACTAGGCGATATTTTCTCTAAGGCTCGGAAAGAGCCAGAAGTATGTATCTAGTTCTAACAATACATGTGTACACCATAACAATCATTGTAGTTTGTAAGATACATATTGTGGGAAATAAAATATTTCTATCTATCTATCTATAAGGGTGTTACACTCTTAAGTGCGGCACACTGTATATTTAGTAACAGAAGTAGGTACAGTTATATAACATTTTGATAAAATCATTGTTTTCGTTCTATAATAATTTTACAAAATCTTCAATATTATACTGCTATAACATAACTGTTATATATATTTATATAACATTCGTAGAAAATTGTTATATAATAATTACATTATAAAAGTATAAATATTATGTTGCTGAAACATAACTGTTATTATAACCAGTTATATTAATGTTATATAATGTCTCAGTTAGTCTGAGTGGGAAATAGCAACATTATTTTGTATGTGTTACATAACTCGTTACATTTAAAGTTGGTAGAGTTATATAACAAAAATATTTTAAATATATAACGATGTTTGCTGGGAATTTATGATATTACGTCATATTCGAAATTCTTTTTGCTTTTAGATAAAGAAATTAAAAACATTCTTTCCGATTCCAAACTAACTTTTTTTTAAAATAACTTTGGAAAGAATGTAAATAATAATTTTATATTTTATTTGTAAAAGACATACCTGTCACAAACAATATTCAACGTAACAAAACAGCAACAAGAAACAAAAGAAATAAATATTTTTAAAAACAAACTTATATTAAAATGTACTAAATAGGAAATTGCAAAATTTTTATTTTTTAAATTTTTTTCTTTTAATAACATAAATTGAAGCTAATTAAAACCTTTATAAGAAAACATTAACACAGTTCATGTACAGGGCGAGTTAAAAAAATATTCAAAGAAATTAAGTTTCCTTTCTTAACAATTTTTTCCAAAAAATTGTTTTTAAATCATTCTGTATGCATGTTTAAAGGTTAAAAATGTCTAGAATTTGATGTGCCCAACATGGTCATCGCTTAAAAAATAAAAAAGTTACAAGTCTGGGGAGTTTTAAGTGGCGCAACCTGTATAGTGTATCAAAGGACAGGGATGTCTGAAAGTTCTTCCTCAGGTTGTCCTAAGCTCAATTTGTACATCCTAAGGATGCCCTAGGCAAATCGTAAGATCCTGAAAATCTGCCTTTTAGCTCTCCATAGGATGTCTTTAGGTAATGCCTAGATATTGCCTAAATACATCAAGGATATAAGAAAGTGCATCCGCAGGCTGTTCTCGGGAGATCTGAAACAGTCTCACTTGGACTTCCTAGGGTCCTGTCCTGTGGAAATAGAGGATATCTGTTTAAACCTAACTTCATATCCTAAGGATGTCCCGTGGATAACTTTGTGCTGACTGGGCGAAGACAGCTCTTGTGAAATACAACTCCTGGATATAAAGAACTCCGCAAGGTATCGAAGAACCCAGATCAAAACTACAAGAGCCATAATGGAACAACTAGAAGAATCGACACAATGGATTGGTATATTTCCCGGCAAGCAGGCAATCACCATGAAATGTAAACGGAAGGAGGTCCAAAAGTTAATATTTAACCAACATCCCAATACAGTGCGAAATAATTACCGTCATCCTACCAAACGTTCAACTTCCTCGCTGCACTCCGTAATTGAATCTGCGAGGGAAAGAATTATGTATCGACTCCCTATTTGAATTATAAGGAGAGGACTATGTTTCCTAGCATCAGCCATTGCAGTGTAACCTGATACTTAGAAGATAAGATACATCTTCTTTCCTTTTGTATTTTATAGTCAGTCAGTTACTATCCCTCTTGAAATAAACATCCACGGATTGTCCTTAAACACTTATAAAAAAATAAATATTTTCGATTTAATGATTTTAAAAAAAAGAATTTTCGGTATCGAATACTTTAGTCCCGCCGAAATTCGACGGAATGAGGCGTTTAAAAAGGTATCCTAGAAATTATTCTTTGGAGGCTTACTACTAGCACTCACATTTTCGAGAAATTCGCGGTCCTGTTTTAACTTAATGACCTCAGTTCTTCCAAAAGTAGTTCATAAAAACAAAAGATGTACTATATTCATCCTTCATCAAATGTTGATGTATTTAGTCCAGTTAATTATTTTATTCTTTTAGTGAGCACCCCGTATATCTTTTTCTCTAAAACTAAAATAGATTTCTTCCTTAGCAGTTGTTTAACTACATGTCAAATATTGTTATCCGTAACATTTCTTCCTTAATTATTTTGTTGAGGTGTTCAGCCTCTAAATTTTTCGATCAAAATATACCAGATTTTTACCACGGCAATAAGCCTTATTTACCTGCTGAATATTATTTTTCTCAGTCAAATATTTTTTTAAATATAGAGCTAAGATACCGATCGACAGACGGACTGAATGACTGAATTGAAATACCAAAATTCTCATAATCTAAATCTGAGATGTGAAGTGTTCCACCATATGCCAAAACTGTAGCGCACAAACTTGCGTGACTGTACCAGACGTTCTCAACGTACTTGAGGGAGACGAAAACAGTACGATGATAGAAAAAACTAATAAAGCGGACACTGGGCATATATTCAAAATGAAGAAATGACAATTCAGGACCACCCAAAAATACAGAATATAATAACATTAAAAAAGAGTTAATGTTACAATGAGGACAGACTGTGGAATAGGCCTCTCGGGGACATTACGTAAAAAACGTTACTTGGTATCTCCATGGTGGTGTGGAAAAGAGTTTTATTGGAATAATTTTCAGCCAGACGTAAAACAACGAGAAACATTTTTAAAGTTCCACGCCCACCTGATGACCTTTGCAGCCTTGTAATAGTATATTACGTAATGAGTGTTGTAAGAAGCATATTACGCACGAATGGAAAAGTTACGCACGATGCCGCGTAGCGGCGAGTGCGTATTTCCATGAGTGCGTAATTGCTTTACAACTCGAATTATGTACTATACTTTACCTACGATCATATTTATTAATTTATTTAGTAAAATCTGGATTTAGTTTACTTGTCAACAATATTATTCATCAAATATTATGTCAGTTTTGACAGCGTTTGGAAATTACGTAGGCGCATTTGTGTTTTTAAACTCCGCGTCAGCGATATAGGCCCCCTATAATTACGTGTCCCGTGCGTTTTGTTTACTGTATTTGTTTACAGTGCGATTTGTTTACAATATATAAAGTTCAACTTACATAGATGGCAGGTAGTGTGTTTTTTATTATTTACAGTAGTGATCGTAGGTAAAAGTGTTAATATTGATATTGTTTGCAGAAATGGTTTATGATATTTATACATCTTTTTTCATGCTCTACAAATTGATAATACCTATTTTTACCAAGGATGCCAAGAAGGAGAAAAATATTATTCGATCCGTTTATTTTTACCTTTCTCGAACTATAAATCCTAAAATATTAACCTTACAAGAAAAAGTAAAAGAATCAAAATTATAGAGAATTTCAAGCTCTGCAAGACTATGATTGTATTTTTTTTATAATTTTGACAGCAAGCCAGATACTAAACAAGAACTCAACCATATTTTTGAGATGGCGGCGTTTCCACCGGGGCAGCAGTGGTCAGAAATTTGTATACACACTCGGAATAGACCTCCATACAATCCCTCAAAACGACATGGAATTAAATTCATTTTCTTCAACTTCTAATGAATGGAGTATCTTGGACAAAGCAAAACGGAGTGCAAAATTTATATTTTTTGTTATTTAGGATGATATAGTTATACAATATGTAAATTCAGTTAATATATCTATATTATGTATATATGACCTACACATAAAAAATTTTATTGACATATTGGGACACATTGGCACGATACAGTATTTGTAATATGTATTTTTTTCAGTATCTTCCAACATTGAGGCCTTTTGTTTTTGAAACAAAATAAACACAAAAATGTAAACAGACGCAGCCATTAGGTACAATATTCAACCTCGATGTCAATACGTATGCAATGGCTGCCGTTCTCTCCGTTCGTAACACAGTATGACGTCACAGCTATTCCCACGCCTATTGCCTCGTTTGAAGTTAATAACTAGCGATTTCAACTTTAATTATTTGTTACAAATTAAATATTTGGATTGATATTTGGCATAGCCTATTTTTCCATGTACTTAAATAAACACTTCAAGAAGTAAAAAATATATATATACAAGTTCCCTATTACGGCCTAATTTCTTTTTTACACTAGCCGTTTAGGATATTTTTCATTTTTTTTTTAACATACACGTTGGGCTTTTACAGAGAGATGTAGAACTATGCGGAATGTTATGGTATGAACTCGTAATTACTTCCACATCCAGTGGAAGTATAATAACAACAATTTTTTTTTTAATTGGTATTGTTCAAATAGGCTTAGAATGTCATGAAACTTCGAGATTTTAAGTTTGAGCAAAGAAATTTCTGTCTGTCTGTCGGTCTGTCGTCTGTATGTAACTTTCTTTGTGCGCACGATTACTCTGGAACCGTTTAAGATATTGGCTTGAAATTTGGTGCACGTATGTATTTTAACGAGATCTGGAACTAGATTGTATTTTCATCTTATTTCGTTGAAGGGTTGGGGGGTAAATTGGAATAAATGGGGGTAAATATGTAAATCAAGCAGGTAAGAGGATAATTTAGTATATACAAGAAAAGATGTCTCAAAAAAAAATTTGGCATTAGCCACCCCCACTCCATTATAAAAGGGGGGAGAAATGTGATTTGGTGTGTGTACAAGAACCAAAGGCCTTAAAATATTTTTTTTACTTAATCCATCCCTATCACTACCTCCACCTCACTACAGATGTGGGATATCTTTTATGGGTTCTTGGGATAGATGATTTCAAATATTATATTATTAAAGTCCATAAACAATTATTTCCACATCAAAATTTTTTCGTTGTGAGAGACTTGGGTAGCAAATCTGGATGTGGAAGTAGTGATTCCTTGGGCAGCGTTTTTTTTTTTCTATACTATGATAAAGCCTTAACAGGTAGACATTTAAAAATATTAAGTAACTCCAAGCGTCATATTAATCATTATTAATCAACCTTATATTAATTCTTTAAAAAATGCCGTTACCTTTCCCGTGTTTACCTTCAAATCGTACTTTGCTTTTGGATCTCTTCTTAACTTTAATCTTTTTGTCTTTTTTAGTGAAGCACTCGTCCAAAATTTCTAATATCTCGGTCAAATTTTTCCGCAAGGCTATATCCCTTGCTGTTTCACCTTGTTTATTACGAACACTTTTATCACAACCCGCTTCGAGTAATATCCTTGTGAGTTTTCTCCTGCCCATAGCAGACGCTATATGTAGAGCAGTATCACCATTTTTATTTTGTTCAGACACTCGACACTGTGCAGATATTAAAATTCTTGTCACTCCGGCGTGTCCATATCTAGCCGCGGTATGTAAGGAAGTATCTCCATAATTGTTTTGAATGTCAGGAATACATCCTGCCAGCAGAAGCTCCCTGCAGGATTGATTATGACCGTTTTGACAACATAAATGAAGAGCAGTGAATCCTCCAGTGTTAGTTTTGGAGAGATTTGCCCCAGCTGCGGCAAGAAGTCGAATGGATCTGCTGTAACCTTTCCATGCTGCCTCATGTAAAGCACTGTTTCCATGCTAGAAAATGTAAACAAAATTAGTATATGTTTTTAAAAATGGGGTACTTCCAAGGTGTCCCGTAAATAGGTGGTCATAGAGCAACTACTTGTGGATCAGAGAAAAATATAACGATTTAACCTGACTTCCCTCTAGACCAAGTTGTGGACTGTCATCCTGAGGAGACATCGCCCTCCAATGTGTAAGTTGCTTCTAAAATGTCTGGCTTCATGCAAAACATAATTAAAGCTGAATTGCTCAAACTACATATTTGTGTATTTCTCAAGAATTATTAATTTTCAAAAACTATGAATTAATTATCATTTCAAAATTAAATTATACATAGCATTAATGCATGGACGAAAAAGATCTATGAAATTTTATTGATGATCCATCCCTGATAAACACCTTTTAGTATTTCAATTAACTAGAACTTTGTAACGTGAATAAATTGTGAACCAAATAATTTTTAAAATATTATTTTTCTAAATTTTAGAGAGAGAAATGTGTGCGTCCCCAGGGATGCAACTTTGTATTGTGGTTAGTTAGGTTAAATCATCATATTTTGACCTGATTTACACGTTTTTAGTTGCCTTATATCCATTACAAGACACATTACCAAAATTACCGCGCATCTAGAGGTTAATCCTACAGGCAAAAATAGTAATGGAAATTACTATTAAGAAACACTTGAAAATGCTTCCTAAGGGAGGCATAGCCCTCTAAAGATGGCTCCCAAATAGTGATTATTGCTAACTGTGGAGACCGGTGTGATAAGGCGATAACAGAAAGCGGCAGTGAGTAAGTAGTCGAGTGGCAGTCGTGCAGAACAGATCGGACCATATACGAAAGTGTTTAATATAGTCGAGTATTTATTATAGTAGTTGTTTACATACTTAGTCATGTGAATAAACAGTTGTTGTTATTTGTAGAGTTAAGTGTTTAATACAGTTACTAGAGAATAAATAGTTTGGACGACAAATAAAACAGTACTGTCTTATTAACCTTGTAGGGTATAGGGATTGCAATACCGGTTAACCAGTTAGCCGGTTAACCGGTTAACAGGACAAAAAACACATGACGATAATTACCGGTTATTTTAATTTTTTACCGGTTATTTCGGTAAATTCTGAACTTACAATATGTCAAGTATTCAACGTTTCTATTTATGTCAGTGACTAGTATTCACTAAATACAGAGTGACTGTCCCAACACTGAGCACTTTTAACAATAAATAAATAATATTACAAAAAGTAAAACCCAAACACCAAACAAGAGAGACATTGACAATATCGTGCGACAGGAAATTGAATACTTCACTGCCGCAAATATCCGTGGAATACATTTAGAAGTATGTTATTACCAATTCTATTAACTTATCGACCTACCAATATCGATTGAGGAAGGGCATCTTCAGCTGGTGGTATTCTATGCACAAATATCAGACGACTAACAGATATAGCTTTGAAAAACTGACCCTATTATCACACTATTTTAAAAAATATATTGTATTTTTAAATTAGGTATTCAGTAAATGCCCTATTTGAGTTTATGTTTATAATGTTTGTTATTTAAGTTGGTATTTTTGTTATTTACCGAATAATTATTTATTTAAAGGACCCCGCACAAACCTTATGGGTTTGAGTTCCCGGTGGATTCGTCTGAATTTTTGATATGTTGTACTTGACACCCTCCTGATCAAAAGTGTCCATAGGCCCAAAGTCCGTAAATGAACAGTTTTCGAGATATCAAGGACGCAAGGTCTAAAAAAATGGGATATTTGCATGAACCTCAAGATGAAAAAAAGTGCTCTGACCTGGAGGTCAGACATGTTCTCATTATGTTTTTAGGGTCGCTGAATCAAAATCCGGGGTCCGTTAAGCTCCATCACGTCAGGGTCAAGGGCATTTGAAGGACAAAATGAGGAAATACCGTCAAAAAATCTGAAAAAATTCATGTACGTATTTTTGAGGTCGCTGAATCCAAATCCGGGGTCCATTAAACCCCATCACGTCAGGGTCGAGGGCATTTGAAGGTCAAATTCAGAAGAGACCGTCAAAAATCTGAAAAAAATCATACACATATTTTTGGGGTCGCTGAATCCAAATCCGGGGTCCGTTAAACTCCATCACCTCCGGGTCGAGGGCATTTGAAGATCAAATTCAGAAGAGATCATAAAAAATATGAAAAAATTCATATACATGTTTCTGGGATATCTGAGTCCGAATCTGATATATTCTCTTAACTCCACAAATGTACAACCTCACATCACAGACAGGTAGCCGACACCACAACCACATAAACTAACACAGAAAACCGGAGAGCCAATAACCACGAGACCCGGGGGACACAAAACAGCAGACAGTAGCTCCAATAACTACGGTGCATGGTAGCGAGATATGACCTGTGCAAAAGTTGTATGGTTCAGAGGGGGTTAGCTGATGGTTACCTCAAACTTGACCTTGAGCTTGATGCTCAAGGTCATTTGAAGGTCAACTTTTGTGTTTTAAGAAGGCACCCTCATTTTTCAGATTCGTTAAGAACAGGATATTCTAAGTTTAGTTGTGGTATCATGAGTGGGGTCTAATTCACTTCCTAAATCATGACATGTGATTTTTATTTCCTATTTACTCCACGATCTTACGTTATTCACTGTTAGCTTTAGCGTTACCCAACGTGCACCGGCGTGGAGGAAGCTAATCAAGTTTTGCACGTCATGTGGCCCTGAAAAGGGCAGGTTTGATAATTCGTTTTATTAATTTAATTAATTGGGTCTCACGCTGGTAGTCTATTACCAGCATCTTTGATTGTTCTGATCAATACGTCGGAAGGATATTGTATATTATTTTCATGACGGGCAAATCCCAAAAACCAGAGGACACTAGCAACATGTGCACAGCTATCTAATGTACGAGCACCCGCCTTACATGTACAGTAATACCCTTGAATAGATTGCATATCATCTATATTCATTCCACCGTCTCTTTCTTGGTCATTGTTAGGAATATACGCAATAAGAGAATATATCAGATTCGGACTCAGATATCCCAGAAACATGTATATGAATTTTTTCATATTTTTTATGGTCTCTTCTGAATTTGATCTTCAAATATCCTCGACCCGGAGGTGATGGAGTTTAACGGACCCCGGATTTGGATTCAGCGACCCCAAAAATATGTGTATGATTTTTTTCAGATTTTTGACGGTCTCTTCTGAATTTGACCTTAAAATGCCCTCGACCCTGACGTGATGGGGTTTAATGGACCCCGGATTTGGATTCAGCGACCTCAAAAATACGTACATGAATTTTTTCAGATTTCTTGACGGTATTTCCTCATTTTGTCCTTGAAATGCCCTTGACCCTGACGTGATGGAGCTTAACGGACCCCGGATTTTGATTCAGCGACCCTAAAAACATAATGAGAACATGTCTGACCTCCAGGTCAGAGCACTTTTTTTCATCTTGTGGTTCATGCAAATATCCCATTTTTTTAGACCTTGCGTCCTTGATATCTCGAAAACTGTTCATTTATGGACTTTGGGCCTATGGACACTTTTGATCAGGAGGGTGTCAAGTACAACATATCAAAAATTCAGACGAATCCACCGGGAACTCAAACCCATAAGGTTTGTGCGGGGTCCTTTATTTCATTTATTTCTTTTCCTGTCGATAAGAAACCATTTGTTTGTTCATTATACGTGTATATATCATTAGTATATATCATAAATATATATATAGATAAAAAAATTTTTGAAATCGGGTATGCAGTCGTAAGGCACAAAATTTAAGAAAAACTCTTTATTTCTGTTCTAGCTTTCGAGTCTTTATTGTCTCATCAGGAACGCTACAATTATGACATCAATTAACAAAATTCTTATAAAAGGTTGATGTTAGTACTTACGAAAAGTGAAGTTATAATAAAAAATAGCACATGTGCTTAACAGGTAGATGCAGAACATTGGAATACCGACCACTATATCATCATAGGACAATACACATTAATACAAGTTAAAATAATTATTAAAATTTGGACGATGTCACAGGATAAAAATTGTATTTTAAAATTGTGTTGGAGCTGGTGTCCTGATGGGCCACCATCTTACTACAAAATTCTTTTGACAATGATTGCCAACAGTGTCATTATTGATACCTTTCAAAATTAAAAATAACTAACCTGACCTTGTACCTGTTGTCCCATCAGAAGTTGTTGCCACTGGGGAAAATTTATTATATTTGTCTAGGTGTAACAAATAGGTGTAGATAATGTTAAGACCTTCGATATCTTTTTTGGCATTCAACGTATTGTTGGTTTTGTAGATGTTAGTCATCTCTAAGAATTGTCTTTTTTCCGTATTATTTTCCGTGTCTAATATAATCACCCTATCATATGCAATACTATGATTTTGTTCGATGGCGTGTTTAGCCAGTATACAAGTTTTTTTTGTTGTTTCTTATATCATTTTTATGGGAAGTTATGCGGTCTTTGAGTAATCTACCAGTTTGTCCAATATATTGTTTTTCACAATCGCCGCAAGGTATGCAATACACAATACCGGACGTCTCCAATACTTTGTCCTTGTCTTTAAGTTTAGAGAATATATTACCGATTTTTATTTTTTTATTTGATTTCTGTATGCTAATTTAATGTTACTATAGTTTTTGAAAATATTGTTAAAGTTTGTTAAATTTTCTATATGTGGAAGTGAAAAGTAAAAAATGGGGTCTTCATCTTGTGGGGTGATGTCAGGTGGGTTGTCCGTGTCACTGATGGTGTCTCTGCTGAATAATAGTTTATTTAATAAGTTCGAGGGATAACCACTCATTTTGAAAAGGCCAAAAAGTTTTTTTAAATTTTGTGTCCGCAAAGAAATATGACTAGTTTTTATTACTCTATTTTTCATACCTAAAATTAGGTTTATTTTTTGACGTTCTTGGTGAAACGATTCGTAATGTAAGAATCTACCTGATGCACCTGGTTTTGTGTACCAGGAGGTAATAATAGTGTTATCAGATTGTCTGATTAACTTTGTGTCCAAGAATGGTACACTGTGGTTGTCGTCTTCTTCTTCGATGGTAAATTCCATGTATTCGTTGTAGTTGTTGAAAACTTGTAAGAGTTCATCTGTACTCCCCTGCGGTACACTTAAAATTAAGTCATCTACATATTTTTTAATAAAAGGAATTTGAAACGTGAGTTTTGTCAAACAGTCATCGAGCAGGTCGTCCATCACATACTGCGCTAGTATGGGTGACACTGGACTGCCCATTGGCATCCCCCGGATCTGTTTGTAATAGGTGTCAGAAAAAATGAACACCATAGAGTCAAAAAGAAATTCAATTAATTTTAGGAAACTAGTTTTGTCAACGTTACAGTGCTGTGTAATGCTTTCCCAGTGTTTTTCTATACTTTCTTTGGCTAAATCTACTGAGATGTTGTTGAAAATGAAAATTAAATTAGCATACAGAAATCAAATAAAAATCGGTAATATATTCTCTAAACTTAAAGACAAGGACAAAGTATTGGAGACGTCCAGTATTGTGTATTGCATACCTTGCGGCGATTGTGAAAAACAATATATTGGACAAACTGGTAGATTACTCACAGACCGCATAACTTCCCATAAAAGTGATATAAGAAACAACAAAAAAACTTGTACACTGGCTAAACACGCCATCGAACAAAATCATAGTATTGCATATGATAGGGTGAATATATTAGACACGGAAAATAATACGGAAAAAAGACAATTCTTAGAGATGACTAACATCTACAAAACCAACAATACGCTGAATGCCAAAAAAGATATCGAAGGTCTTAACATTATCTACACCTATTTGTTACACCTAGACAAATATAATAAATTTTCCCCAGTGGCAACAACTTCTGATGGGACAACAGGTACAAGGTCAGGTTAGTTATTTTTAATTTTGAAAGGTATCAATAATGACACTGTTGGCAATCATTGTCAAAAGAATTTTGTAGTAAGATGGTGACCCATCAGGACACCAGCTCCAACACAATTTTAAAATACAATTTTTATCCTGTGACATCGTCCAAATTTTAATAATTATTTTAACTTGTATTAATGTGTATTGTCCTATGATGATATAGTGGTCGGTATTCCAATGTTCTGCATCTACCTGTTAAGCACATGTGCTATTTTTTATTATAACCTCACTTTTCGTAAGTACTAACATCAACCTTTTATAAGAATTTTGTTAATTGATGTCATAATTGTAGCGTTCCTGATTAAGAGACAATAAAGACTCGAAAGCTAGAGCAGAAATAAAGAGTTTTTCTTTAATTTTGTGCCTTACGACTGCATACCCGATTTCAAAAAAATTTTTATCCTTAAATAGCCAGTCGAGCTAATCTCACTCTCAATATATATATATATATATATATATATATATATATATATATATATATATATATATATATATATATATATATATATATATAGAACAAAGGAAATGCAATTCGACAGTCAGCATAAAATGTGAGAAACAAAGGTGAAATATAATATCTCTAAGATAAGCGATTAATAAGAGAAGTCGTTATCATGTAATATGATATACCTGTGGTTTGTTATGGCTAAGTCTTGGTAATAAGCGTATAATTTTATATAACAATTTCCCCCTTAATAAAAAAGTTGATGTTATGCAGCAACTTTTGAAAATTGTTAGAAACGTTAAATGAATATAATGCAAAATAAATTGAAACAATGTTGAATGAATACAAAGCAAAATAATAAATTACATAAAAGTTAAATGATAATAATAATAAGCGAGTAGTACATTACATAAATCTGATAAGAATAAAATACAATGGTCTAAATTAATAGACAAGGGTAAAACTCCACATATGAAAGTCTATGTTAACTCGATGTCCTCTTCTTCTTGAGGTTTAATACCGGGTCGCTTTCTTGGAGGGATCAGTCTAGGAAATTTGGTAAAAAATCTGCTTCGCTCTGAAGGAGGTGAAGGAGGGTTGTCCCTTGAGGGTTGGATTCGCAATGCTCCACATCTTCTTCTTCTGCATTTACAGGTTATGTAAAGTAGAACTAATAGAATGATGAGAGTGATTATGAAATATGTGAACCAAGATTATGTGTTTGGTCACAAAAGGTTCGTTTATGAGGTCATCCAGGTCTTTGGAATATTGGTCCAATTTGTTTTTGGCAATATCTAGGTCTCCTACGTCGAGGTTGTTTAATTTGAGAGGTTTTAATTTTGGAATTTCGATTTTGTCGGGCATGTGATTACAGCATTCAAAAGGAATTTGGATAGGATATGAATTGTCCTTAATTTCGGAAAAGTCTTTGGCACTGGCTTGTATTCTAGTATTGCCTGCATAGGCGTAACATCCTGGTTGTAGTTTGATGATGGAATTTTTGTCGATTAACTCTGTCGTGGATTCTCTCTTTGGACAGTTGATGGTAATGTGAAGTGGTTTGGAATTAATTACTAGCCATGTGTTGTCTTCAAGTTCTTAGACGTTGTATCCCTGACTAATGATGAAGGAAGTTTGATAGTTCTCTGGAAGTTTTGGCAATGGTTTTAGTATTCTGGCTTCACATATGGCATTTTGGTCGATAGGATATGCAAACAGGTTCGGACATAGTTTGGTTCCAAAATAAAGAGGTTTGCATTCTTTCAAATTTTGTATGTACATTAAAGAATCATCGTCTCTCGCGATATACTTTTGTGAGATAGATAAAATGTGGTGTAGACCAGTTCTGTTATCAAGTATCGGGATAGGATATAGGCGATAGGTGTTATAATTTTGGGGTTCAACAAGTGGTATTGTTAAAACAAATACTAAGTTAGAATCCATTTGAAACGCTTGTAATTCAATAATATCCAAATACTTAGCAACTGCCGATAATTTAATGGAAAGAGGCAAATTGTTCCTTCGTAAGCTCTGTGAAATTTCTTGTAATGCTGTTACCAAATGATTAGGGGTTATGATTGAAGTGTGGATGATTCCTAATCTGGCAAATGTTATTGAATTCAAAATGTCGTTCAAATTATCTTCGATATACAAATAGCTTGCCATTAGTTGTTCGGAAATGTATAAGAATTTTAGTTTTATATGAGCAGCCTCAATAGCTTGAGTCATGGTTTGAATTGTGCGTTCGATTTCTTCGAGATCTTTGTTAAACGTTTCCTCGTCAATTTGTAATTTTTGTATAGTCGAGTTGAAGTTTTTAATAACACAAGTTGTAACTGAAATTTGATTTTTGATTAAGTTTTCCAATTGATGTTCGTCGTTATTTAGTTTATTTATACAATTAGTATAGTACTGGCCATCTTCAGCATCTACGTTTCCAGTTATGGATTTGAATATTGTACCGATACCGTTAAGTATTCCTCGTTTATATCTTTTTGTGTCTGAAAAGATTTCGTCAAATTTCGTTTTTATAGAGTTTGATATTTGCGTCAAAAGTTAAAGTTTGTTTTAATTTCACTCGTAAAAATAATTGACTTGTGATCACCATTATTGAGAGTGTACAAGATTTTGTCTAAGATATTTTTATTTTTGTCAAAAGCTATTTTGAGGGATGAAATGTTTTTATGCACTAGCGGAGTCCATTTGTCATTTGTCACCACGATGTCCGTGTCTTGGTCTTGGTGGTAGTATACACAAACAGTATTATTGATCGGGGTAATTTTGTATTGACAGAGTGCTGATCCGAATAGCAGGAGAAACCTGAAAATAAATTTAATTTTCAGTATATGGTTTCATTCTATCAAAATTTACTTTAGTTTCTTGTTTTGTTTCGAGATTTAATAGGGTAGCAGAATTTTGGAAAATTTCTTTTATTTTAAAAGGACCGTTAAATTTGTTTTGCAATTTGTTTTTGATCTGTGATTCTTTTAGGTAAACCAAGTCACCTATTTTGTACTCGGGGCGTTTTTGGGGAACATTTTTGTCGAAGCGAACTTTTGCTTTCTCTTTTTGAGATTGTGTTAGACTGCGGGCGATTTTATAATAGTGAGATTATTCTATTGTTTAAATCTCTGACATATTTTGTGATTAACTCCTTTTGGTTGTAAAGGGTTTCGGGTGGTCTATTAGATGTATGACCGAAGATAAGTTCATATGGGGTGAAACCGTGTGTTTTATTTACCGAATTGTTATAGCATATTACTGCATATGGTAAAATCGTGAACGGATGTTCGTTCGGGTTTTCAGTTTTATGAATTCTTATCATTTCGGCTAAAGTAGCGTGAAATCTTTCTATGGATCCGTTCGATTGGGGATGTCCTATGCTTGAATAAGTTAATTTTATGTCGTAGAGGGTGCAGAGATCTTTGAGCAAACGGTTGTCAAATTCGCCACCGTAATCGCAATGGATTCTTAATGGGGTACCATAATGTTGAAAGTATAACAACAAGATGTTTACGACAGATTTTGCGGATTTATCCGGGACTGCATAGGCTTGCGTGAATTTAGTTAATTCGTCGCGAATGGTTAAAGCGTAATTTCGTGTGGGGAATTCAAATAAATCGATATCGATTCTTTCGAATGGTGTTCTTGGGGTTTCCGTGATTATTAGAGGGTTATTAAGGTTTTTTCGGCATACCTTAGTTTTTTGGCAAGTTCCGCAATTTTTTATAAAGTTTTCGACATCTTTAGTTAGATCTTGCCAAGTGTATTTTTCTCTAATTCTTCGAATCGTTTCGTTTATTCCGCGATGTAGATTATTTTTACCACTATGATATTGTTCTAGGATTATTGGGATTTGGTCTTCGTCAGGTGTTTGAACAATGTTTTGACAAATTATTACTTTTAAGTCTTTTTCTGCGAAAATGAATGATAAAATTTCAAGTATAGGGAGATCTAGATTATTTTCGACAAAGTATGTCTCAGAAAGATCCAAGACATCTTGATTTTTAAATAATACCAAAAATAGATGTTCAATTACGGATTCAATATCAAAAGGTAGAGGGATAATAAAATATCTCCTATGTCTAACTGTTTTGCTCGATACAATGTTTATCTTGTCGTTACGAAATTCGGGGTTTTCTTCTATAATTTCGTGATGGAGGTCTTGTAAGTTATTTTGTTGGAAAAAGGTTATAATATCTTTATGTTCTCGATACAAAAGTTGTTTGTTTGAGGCTTTGATTTTTGAATAGTCTATTAAAGATGTTGTTTTATATAGGTTGGTGAAAGTTTCAAATTCTCGGGAAATTTGTTCGTTAGTGATTTCGTTGTTATCGTCTGGGTTTTCGTCGTCGTCTGACTCTTCGTCATTCGCGGCTAGAACCTTTGAATAGAATTTGGAACATTCGGAAAAATGATTAATTTTGATTCTGGAAAGTGCGTCCGCGTTCTTATTGATTTTACCAGGTTTATAAATTATTTCATAGTCGTACTCTTCTAATTTGAGTCGCCAACGGGCAAGTCTACTTCCTGGATCTTTTATAGAGAATAGCCAGGTGAGTGGTCTGTGGTCGGTTACAAGCTTAAACTTTCTACCGTACAGATATGGTCTAAAGTGCTTTACACTCCACACTATCGATAAAAGCTCGCGTTCAATCGTTAAATACTTAGTTTCTGCACTGCACAAGGTTCTAGAAGCATAGGCAATGGGTAAATCTTTGCCAGTGGGCCCCTGGCTCAGCACTGAGCCGACGGCAAATGCGCTCGCATCAGTGGTTAGAACGAAAGGTTCATCAAAATTAGGGTAGATTAATATCGGAGTTGTCGTTAATGTTTGTTTCAAATTTTGAAAAGAATTTATACAATCATTGTCGAAGAGAAATGGCATGTCTTTTTGTAGTAGTTTTGTTAAGGGCTTGGTAATCTTGGAGAAATTAGGGATAAAGCGCCTATAATATCCAGTTAAGCCCAAAAAGGATTTAATTTCTTTTTGATTTTTTGGTTGAGGGAAATTTAGAATAGCGTCAACTTTCGAAGGATTCGGTTTTACGCCGTCTTTTGTAATGAGATGTCCTTAAAAAGCGACTTCCTTGCGGAGAAACTCGCATTTGTCGGGTTGAATTTTTAGATTGGCTTTCTGTAATCATTTGAAAACTTCTGTTAATCGAGAAATATGCTCGTGGATAGTAGGGGAGTAGACAATAACATCGTCCATATAAACGAGACATCGTTCATTTTGGATACCTAACAAAATGTTATCCATCACTCTTTGAAATGTTGATGGAGCATTCTTAAGTCCAAAAGGCATTCTTGCGAATTCAAAATGACCATTTTCAACTGTGAAAGCAGTTTTTTGAATGTCTGCGGGATTAATTTCAATTTGATGAAAACCAGAAGCCAAGTCTAAAGTTGTGAAATATTGGCATTTGCCAAGTTGGTCTAAAAGATCGGAAATGTTGGGCAGAGGATATTTGTCACCGATTGTAACCTCGTTGAGTTTGCGGTAGTCGACTACAACGCGCCATTTCTGTTTGCCAGAAGCGTCCAGTTTTTTGGGAACTACCCAGACAGGAGAGGACCAAGGCGAGATTGAAGGTTGAATAATACCTTGACTTAACATTTTCGATACTTGGGACTTAACTTCTTCTTTATGGACCTGAGGATATCGATACGATTTCGTGAATATTGGTCGGGAATTTTCGGTGTCAATAGGGTGTTTGATTTCATTGGTAAAGGTCAAATTGTCTCCTTCTAAATAGAATATATCTTGAAAATCTAAACAAAGCTGCGTTACTATTTCGGCCTCTTCTTTGTTTAGATGATCCAAGCGCAATTCGTTCCTGATTTCAAAGGATCTGTCTGTCTGTAAGTGTTGGTCAGAATTTTGAGTATTTAAATTAAAAAGTGATTTGAATTTTTGTACTGGTTCCAGGTTAAGATTTGAGAAGTTTATGCTTTTTGGGATGGCGTTTGCGTTTATTATTGAAGTTAAAAATTCTCCATTGTGATCGATTTTGACAATGGCATTTGGTAAGCATACTTTCTCGTTTTCCTGGGCTAACACTATAGCCTCGGTATTTCGCAGGTTACATTTTAGTTTACAGATTTTTTCCATGCGAGGTTCGATAGAAATTAAATTTCTGATGTTGCCTAAATTTGGATTTTGGTTTTTGATGTTAGAGTTACTAGTTGGTTGTACAGGTAAATTTACTGTAGTTTCTCCCGTGACTTTAAATAGTGGTACGGTTTTAAAATTTGTGACTAGTTGTCTACTTGGCATTCGTAATGTTCTAAAAAGTCTGCGCCTAATAATCCATCAAAATCTATATCTAGATTATAGATATAAACTTTGTGTGACTCATCTGAAAAGGGGATGAGAACAGATTCGTTGATATAAATTTTTTGATCGGTAACACCCTGTATAATTACATTTTCAGGAGATCTACGTCTATAATTTTCAGCTGTTTTAGGTTTAAAAATTAATATGCCTGCACCTGTGTCAATTAAGATTTTAAATTTACCAGTTGCGTCTTTCATATAATAGAAATTTTTTGAGTTTACGGTTAGTAAGGTATGCGGGGGTGTATTTAAAAGAACTTCTCCTCTGGGAAGTTCAGGGACGGGTCGAAACTGTCGTTGAGATTCATAGTTTGTATTTGAGTTTCTAGTTCCGTAATTGGTTCGAATTGGTCTGTTTGTTGTGTTAGAGTATCCGTGGGGTACTCCGGGTTTAAACGAAAATCCTGAGGATTAACAGTATAATCCTCGGTACTGTTCGTATTGAGAATTAGCTGTATAATTCTCTTGGAAATTTTGGTTAGTTTCAAAGTTATAATTTTCGTAAGTATCCTCTGCAGTTTGGTAATCAGAAGAATAGTCACTGTATTGATTAGAATCGCATTGGTTTTCATAAGGTTCGTAATTTAAATGATGGGTCTTTGCTGATTGAAATTCGGGTTCGGCCTTATGGCTGAGGGCCTGTTTTGTTGCGATTGATTTGGTTGATTAGGTTGAGGGAATGTCCTCTGATTAAATTGATTGGTTTGAGAAAAATTTTGAAAATTTGGGTTTACTTGATAATTTGGTCTCTGAAAGTTTGATGTCGATGGCATAGACTGTTGCTGTTGCCTTGTACGACATTCGTTTATGACGTGTCCATTTCTTTTATAAAATGAGCAGAATTTCTGTTGAAAATTAGAGGTTGGTCGTTTGGGTTGTAAATTGGGATTTTTGAACGGACTATTTTTCGGAAATTTTTGTTGTTCGAAATAGGAGAGTTGCAGTTCTCTCCGAATTCTGCTAACAGCTTTTAGTATGGTTGGAGGGTTACTGGCACGTATGATGTGGCCTAAGTTTGGTTCTAAGCCCGCTAAACAAATTATTAAGCGTCATGGTTTCTATAAGATCTGATTGTGCAGTTCTTTGCGTTCCCGTGAGATTTTGTTTTTGCACTGCGGCGTGCATCTTCGCATTGTGCGTTTGTAGACGCGATACAAATGTTAATGCGGATTCGCCTGGCAATTGGTGAATGCGCTGCAGGTCCTGAATCAGGGCCGTTAGATCTCTGGAGTCCCCAAAATGAGTTTCCAAGGGTGCTTTGATTTCTGGCCAGGTGCCAGGGTTTCGTGAATTAATTAATTCGGCAGCTTTGCCTTTTAACTTATTTTTGATGTGGATTGTTAATAAAATTTTCTGGTCATGGATTGCCATACTTTGTGCACACTGACATGAGTTTAAAAATGTTTGTAAATTAATGGCGTTGCCATCAAATTCCGGTATCAATGAAAATACTTCAGAGAGCTTGTAAGGCTCAATTTGCTCTGGTTGTTGTTGTTGTAGTTGTTGGTGTAGTAGTTGTTGTTGTTGTTGCTCGGTTGGTGCCGGTACTATTGATTGAGCTGTCTCTGGTTGAGCTCTGTCTGGCATTTTGCTTTTTATTTAAATTATTTGGATTGCAAAAGGAAATTGGTTACGTATCAGCAGTCTGATACGAACTTAAATTAAATTAGCTTGTTACGTTGCGTGTGTAAATGGATTGTATATTAGCTGTATAATACACAATGTTTCGAAAATACGAAAATAAATAAACTTAAAATTAAATTAACTTGTTTCGTTGCGTTTGTAAAGGAATGGATTTCACTTTGACAATAGAACTGTTCACTTAAATAGGTTATGAATAAAGTAAGCGAGATGATTCTTAAAATGACTTACGTGAATATTTTCTTCATCTGGTTAGTAGGCTCTTCTAATTAAAGGATTGGGATCCACCACCACGGCTAAGAAGTTCTCCTTGTTCTAATGGTTCTTTTCCAATGGTTAGGCACCTTTTGCAGATGGACTCCTTGTTCCGCTGGATACGTTTACCACTAGTTAGGCTCCCGAACACGCGATGTTAGTTAGATCCGTACGACTGCGCCATTTGTTAGATCACTGTTTGCGTGATTGACTTTTTAAAGACTTTTTATTTGGTTACATGAGGAATTAACGTTGATTCCTGAATAAAAGATACAATTTATGTATTATACATTTAATATGAAGTGAGTATGATAACTGACTTTACAAAGCATGTCTAGTCATATTTATAACATACAAAACCTGAGTAAGCAAAATATAGAACAAAGGAAATGCAATTCGACAGTCAGCATAAAATGTGAGAAACAAAGGTGAAATATAATATCTCTAAGTTAAGCGATTAATAAGAGAAGTCGTTATCATGTAATATGATATACCTGTGAAGGTTTGTTATGGCTAAGTCTTGGTAATAAGCGTATAATTTTACATGACATATATATAGTACAAATGACTAAAAAACGACCGAATGTAAAAAAGAAGTGATTCTCGACTTTATCATGTAAAAGTACATAAAATAACCTACCTGTTGCCATAAAGCAAAATTCGATCCGTCTTTTAGGTCCGGAGATATTTCAATTTGAACATTTCAGAAAATTTGACTGAAACGGCAATTTCAGCCAAACTATTTAGTATTTTTGGCTGAAATCTGATAAATAATTTTTGTGTGATAAAGACTACTTCCATTCCAAATTTCAGCCATATCGATTGAGATCTGATCAAGATAGCCAAAATTTAGTTTTTTCAATTTTTTTCGTATATATTGTTTTGTTTTCTCCTCTTTTTGAAAAATCTCACAACATTTACTTACTCTATTAGCTCAGGGCTCTTTCTCTTTTATCTCAGGGCTCGGGTAGGTTCATATGGGCTTTGGATTTTATAACTCACTTTACTGATATTTTTCCAAATGTACTTTACGTATACCTGGTTGCATACACACAAATAACAAACTGACTTTCTGATTTATGAGTGTTTTATTAATTTCAGAAACCGTTTTCTTTATAGATTTTTATATGGTTATTAATATTAACCTGATCCCTAGCTAATTAACTTAATGAATACTGTGGCTGTACTCTATTTTACCTTAGCAGTGTAAACAGATCTTTTCAACCGTTGACGTTTGATGCAAGTACTATGCACACTACTAAAATAACCTGCAGTACCGCAGAAAATGACAACAAAACGACAAATTATACTTAAAATTAGGAAATGTTTATGCAAATACGAATAGTAATGTTCAGTGACGTTTATTTATTGATGCTTGTGGTTTGTATGCACTTACGTAGTGGGTCCAGCACCTGGAGATCTGCTAATCTTAGTTGGTAAGTAACCTCTACTGGAAATTACTTAAGTCTCGTGATTTTTGTTGCTCTGCCTTATAATATTTGCTTATTAAGAGCTCTTATGGCTTCTTAATACCCTTTTGCTTGATTTTTATTCAATTTCGCGTTGTCTTCTAATAGACGTCTTCTTGACTTTTTTAGGTTAACCCCCAAAATGTTGGAGTTTTCCACCAATGACGTTTTCCCCGCCAACTGATGTGGACTCGCCGCTATCTAAATGTCGACTCCCTAGCTATGGAACCTGTCAAAGCTATTTATACTTTAGCCAAAAACGGGTTTCTAGATTGACTTTTTCTTGCTTCAAACTGGCAGGTAAATATACTTTTTCTTTAAATGCTTTGATTTGTGAATGTTTTCTGTTGAAATATTGTTCCCCATGAAATTAGCTTTATTTTGAGATATGCCAGAGCTCTCTACGAGCCCTATTAACAGAGGTGCTTCGTACACTGTCGCATGACTCTTTTGGTGGACCCCACGCACTTATGTCCCCCTTTCCCTTTGTTTTATGCATCTGTGTCTTATCTCAGATGTTCACTCTTACATACTACACTGTTTTAGACTCATTTTATTTAGTTTTTCACTACTTATGAATAGCTTAACTTAATTGACATGGTTTATTTCCCTTTTTTAGAGATTTATAAAGAAATCTCAAAGGCCCCCATTGAGTAAATGACTGAAAAATACTCTTTATATACAACCAGGCATCTCACAAACATTCGATGGAATTTTCATGAACTTACTAGGTAAAATTCACAAGTACTAGAAATGCTGTACCGTTAGTCATCGTTTACGCTATGTGATTTTGCAACTTTTAATATTTGGCTTGTTAGTCATGCACGAATTGCTGCTCATCGTTTAAACCAGCTTTGTGACTTGCTTTAATGTTTAAATAGTTTACAATATTCGTGTGATTTTGATTTCATTTTGATTTTTCCGATATGTTTTATGGTTTTCTTAAGAATCTTGGTAGTTTTGATACTTTTCTGTTTATTTTACATTGTGATATTGAAATACATGTCATTTCCTCTCTAGATAATGTATCTCAACAATGGTTTACTATTTTGTGTGCATTATCTACCCGAGTGCATGGATTTCAATTTAACTTTTTCCTTTTTTTTTGTATGGATAAAGGAGATTGACGCGAAATTTACCCTTACTTATTTCCCTCTTTCTATCATATAACTCGTATGTATTTTCTCCCAATACCTTTAATATCCTAAATGGCCCCTCATATGGTAACAGTAGTTTGGCACAGATTTTTTTTTTTTAAACTTGGCCTTCTTAAACTTTTGACAATGACTAAATCTCCCACTTTAAATTTAGTTCTCTTCTTAATCTTACTGTTGGCCTTTTTCTTATATTTACAAGCATTTTTATAAATTCGCTCTCTTACTTTTAAATATATTTCTTGTATATCCTCTTGTTCACTAATTTCCCATGGACGTTCTGGCAATTCACCCTTCATAACTAGTAATGGTGATAAATGAGTTACTGAATTAGGTGTATGATTTATGAAATACTCTACGTTTTCCAATTGTTCCACCCACCGATCATGTCCTTTGTGTACATAGAGCCTTAAAAACTGTATGACCTCCTGGTTGTAGCGTTCAACGGGATTGCCCATTGGATGCCTTATTGAGGTAAATGAGTTTCATATTGTTATCCTGACAGAAACTTTTAAAACGATAGCTATGAAAATAAGTGGCATTATCTGCTAATATTTTTTTGGTGTGCCTACTTCTTTGCTATATTCATTCAAAAATATGATAGTATTATTTGTGTTACATCTTTTTGTAGGATATAATTTTACAAATTTAGTGAAAATGTCCACTATTACCAACACGTGCCTATAACCGTTCTTAGTTGGGACTAGGTTTGAAATATAATCTATCGCAATCATTTCTAGTGGCTTGTCTACTACGATACTTTCAATAAAATTTTGATTAGTATGATTTTTATATTTCCCTAAGCAACATAATTTACATGAATTTATCTGTTTTTTCGCTATCGTGATGTCATTTTGAGCATAGAAATTTTCTCTGAAGATTTTCCAGGTTTTTCTTATGCCAACATGTCCAAATTTTACATGCAAGTCTAACATTATTTTGTTAGTTATTATTTTATCTATAACATAGACTTCTCGTTCCTCAAAAACTTTCACTATAAAACCTCGTTTCATTTTGACACCCCTGAAACTTTTCTTAGTAACCCTATCTCGTAGATCCACTAATCTAGCTTGACTCTCTTGTATTTCGTTTTCACTATATAACCCTTCTATACTTCTAAATTTGTTCATCGCTACCACAAATGTGTTCGGTTTTACTGCTTTGTCCTCATTGATTCTACTTAAAGCGCCCGCCGTTATATTAGTTTTGCCCGAAATATGTCGTATGATAAAGTGGTACTCTTGTATGAGCAGTGACCATCGATATATTCGGTTATTAGTAAATCTGTTGTTTAATAAATACTGTAATGCAGCGTGATCTGTTTCTATGATGAATTTGTTTGCCATTAAATAATATTTTAACCTGGTTATAGAATAACATAAGGCTAACATTTCTTTCTCTGGTACGGAGTAGCGTGTTTCATAACCTTTCAGAACCCTAGATACGAAACAAATTGGTACCTCTACCCCATTTTGTATCTGTACTAACTCTCCCGATATCGCATAATCTGATGCATCAGTACGCAAGATGAATGTTTCATTATAGTCCGGGTTGTACAACAATAAATTTGTATGAAAACTAGTTTTTAGTTCCTGAAATGCCTGTTCTCTATTCAAATCCCATTTCCATCTCGTGCCTTTTCTCAACAACTCGAGTAACGGTGACTGTTTTTCTGACAAATTCGGTATAAACCTCTTATAATAATTTAATATACCTAGGAAACCTCTTAAAGTTCTTAGGTTATTGGGACGTGGATAATTTTTTATCTCATCTAGTCGATCCTGATTTATGTGAATTCCGTTTTTATTAATTATGTACCCAAGGTACTCTACTTGTCTTTGAAAAAATTGACATTTCTCTAGATTAAGCTTTAACCCTGCCATATCTAGTGTTTTCAATATTATTTGTATGTGCTCATAATGTTTTTCCTCATTTTCAGAGAAAATTAGTATATCATCGACATAATGGTTGCAAAAACTATCAAATTTGTTGAGTATTGCTTGCAGTGCCCTTACTAATGCCGCTGATGATGACTGCAAACCAAATGGAACAACAGAAAATTGGTAAATATTCCCCTCTATGCTAAATCCCGTATATTTCCTCGAATCTTTGTGCAAAGGTATCAACCAAAACGAGTTTTTCAAGTCTAATTTAGTGTAAATACAATTTGATCTTAATCTCCCAATAATACTATCAATATTGACCGGTTTGTCGTATACTGGGCTCGTAATTTGATTGATTTTCCTTGCATCAAGACATATTCTGATGGAATCATCTTTTTTTTAACAATTACCACTGGATTGATATAGTTAGTGTTTGATTTTTCTATAATACCCTGATTAATCATTGTAGAAATTTCTTGTGCCACTTTTTCCCTAAATTTGTATGGTATGGGGTAAGTTTTGGCATTATATGGAGCAGATTCATTCACAAACAGTTTATGTTCATACACATTGGTGACTCTAGATTTATAATTGAACAATTCCTTATATTTTAACAACATGTCAATGATTTGACCTCAATATTTTTCTGGGCATGCGACAACTTTACCTTCCTCTTCTTGAGGATTATTAATATTATCCAATGCCTCTTTTGGACATGGATTTTCATAACTGTTGGAGATATGGTTTATTAACATTGCATTTTTCTCGTCGTCACCATCTGTTTCCCCTAAAATGTTGAGTACATGTTCACCTATAGCAACTTTACCCTTTTCTAGGTTCATTATGGCATTATTTGTACTCAAAAAATCGCTACCCAATATGATATCAATTAACATGTCCGGTATAATTAAGAATTCATGAGAAATTGTTTCCTGTCCCATTTGGAATTCAATGTTCACTACTTTATCTACTTCTCCTAGCTTTTTCCCATTTGCCGTTTGTAAATTTACCTTTTTGGTTTTTATTGTGGAATTTTTGAATTTTTCTGTATTTTTTTCAATGATTAATGAATTTACTAGACTAACTTCAGCTCCAGTATCGAGTAAGGCAATCAAAGAAATATTTTTAAAACAATTTAATTTTATAAATGGTAATTCATAATTTAATATTAATTCTCTATTATTTGGTTGATCAAAATTAATAAATTCCCTCGGATGTTGGTAGGTTGAATTTACTAATTTGATATTTGGTTTGCAGTTACTTAAAAATTTTGGTTTTTTGGTTCAGGTTCCACCATTGCTGTGGTAATTTCCTGAATTCGATTCCATTCCGTGTTTTTCCCCTCGTTTTTATTTACATTATTTACGAACACATTCTCTCCAGTTCTTTTTTTATTGTCTTGATTTGTCTCATATCTTGGTTTTTCTTGATTACCATCGTATCTTCTCATGTTCCCCTCGTAATGTGGTTTTTCTTGATTTCCTTCATATCTTCTTACATTTTCCCTGTACTGCGGTTTTTTCTGATTTTCTTCGTATCTTCTACCATTTCCTCGATAATCGTACCTTTGATTGTTTCTGTTGTAGTTATTATTTCCTTGATTGTAATAATTATACCTATTGTGGCTTCTCCATTCTTGTTTTTGTTCAACGTTGTCCCGTCTATCTTCTTTCTGTGGAGTTCTTCTTTCATAGGTCCTGTTCTCCCCTTTAGGCTCTTGCTTGCTTAACCTACCATCGTCAATCCTTCGCAAATATTGTAGTAGCTTTTCCAACGTATCAATCCCCTGAATTAATATTACATCCCGTATATTATCGGAGAAATGACGTGCAAAGTACCGTACTATTTCTGTCTCGCTCATTTTCGGTTCTAGATACCGTACATAATTATATTTCTTTAAAATATATTTTTCCCTACTGTACCTTGTGTTTTCTATGTACTTCCCATTGAAAAGATTTTCCCTAACTTTTTGTTGTTGGTTTTCGTCCCAATAATTTGCCAGAAAAAGATCCGCAAATTCATTAAAAGTGGCATATTTTTCCTCCGCGACTTCATGCCATATTTGAGCGTTACCTTTTAGACTATTGCGAATGTACATTTTTATATTAATATTTTCCGGTAGAGCCTCTATTTTCTCTCGTATACTTGTGATGAAGGTTTTAGGATGTACCTTCATATCCCCGAAAAATGTTATTTTGTTTTCATTTTGGATTGAACCATGACACACATATTGCACCGCTTTTTCTTTTCTATTAATTTTATCTATTTGCGTTTTGAGATTGTCGCTTTCCGCATCTATCTTTTTGTTTAAAACATCAAGGATTTCAACATATTGTTTGTCAATTTCCCCAATTTTTTCTTCTACGTTACTATTAATTTGACATAATTTATCCTCAATCTGTTCGTTATTGTTTTTAATAATGCCCTCTAAATGTTTTCCTAGCTTAATCTCCCTACTATCTAAATCTAAATTTACTTTCGTCAATATTTGTTTTTCCAAATTTTTAGCAATGTTGTCTATTTTTTCATTTAAGTTAAGAGTTGTCAATTCGATCTGTTCCCTTAAGTTGATATTTGACTGTTCTATTTTGTTGTCTAACTGACTTATAATAGTATTTGTTTCTCCAATAATTTCTGTTTTTGTTTCAGCTAGCTTGTTTAAAATAAGCTGCATCTGCTGCATGAACAACGTGGGATCAAAATCAACCTGAACAGGCACAACGTCACCTTGTTCTCTCACTATGGCGTTACCTTGGTCTACCATGATAGCCTCACCTTGTTCTGCCATGATGGCATCACCTTCATCTGCACTATTATCTTGGTGCATCGTTCTACCAGAGCGCAATTCCATACAAAATACTTTACCCTTGATATTTTCTACCTTTTGTATTTATAAACAATTGCAAAATTATTACCTTGTGAATTTTACTAATAAATTATGTTTTTAACTTGTCTGTTTTATTTTCCAGCCAAAGTGAGCTATAAAATTGGTCAGATTTTAACTTATTTTACTTAAATTACGCGTTGGACGACATTTTACTTTGCCTCAGCTTGGCCGTCATTTTGCTGTGATAGAACTTGAAGTTTTTTATTTATTGCCAAGGCAAGACGCCATTTTGCCGTGCCCTACGTTTGGCCGCCATTTTGTTTTGTTTTCTCCTCTTTTTGAAAAATCTCACAACATTTACTTACTCTATTAGCTCAGGGCTCTTTCTCTTTGCTCTTTCTCTTTTATCTCGGGGCTCGGGTAGGTTCATATGGGCTTTGGATTTTATAACTCACTTTACTGATATTTTTCCAAATGTACTTTACGTATACCTGGTTGCATACACACAAATAACAAACTGACTTTCTGATTTATGAGTGTTTTATTAATTTCAGAAACCGTTTTCTTTATAGATTTTTATATGGTTATTAATATTAACCTGATCCCTAGCTAATTAACTTAATGAATACTGTGGCTGTACTCTATTTTACCTTAGCAGTGTAAACCGATCTTTTCAACCGTTGACGTTCGATGCAAGTACTATGCACACTACTAAAATAACCTGCAGTACCGCAGAAAATGACAACAAAACGACAAATTATACTTAAAATTAGGAAATGTTTATGCAAATACGAATAGTAATGTTCAGTGACGTTTATTTATTGATGCTTGTGGTTTGTATGCACTTACGTAGTGGGTCCAGCACCTGGAGATCTGCTAATCTTAGTTGGTAAGTAACCTCTACTGGAAATTACTTAAGTCTCGTGATTTTTGTTGCTCTGCCTTATAATATTTGCTTATTAAGAGCTCTTATGGCTTCTTAATACCCTTTTGCTTGATTTTTATTCAATTTCGCGTTGTCTTCTAATAGACGTCTTCTTGACTTTTTTAGGTTAACCCCCAAAATGTTGGAGTTTTCCACCAATGACGTTTTCCCCGCCAACTGATGTGGACTCGCCGCTATCTAAATGTCGACTCCCTAGCTATGGAACCTGTCAAAGCTATTTATACTTTAGCCAAAAACGGGTTTCTAGATTGACTTTTTCTTGCTTCAAACTGGCAGGTAAATATACTTTTTCTTTAAATGCTTTGATTTGTGAATGTTTTCTGTTGAAATATTGTACCCCATGAAATTAGCTTTATTTTGAGATATGCCAGAGCTCTCTACGAGCCCTATTAACAGAGGTGCTTCGTACACTGTCGCATGATTCTTTTGGTGGACCCCACGCACTTATGTCCCCCTTTCCCTTTGTTTTATGCATCTGTGTCTTATCTCAGATGTTCACTCTTACATACTACACTGTTTTAGACTCATTTTATTTAGTTTTTCACTACTTATGAATAGCTTAACTTAATTGACATGGTTTATTTCCCTTTTTTAGAGATTTATAAAGAAAACTCAAAGGCCCCCATTGAGTAAATGACTGAAAAATACTCTTTATATACAACCAGGCATCTCACAAAGATTCGATGGAATTTTCATGAACTTACTAGGTAAAATTCACAAGTACTAGAAATGCTGTACCGTTAGTCATCGTTTACGCTATGTGATTTTGCAACTTTTAATATTTGGCTTGTTAGTCATGCACGAATTGCTGCTCATCGTTTAAACCAGCTTTGTGACTTGCTTTCATGTTTAAATAGTTTACAATATTCGTGTGATTTTGATTTTATTTTGATTTTTTCGATATGTTTTATGGTTTTCTTAAGAATCTTGGTAGTTTTGATACTTTTCTGTTTATTTTACATTGTGATATTGAAATACATGTCAATATATATATATATATATATATATATATATATATATATATATATATATATATATATATATATATATATATATATTTATATATATATATATATATATATGATGTTGTTTCTTAGGTTTTCGCGGGTGTTAAATGAAAGGTTGTTGTGCTTCCGGGTGTTTTCCCGCGTAGTTGACAGGCTCCTGCTGGGGCCACGGTTGTCTAAACGACGTTTCGGCAGAATCCCATCTGCCATCTTCAGGTTCTCGCTGAAAGCTGCCTACTGCTGCTCCTCGTTGCTCGAACTGAACTGTTCAGTTCGAGCAACGAGGAGCAGCAGTAGGCAGCTTTCAGCGAGAACTTGAAGATGGCAGATGGGATTCTGCCGAAACGTCGTTTAGACAACCGTGGCCCCAGCAGGAGCCTGTCAACTACGCGGGAAAACACCCGGAAGCACAACAACCTTTTATATATATATATATATATATATAAAATATATATATATATAAAATATGACTTTTTGAAGCCCAAAATTTTGTAGGAAGGAAGCTAACATGATTTGTGGCCATTTAGTGATGATATACACGGGGGTACGTTGATGAGCCCGACCCCGGGCTTCACAGCGTCAAATCGGGCTGCACTACAACCGCTCAGTGTATGAAACGGGCCTGTATATGACCATGCATATCTCTCTCTCTCTATATATATATATATATATTATATATATATATATATATTATATATATATATATATATATATATATATATATATATATACGTACCCAGCTACCAATACCAAGCCCGGTACGTTGCACAGGCACTCAGAAGCCCGAGTCTTTTATTGTAGTTAGACGCGTGTATATTACCAAATATATCATGGAAACGTTTATATACACCGCGCAATAGAAGAGGGGTAACTTTATTTAACATTAACAAAAATATATATTTCTCAGGTTATCTGAAGCCCAACACACACTACTATCTATACGAAGCCCGTTTGAATGTATGTATGTAGTTGGTGCATTTTACGAAGCCCGGCATCGTTGCCAGCGATTCTCTTCGAATATTCAACATTTTAAAAGAACCGTGCAGGCGTTCAACTAGAATCGACAAAATTCGATAAGATAACAATATTTTTTAATGGGTAATACTTTTAAAAATCAAGGTATTTTGGGTTTCTTTTCTTTCAATCTATTCTAATGATACTTTATTCATCATAGGCCAATTTATTACAGTACCTAGAGGTAAAAAATATGCAAAACTTCGGAATAACGTCATATTGAACGGATTTCGTTCATTTTTGGCAGTATAATAGTAAGTGTTGCACAGAAAAGTTTCTATATTGTGCGGAGGCTTGTTAATTTATAGGGGGTGGATGCCACCCCCTGACAGGGGGTGGCGCTTGAAAAATATATATATTTATTGGATCTGACGTAGAATCAAATTTTAAGAAGAAAAGGTTCTATGCAATTTTTCACATAAATTGATAGTTTTTAAGTTATAACGACTTCAAAATTCAGATTTTAGCTTAAAAAAAGGTATTTCCAAACGGCTTTCGTCAAGTATCTCGAAAAGTATTACTTTACCGAGAAAATGTTACAAACCAATTACAGAAAGTACAAACTGGGAATTAATTATATTTTTTGTTTATTGATGTAGGATCAATAATTTCGAAGATATTTAAGTTTGCAATTGGCATCCAAATGTTCATAAGATAATTATTTAGAGTGAGAGCTAAATATCTCAGAAACTGTGACACCTACGTCAAGAATGCTAATAGGTAGAATAATAGGTTATTAATTAAGCTTTCAACTATTTTTTTATTTGTTTCTGTAGCATAAAAAATATAGAAGTTATGACCGAAACAATGTGCGTCTACACATTTTTTTAATAACAACGTCGCCATTTTGTTACTGTAATTAGCCAGTAATTAAAAAAAAGGAATTTCAAACACTGTTTCTCATTAATATATAGCATGACGTCGATGCTCAATTTTTTTGGTTTGTTTACAGCACTTACTTTAGAAACAAAGGTATTTTCGATAAAACGTAATTTTTTTTTCTTTTCCAAATATCTCAATAAATATTAGTTTTATTGAAAAATGGTGGAGACCAAAAATAAAGCTCATAAACTGAATGAATGAATTTCGCTTGTTTATTTATTTACATAGATTTAATAGTTTCGGAGATATGAAAGTTTACAAATGGCGTCCGAACGTTTATAAGCTGAAAAATGCAGTTTAAATGGTTGAGTGGAAGAGCAAACCCCTGTCCCACGGACAGTTCGTTTGAACTCTGCCATTTGACAGGCAATGACTAACATGTTATATTGTAAATTTTGTATAATTTCCTGTCAATAAAATCATTTATAATTTTTTTTTTTTTCCGGTTTCCCGTTGCCGGACAGGGCTTCCGTGGCCTCCGACACCACACGGTAGCCGCGCCGGCTAATTAATTACAGCCACTCTCCACGACCTGTGGAGTTAGTGACTGTAAACACCTGAATCATGTGCCCTAAGCAGACGAAGGGACCCCAAGATAACCGCCTTCTGCATCTGACCTGCCAACCATTCTGCCGAATTCTGACAGGCCGGTATGATCTTTAATTCTGAGAGCAGCGAAGGCTTCATCCCTCCGAGTACGCCGATTATTAGGACGACCATCTTGACCGAGTAGTCTGGGTACAGCACTTGGAGCTCATACCGGAGATCACGATATTTGGTCCGTTTTTCCCCCCTCCTTCAAAGCGATGTTTGTCTCAGCAGGTGCTGTACAATATTGAAGTTATTTTCTATGGTTTATTTTTACTATTTGAAATAATGGGGGTACTACTTACCCTTAGTAAATAGGACAAGTCGAGTTATTTTCATATTCCTTATATAATTTTTCAGAATTTTGTTGATAACCAAATTCAACAATGTACATCAAATACTATTTTTTAAATTCCATTAGAGGGCATCTCGATTTTTATTTCACCCCTTTCCCCTGCGTGGTATGGTGGTAAGTCGTTCCCTAATTCATTATTTGCTAATGTAAATCGCCGAAACATACGAATTTTGCTATTATCTATAATTATTAGCTCTCTGTTAAAGTGAATGCGTTATTTATTTGGTCCGCTGTAAAAAAGTAAATTTCAAATCTAAATCTAAATCCAACTTCAGCTACGTACTTAAAGTCCCCAACTCTATTTCTTGCGCTTGAAAAAATTGTGCTCAGATTAAGTTATTTGCTTATATCTCGCTAACCATTACAGATATCGAAATTATGTCTCCTATAAAAAATAAAACTTATAAAATTCTCTACAAAAAATGTAATGTAATTTTTTTCCATATCTGTTATTATAATCTTCTAAAATAAGAAAATTACATTTGATCAACACATTTCTAAAAGCGGAAATATCACTGGAGAAAAAAATAAAACTCATATTATAGAATTCTGAATAACTTTAAAACATCCGTCGTATATCTGTCTGTCAGTCTATAGGTTTGTCCATCTATCTCTCGTTATGGCACTTTTGTGAGTGCGATAACTTAAAACAGGAAAGTTCAGTTTTATTGAAATTTGGACAGTAAGTTAGTGTTAGCTAAAGGAACTGATTGAGAACTATCTCCTGTTGATTTTGAAAAAATCGATTGCTGAATATAAAGGTTTATAAAACATTTTATGAAAAAAAATGCACGTGAAGAGTGTGTTGTAACACCTTTGATAAGATTCTAGAAACACAGAAATACTACACAGTAAGTATATAGACCAAAATTTGGACAATCAAGATGGTATCATCGGGAAATCATTAAAATTGCAAGTACCTTGTCACGGATTGTTTTAATCTATGCCTATGTCACTTAAATCTACAATCTTATCAAAGATTACATTACAACACTCTTCACGTGTATTATTTTCATAAAATGTTTCATAACCTTGATATGTACTGATAGTCCAATAATATTTTTCAAAAAAAAATTTCCCGGCAAGCTGATTTTTTCAGGGTCGATGGGGGGGTGTCTTCCGAGTATCCAATCCATATTGCAACCCCCCCCACCCCCTTGGGGGGGGGTTGCAATAGGGGTGGTTTCTTATTTTTTTAAAATTTTCTTTTTCCACCTTGTACATAATAATATTCTCTACAACTTTGCCTAATAAAATTTTTTGGTAACTTTGATTTTTGACTGCCCAGCGTCCATTATATGGGAAAACATTCACCATATTTATTTATTATGGTTCAGGAAATATACAAACATAAGGCTGAATAGCTGGTTTTTGCAGGGTTGATTGAGTCTCCAACTAAAAAATCCAAGTCCAACCCTTTCGGGATTTAGCGCAATAGGGGTAGTCTCTTTATTTAAAAATATCCACTTATACTTAATAAAAGACACACCGCTTTTTATTTCCAGATTGTTTATTTTTTAACATTTAGGCATATATAACAGGGATGTTCAAATGAAATTTTGAGGTACGACGATTGAAACAAATGGGATGTAAAGTCCAAGTAACTTTGTGTTTTCAGTGATGTGCTTTACATGTAAATGTTAATTGGCAATTGAATTCATTTTCGCACCACCCCCGAGGTACAATTCTGGGCGCGTTTTTTTTACGTGATTTCCCCAGAAGGCATAATTCACGATCGTACAAAGACAGTTTTCCCATCATTCGAACCGTCCTCTCTTTGAGGAGGGGCCGGGTTCGCTTATGGCTTGTGCATGATCATCGTCAGTGAGGTTTAAAAGGTCCTCTTCGTTGACGATTGGTTCCTGGGCACTTGTTTGCTTGTTGTAATCGTAAAGATCTTCATCATCGCTGACATTATCGTCATATGAAATTGTTGGTAAAACTCGCACGTTCTCACAGGTCTCACCCGCACAGTGTTTGCAGATTCCTGTGCACTTCAGACCGGCTTTGCTTGGCATAGTCCTGTGCATTTGCATGATATGAGCTTCAAAAGCTCTGCTGGAGCAGGGTCTCTTGTAGTCATGCATGGCATCCAACCGCGTGCTTGCTTTTCCCAGCCCCATTCATCTGCATCTAGGTACTGGCCAAGCCACATTTGCACTTGGTGGTACGTTCTGAGGGAATGTTGTTTGGCTGCGTCTGTAGTTGGTGGGAGCGTGGAAAGATTGCTTTTAAGTTTAGCCGTTGATCGGACGAAACATTTGTAACGCAAAGCATTCAAGGAATCGTCCTTACCATCACCACCATACAATGAGATCATAATGCGTTCTCCTGCAAAAGTCACTGTCTGAGTATCATTGCGTTTATTGTAGAAGAACGAAACAACTTTTTGTAGTTCGGGATGTTTTTCTATCATTGCGATGAGTTTTCCTTTTCCGTGTCCAAACATCGAGGAGGTGGTGTCGCAACTACTGAACGCGTGTAAAAACAGTATCCACTTCCGTGTTTGGGATGAGTGCTTCCAACTATTTGTGGAATAAATGTGTTGTGGCTTCTGTCCTCGCCCAGGCTTCCTAAAAAACACGTTGGTGGTTGATTCTGAGCATAATCCGACTAATAACACCAACAGGTCAATGTCTTCACCGATTATATATATTTCGTCAAACGCTGCTGATCTCTTCAGAGCTGTGGGCACGATTAGTACGTCGGCATCTTCTACAGCTTGTAGAATTTCAATGCCGGACTGCCGCAGATATGTAGAAAGGATGACAAGAAATGTTTTCTTATTTCGTTCATTTGCGATAAATTTTTCTTGACATGCCAATGGTACTGTGGTGTCGTCAAAAAAAAAAAACATAATCAGGCGATGTTTGTTTGGTAGCGCGACGTAAACGTTCGCGTGTTTTTGTGCCCCAGTCTATTTCGTTGTCTGGATAGCCGTCCAATATGATGACGACATTCCCCACAAAATGCTGTCTAACATATGCAACATACTGGTCACAAATTTGCCGTATTGTCGTAACTTTGCGCCACACTACTCTATGTAGTAGCCAACCACCGTCAACGACTTCACAACGATTGGTACTCATTACTAATTGAGACCATATGGGAATAAACGAGGTGTACAGGCTGGACTTGGTCCCTCTGCGCATATCTTCTTCGCAAAATAACGACATGGGATATGGCGCCAGCTCGTACGAAAGGAAATGTTTCATATCGCGGTCGGTTTGTTTTGCAATACACATGCGTTGAAACAGAACAACAAAAACGGCAGAAAAAGCGGGGAAATCGGCAACCACTCTGGGAAGAGTGATGTGCAACACGAAGGGGCCAAAGGCCAGCAAAAGAAGAGTGCTTTGTGGCGTGGTGCATTCAGTCATATTATATGCCGCCCCAGTCTGGGGATACGCCTTAGAAGAAAGGGCTAATGCCAAAGTAAACCTGGCAAGGATTCAACGGCAGATGGCACTGAGGGTATGTAGCGCCTATCGGACAGTCTCATACGAGGCAGTGCTGGTGGTAGCAGGGATCCCTTCAGTGGATTTACTGGTCAAGGAAAGGGTAGAAGTGTACGAAGGAGTCGAGAGAGGAACCGCCAGGGAAAGACTGTTCGAAAGAGGGCAGAACAGATGGGAGAATGCCCATAAAGGAAGATGGACTCACCGTATGATCTCTACAGTCAAAGAGTGGGTTGAAAGGAAACACGGAGAAGTAGGGTATCATCTCACGCAGGCCCTGACAGGTCACGGCTGTTTTGCCGACTACCTGTTGAGAATAGGAAAGCTGGACTCTCGAGAGTGCGCATATTGTGGCGAAATAGACGATGCAGAGCACACAGTCTTCCACTGCAACAGATGGGTGGAGGAGAGGCGAGGCATAAATCGTCTAGGGCCGGATGAGCTTGTGGAATTCATGCTGCAATCTGAAGACAATTGGGCAAAGGCCGAAACAGCTATTACACGGATCGTCGTGCATAAAAGAGAAGATGAGAGGAATCCCGACCTATACCCTTTGCACAACTAGAGGGAATACAGGGAACAGGCACGGGAAAAAACAACATCTATACATTGAATAACGATTGACGTGTATCCTGAAGAGAAGCGAGAGCGGTTCCAGGATACATCATACACAGAAGAGGGGTGGTTTTAGTGGGTATGCCTAGAGGTGAGTCCCACACTACCGTTCAGGTGTCCATAAAGGATTTCCATCCCGAAAAAAAAAAAAAAAAAAAAAAAAAAAAAAGGTGCTGAGAATTCGATGACAAACATCACTTTGTTCTGATGGTCGAGGAGGACTATGTCAGGCTTGTTGGCTTGAATTAGCCTGACGGTCGGGAACGAGTAGTTCCAATAAATTCGGCACCTCTCGTTCTCGACAACGGACTCAATATCTCCGGGGATGTAAGGCAGCACTGGTGTTTGATCTACCCCGTACGAGTGCCTCAGATGGTAGTATAGCACTCGTAAAGCCGCGTTATGGCGGTGGATGTAGGCCGAAATCGTGTATATCGGGCATGCTGAAAGCAAATGCATCATCGATTCCGGCGCCTGACGGCAGGTCCTGCAGTTGATATCAGGGACCTCTACACCCATTACGCGGCTTCGGTAGACCAAGGTGTTTATTACACCATCCTGACAGGCCACAATGAATCCCTCGGTCTCCGACTTAAGCCCAGCTGACCTTAAAAAGGCGAATGTCAGCCTAGACGATAAACCCAGTGTTTCTATGTTCTTATAGTACACACCGTGCATGGGTTTATCGACATGCTGCCTGAACAGATTCTCCTGTTCGGCAGCTTTTATTTGGGCTTTCAGACGATTTGGCTGAAGCTCGGTGACTGACTCTGGATCAGCACCGCGCCGGCCACCTCGTCTGACGTCGAATACGAGACCAAGTTCATCTGCGGCTTATTATTATTATTATTTTTTTTTTATTTTTTTTTTTCGATTTGCCCGCTGCCGGACAGGACTTCCGTGGCCTCCGACACCTCACGGTAGCCGCGCCGGCGAATTCCTTGCAGCCACTCTCCACGACCTGTGGAGTTAGTGACTGCAAATACCTAAATCGTGTGCCCTAAGTAGACGAAGGGACCCCAAGATAACCGTCTTCTGCATCTGGCCTGCCAACCATTCTGCCGAATTTTGACAGGCCGGTATGATCTTCAATTCTGAGAGCAGCGAAGGCTTCATCCCTCCGAGTACGCCGATTATTAGGACGACCATCTTGATAGAGTAGCCTGGGTACAGCACTTGGAGCTCATACCGGAGATCACAATATTTGGTCCGTATTTATCATTATTATTTATTATTATTTTTTTTTTTTTTTAGTTTATAAAAGCCAGTCACCCTTTATACTCTGTGGCTCCGACACTCACAGAGGGGAGCTGGTAGTACCGGCAGCCACTCCCCACGTCCGTGGGGTGAGTGACTACTGGGTCCGAGAATCGTGTGCCCTGAGTAGACGTAATGAGCCGAGGATAATGGCCTTCTGCATCCTGCCGGCTAAGATCTCTGCCGAATTTCGGCATGCCGGTATGATCTTTAGTTCTGAAAGCAGTGTGTGTCTCGTTCCACCGAGGGCTCCTATGATCAGGACCACTAGCTTAACAGTATGGCCTGGGTAAAGCCTGCGGAGCTCGAAGAGCAAATCTCGATATTTCGTCCGTTTTTCCTCCTCCTTCAAGACAATGTTAGTTTGTTCTGAACGGTTTCCTCGATGTTGTTGGAGTTTGGAACAGCAATGTCTATTAGGAATGTTTTCTTCTGAAGCTTATTGACCAAGATGATATCTGGTCGATTTGATGGTATGGTTCTGTCGGTAACCACTGTTCTATCCCAATAGAGCCGGTAGTTTTCATTCACTAAGACGCTCTCCGGGCTGTACTGATAATACGGGCTAGTGTTATCTGTAAGTTGGTAGAGACGCGCAAGTTTTAAGTGTATAATTTTGCCTGCACAGTTGTGACGGTGCAGGTATTCCGTGGGTGCGAGAGATGTACACCCCGCGGTAATATGTTGGATCGTTTCCTGTGTACGATGGCATTTTCTGCATCTTTCGTCGGTTACACTCGCATCTTTAATAATATGCTTAAGGTAGTTTCTTGTGGCTACCACTTGGTCTTGTATGGCCATAATAAAACCTTCAGTCTCAGGGAATAAATCCCCACTAGTTAGCCAGTAATTCGACGAGTTCTGGTCGATATTTTCGGCAGTAAGCTCATGGGGGTGTCTTCCATGTATGGCCTTCTGCTTCCATGAATTAACTTGGGAGGTAACCCATTCTATCTTTTTAAGATTACCTTGTGGGGCCGCTGTACAGAGGTTCAAAGGTGTATAACCATTGTCAGCTAGGATGACTGCCCGATGGAAAGAAGATGTCTCTTGCTTTTGGAGGAAGTATCTTTGGAGATTTACAATTTGCTTCTGAAGTAAGTATGGAAGGTCAATCAGACCTCTTCCCCCTTGAGCTCTTGGGATTGTAAGTCTTTCGATAGCTGACTTGGGGTGATGAACTCGGAATTTAGTTAGCGTAGTTCTTGTCTTCCTCTCAATGCTTTCTATATCTGTCTTCGTCCATTTGATAATGCCAAATGTATATGATAACACCGGGATGACATAGGCGTTGATAGCTTTCATTGTGTTCCTAGCATTCAGTTTGGTCCTAAGGATAGCATTCAAGCGACTGATGTATGTTTTCTCGATCTTTAGCTTCATAGTCTTATGCTCTGTACGTATTGACTGGTGTACACCTAGATACTTGTAAGTTTCCCCCTCATCCATTGGCTCAATGAGATTACCATCTTGCAGTTCGAACAGGTTCGTACTGTGCTTTCCTTTTAGCAGAGTCTGGGTCTTACACTTATCTAGCCCAAATCCCATATGAATGTCTCTGGAAAAGATCTCCACAGTTTTCAATAGGGAGTTGACATGTACTGATGTACTGGCGTATACTTTGATATCATCCATGTACATCAAATGCGTCACTTTATGGTGTACTCCTCTGCCCTTGAGGTTATATCCATGTTGACTGGCGTTGAGCATATGAGGAAGGGGGTTCAGAGCCAAGCAAAACCAGAGGGGACTTAATGAGTCTCCTTGAAAAATACCCTTTTTTATTTTGATGAGATCAGTCACTATAGTACCATCTTTGTGGCTGAGGGTTAATTGGGTTGACCATTGAGACATTAAATGCTGGAGTAAGTTAACGTACGTGGGATCTACTTTATATATCTGGAGAATCTTAACCAACCAGGAGTGCGGCACTGAGTCGAAGGCCTTTCGATAATCAATATATGCCGTGTATAAATTCCTTTGCTTGTGCGTTGCCTGTTCAAGGATCACCGAGTCGATTAGTAGTTGTTCCTTACATCCTTGAGACTTTTTAATGCATCCCTTTTGTTCGGGAGCGATTAGGTCATTGCCTTCACAGTGCTCGTAGATCTTCTTAGCGATACAAGCTGTAAGTAGTTTATAGATTGTTGGTAGACACGTAATAGGTCGGTACTTCGCAGGGTTCTCTGTGTCATTATCCTTAGGGAGTAGATAGGTTCTCCCTTGCATGAGGTATCCTGGTACACTGGTCGGGTCTTGTAAAAACCTGTTAAAATGGCGAGCCATGTATGTATGAGTACATTTAAATCTTTTGTACCAGAAGTTGTGTAAGCAATCGATCCCCGCTGCCTTCCAGTTAAATGAGTCCATGACAGCCTGTTTAACTTGCTCGAGAGATATAAAGGTATCATCCATAGGTCTTAGTTGCTCCATCCTTCTCTCTTCATCATGTATCCACGGGGCTTCAGCATTGTGAGTTGTGGGTATCGACCATATGGATTCCCAGAACTCCTTTATTTGGTGTTGTGATGGGGGTTTGCTATTGATGGTTGCCACATCGTTTTGTAGTTTCCGGTAAAACTGTTTCTCATTGTTCTGGAACAATTTGTTAGATGTCTTCCTGAGGTTAGATTCCTTATATCTTCTGAGTCGCTTAGTAACTGCACTTAACTTCTGTTTCAGAGTATCAGCCACTTAAACAAGGTTTTGGTTAGTGGGATTGTGGCTGGCGTGTATTTTAGTTCTTTGTTTGATAGCTTCAACTTGCTGCTGTATCTTTTTACTTCTCTCTCCTTTCTGGTACGCAGTGAGCTGGCCAATATCCTTCCTCAGTTTGGCGATCTTAATATTCAATCTTCTTTCCCAGGGCCAGATAACCTCCTTAGTTCTATGTGCCGTGGGAGTTTGCTGTATATCACAACCATTCATTCTAGTGGCAGTAACTGCTGCTACGTATACAGCAGTATGCAGGTCATCAAATGATGTGTGTTCTTCCAGGTGTTGCGGTAGGATTTTAGAGTCGAGTAAGCTGGTTATGACGGCTAGCCTCTTAGTACTGTTCTGTTTAGGAATAGTTGGTCGTTTCGTTGGGTCCGTTCCAGTAAATTCAATTAAAGCTCTGGAGAATGCAGCCCTAACTTTTTCCAATAGCCCTTCCTCTCGACCATCTAATTGTCGTGGGTGTGAGCCAGGTGTGGGAGGTCCTTCTGTCTCACTCAGGATCGTTGTTTGAGAGGTTGGCTCTTCTGCGTTTTCCCCAGTAGTCTCTTCTTGTGGCTCCTCAAATGGTGAGACAGATCGAACGGCTTCTATTTTAAGTGCCTCAAGTAGTTCTCTCGAAAGCCGCTTGTTATTAATTATCACTCGCTTCTGATCAATAACCCTTTGTTCTGAGAGGTGGGCAAGTTCGGGGTGAATTTCGATAAATGTGCGGCGTAGTAATGGCCTTATTCCTGCAGAAAGCGTGTCTCCTTCTGTGACTTTGTAGTAGCAACGCATGAGATCTGTATTTAATTCTTCAGTCCATTCCATGCGTTGCCTAGGTTTTCCCGCCTTGGTGGTTAGCGGTTGGTTTACCACTAAAACACGGTTGGCTGGTCGAGCAAGGGGTTGTTGAGTGCTCGTTGATGCTGCTGACTCAGTGTCAATGACTGGGTCTTTCACATGCTGATCAAGCTGTGTAGTTGCAGGTTCTTGGCAGTTTTTTTCCTGGTCCTGCTGCCCAGGTCCGCCCGAAATTCTTCTACTTCTTAGATTAATGGATTTTCTCATCGTATTCCCACGAGTATCGGAGAAATAATGGCGACCAAATAGCAGCGCTCCGTTTACTACGGTCGGGGGATTTTAAATACTGTAGAGGTCCCCAGGTATCCACAGGTCACCGTTACTACTCTCGTCACGTGAGAGCATTCATCCCCTCGGTACGGTTCGACATTGACGCCTTGGGATTTCGCCTTAGTTTTCGAGGTAAAGTCCCCGTTAGGATAGGAAAGGTTCATTGAGGATAGGGGTGGGTAGGAATTGGGGTGAGGACATGATTCTCCCAGTATTAGGATTTGGGAGAGATTAAGAGCTCGCTCCCTGAAGTAGGTCTGCCTTCTGCCAGGATCACAGAAGAGTACCTACCCGCTACCCTATTATTATTATTATTATTTTCTTTTTTTTTGTTTTTGTTAAAAGCCAGTCACCCTTCTCTGTGGCTCCGACCCTCACAGAGGGGAGCTGGTAGTACCGGCAGCCACTCCCCACACCCGTGGGGTAAGTGACTACTGGGTCCGGGAATCGTGTGCCCTGAGCAGACGTAATGAGCCGAGGATGACGGCCTTCTGCATTCTGCCGGCTAAGACCTCTGCCGAATTTCGGCATGCCGGTGTGATCTTGAGTTCCGAAAGCAGTGTGTGTCTCGTTCCACCGAGGGCTCCTATAATCAGTACCACTATCTTAACAGTATGGTCTGGATACAGTCTCCGGAGTTCGAAGAGCAGATCTCGATATTTTGTCCGTTTTTCCTCCTCCTTCAAGACAATGTTGTTCTCCGCGGGAGCCGAGAACTCCACGACAAACATTGTCTTGAGTTGATGGTCGAGGAGTACTACGTCAGGCTTGTATTTGCCTGACGGTGGGAAAAGAGTAGTTCCAATAAATTAGACACCTCTCATTTCCCACAACGGACTCAATATCCCCCGGAGCGTAAGGCAGCACTGGTGTTTCGTCTATCCCATACGAGTGCCTTAAATGGTAATAAAGCACTCGTAATGCTCCGTCGTGCCTTTGGATATAGGCCAAGACTGCATATGTCGGGCAAGCCGACAGCAAGTGCATAAGAGTCTCTGGCGCTCTGCGGCAGGCCCTGCAGCTGACATCAGGGACCTCTATACCCATGACACGACTACGATAGACGAGGGTGTTGAATACACCATCCTGGCAAGCCATTATGAATCCCTCGGTCTCAGACTTCAGCCCGGCTGACCTTAAGAAGGCAAAGGTCAGCCTTTCGGATAAGCCAAGGTTTTCTATATTTTTATAGAAAACTCCATGCATTGGCTTATCCGTGTGAAGCTGCAGAAGGATGTTGTGTTCTGCAGCTTTAATTTGGGCTTTTCGTCGAGCAGGTTCCAACTCGGTGACAGAGTCGGGATTTACCCGCTCGACGTCGAAGGAGAGACCAAGTTCATCGGCTGCTCTCTGTGCTGCCTTAAACAAAAAGGCTCCTATTCCTGCACTTTCATGGTCTCGGACCATGCAGAGGAGGGGATCCGAACTCCTGATGACCTTACAGGCTCCATCCAGAACCATCCTATTATGGAGACTCTCCAAACTCAAGAGTCCACGGCCTCCCCGATGTCGTGGGAGGTATAGCCGAGGAACGGACGATTTAGGATGCAAACTCCTATTGAGATGCATCTTCTTGCGGGTTCCTACGTCGAGTTGACGCAACTCTTCTCGAGTCCATTTCACTACTCCAAAGGAGTAGAGAAGGATCGGAACGGCAAGCATGTTGGTAGCAGACACCTTGTTCTTCCCCGACAGCTCTGAAGACCAGATCTGTCGGAGTCGGTGCTGATACTTGCCGCGGAGAGCGTTTTTCACTACACTCACTTCTTGGGTGGAGCGTTGCTCGACACCCAAGTAAGTGTACGACTCTCCGGCATCTAGATGATGTAAGATGCTTCCGTCCACGAGCTGCACGTCCTCTCCGTAGTCCCCGCATCGTCCTCTCTTGAGATGGACCAGTGCACATTTGTCCAGCCCGAACTCCATACCGACAGCCTGCGTGTACTCCTGTACCACCCTGAGGGACTGGTGTAGGTCCCTCTCTCCGGAGGCATAAAGTTTAAGGTCATCCATGTAAAACAGATGGGTGACCTTATGCCTCCTATCGCCGGGGGTACCGCAGTTGTATCCACGGGTTTTCCGGAGCGAAACGGATAATGGCAGTAGTGAGATGCAAAAGAGAAGGGGGCTGAGGGAGTCTCCCTGAAATACTCCCCTTCTGAATGTTACCGACTCCGTCTGGACTCTATCGTTACCCGATGTAATAGTAAAGCGAGTCCTCCAGAGCGGCATCAGTTGTTCGATGCATCTCACTACGGGACCGGGTACCGCAAGACATCGGAGCAAGTGAACAATAAGCTCATGTGATGTCATATCAAATGCCTTGCGGTAGTCGATCCAGGCCATGGAGAGGTTCCGCTTATACTGCACGGAGTCCTGCGTGACACATCTGTCAATCAACAGGTTCTCCTTGCAGCCAGCGACACCTCTCTTCGACCCTCGTTGCTCATATATCCGTTCGTAAACCGGTTCAACTGCGTGGAGCACTCGCATGTACAGGATGCGTGTAAACACCTTGTAACATGCGTTTAAACAGGTTATCGGCCGGTAGTTCTTTGGGTCAGACAAATCTCCGTTCTTCGGGATCAGCACTGTCCGCCCCTCGACAACCCAAGAAGGAATTTGCTGCTCCCCATTTAGCCATGAATTGAAAATTCTGGCCAAATGGTGGTGGGTAATTTTTTCCACCAGTAGTTGTTTATCCCATCGGGACCCCTCGGTATTATTATTATTATTATTATTATTATTATTATTATTTTTTTTTTTTTTTTTTTACTCCGTTCTTCGGGTAATAGGACGAATGCAGCGGGTCAAAGACCAAGCTTCAATTCGCCTCAGATGTGCCTCTCAGGAAAGATCTTACAATGTTCGCAGTTTGCAACAGTGTAGCCTTTTGCATCAACAGGTAAGTATGTTCTGGCAAGTTTAAAATTTTTAGGTTTTTCTTTAATGTTTTAGGGACGAGTCCAGTAGAAGAAATTATTAGAGGAACTACATTAACAGCTTCAAGATTCCACAGCTGTTCCATTTCGCGGGCTAGGGCCTCATACTTCTCCATCTTTTCTTCATATTTGCGGCATTATTATTATTATTATTATTATTATTATTATTATTATTATTATTATTATTATTATTATTATTATTATTATTATTATTATTATTATTATTATTATTATTATCATTATTATTATTATTAAATGTTAAATATCTCAGAAATTGTGACATCTACGTCACGCATGCTAAGAAATGAAATTAAAGACAATTAATTGCGCTTTCAAATTATTTTTTACTCTTTCCTGTAGCATAAGAAATAAAGAAGTTATGACGGAAATTTATAAGGGGTGGATGCCAACTCCTCTAAGGGGGTGGCACTTAAAAAATATATATATTTATTGGAGCTGAAGTAGAATCAAATTTTAAGAAGAAAAAATTCTATTCAATTTTTCACATAAATTGATAGTTTTTAAGTTATAACGACTTCAAAATTGCGATTTTAGCTTAAAAAAAGGTATTTCCAAATTATAAATTTTTTTTCCAAAAAATAAAAAGAAAATTTCTGGATAGGGCCACCCTTATCACCTAGGGGTATAAAAAATAGCCTACGACCTATTCTCAGACCTACCAAATATACACCAAAAATTTCATAAAAATCGGTCAAGCCGTTTCGGAGGAGTTCGATAACAAACACTGTGACACGAGATTTTTATATATTATATAATGAATAATAATGAATAATAACCCTTTTTTAATTCATGTACTGTGTTCAATTAATTAGTAACTATCTCGGTAACCATCGGCATTTCTTAAGCAGGTAGTTCAGACTTAGAATGGTTATTTAATTACATTTTATCTTTTATATTTAGATTTCCGTTTTCCATGTCATTACAATCCCCTTGTAGAATTTTTTTAATGCGCGCCACGGTCCTTAGGTTAGTGCGCATGCTCATCGTGCTACTATTAGCACACTATGTCCAAGATTGGTAGAGTATAAGGTGGCCTCGTAACGCACGATCCCACCAAAAAATGTCATTAGCCAATGAGCAGCTGGTGTGAAATCAGACCAGATGCAGAGCCTGATCCCAAATAATGTAAGAATTTGTGTAATGTTAATAATTAAGCAAAGAACTCGTAACTGGAACGAGCTCGCAATAACCCGCCTGAGGTAGGGAGTAATTACCTCGTATTTTGAGTCACCATTTTCCATAGTGATAATCAGGATAAGTTGTAGAATATAACACTACAGGTCATAGTATACTTCTGGCCATATTTCGGGCCAGTACGGACCGTCCTTCTAGAAAGAGATAACTGCACCGCAACTGCGCGTTAGAAGAAAAAGGATAATCTGACTATTCATCCCCGCACTCACTTATCGCCTAAAAGCTGAATACGAGAGAACCTTAGAGTCTACAAATCTTGCACTACGTCACGCTTCTGCTGTCAAATGTCGATTTCAATTTGTGTTTTGTTTTTTGTTTTCCCGTAATTTATTATAATTATTCTAAGTATACATTAATTGCATTGCAGTAAGTATTTTTACAATTGTATACAATATAACTACCACATAGTTTTGTTGTCATTTACAGATATTTTATATTTAGACACAGATTTTTTAAAGTTTAATGTGTATCCCTTTGTACATATTATACTAAGCATTCCACCTATATTAGTTATAATAATTAAGGCGTTTGTAGGTATCGATTTTTGGAAAAAAAAACTGAGGTGGTTTTTGTAATGGTCTCGGTCCACGAAAAGGAAGCTTGGTGATCAATATTCAAACGGAAACAATTTGACTGATCATTGAAAAACAGGAGAAAATCCTCCAGATGAAACGTGGACATTTTACGGGGTGCTTAAATCTTATTTTCAAGAAGGTAGGTTCGATCTATTTCAATATTAAGGAGCTTTTGTTTATTTAAATCACAACCATTGGATTTGATTACAACATACGAGTTGTGGTAGGTATTTATTTGTAGTAATTTGCTTTATACCTACTTCAGAGGATTATAGAAGAGCTGCAATTAATTGAAAAGGGCAGAGATCACATCTGATGTAGAGTGAACAAAAACAAATCAAAGGACTATATACAAAAAGCACGTTATTCCTCCCGTCAGATGAACATAATGATATCGAAGAACATATTGGAAGCCGTCGACTTCCCAAGAAATTTTGTCCTCACTAGAAGTTGAAAGAAGATATGTTGTTCTTTTAATAACTCTGGTAGGCATTTAAAATCAAGTACCTAAAATTTCGAATGTTCACTTGAACGAATTTCATATGAAAAAGAAAAATTAATAAAAGCCACACTTCGATTTAGGTGCAAGTGTTTATGCCTAAATCGATGTGTGGTTTTTATTAACGTTTCTTTTTCATCTAAAATTCATTCAAGTGAACATTCAAACCTTCAGGTACATTTAAAATCACAAGCATAAATATTTCCGAATTCCAAAAAAATATCTGTTTTGTAGGTAAAGGACACCGCACAAAATAAATGAAAAAGAGGGCACAGTCAAATGGGCTGAAAATGCAGAATGTCTGAAAATGGCCAGTTTGAAAGGTCAAAGATCAGGAAGATCGGTACCCACTAATGTCATAGTTGAGAGTATTATGTGACAATGAGTTGTTTAATGTAGTTATTCATATTCATAAGACCGGAAATGCCGCAGGTTTCATGAATGAGGTGGTGATTTTTTTAAGGTCCTGTGCTTACTTTAAAGTGAGGGTGTGCGTGCGTGTGTGTGTGTGTGTGTGTGTGTGTGTGTGTGTGTGTGTGTGTGTGTGTGTGTGTGTTTGTATTACATTTACTATGGCATCGTGTGTGTGCATTTCACTACACTATAGCATCCGCTGACTTAATGGCATCATACACACGATGCCATAAAATTTGGAGTGGTTTTTTAGCGTTTCTGGTATCATTATAATCGGATACCAATGACCTTCAATTTTATTTGTGTATGATGCCATAATGTCGTGTTTTACACTACTCACACACACATATTTACTATAGCATCACACCTCACGTAGTCCGGTGCTGCCCCCTATGCAGCATAATTCTCTCTCTGCTTTATAACGTATCTAAGTCGTTGGCAAGTTCATAAGCCGGTGTGATGCCATAAATAATAAAGTGTGTATTTAAGGGTTTTATTTTATTTTATGAGCCACATATATGCAAATGCAGCATGGTAAGTACATTAATATTATCTATTCGCTGTAATTATAAAGACTGAATAATTGAAATTATAATTTAGTAAAGTCAGGTAAAGAAAAGGGCAAGATCAGAAAACAGAAAATTGTGTTTATAATAAGAATAATTTCCCATTTACACATACAATATCGCTTTACTCTGAATACATTATATAAAGAAATAACTATTTATTGATGCAGTTTAGCATGGGGTAAATTTTTAAGTTTATGTGCATAATTATAGATTGTGATTCAAATTTAAATCATAGTCAGTGGGTAGTAAACTTGTAAAAATCTGAATTTACAATATAAAAACATACGGCATGTTGTAAAAATAAATGTAAGTATTAACGAGGTAGCGGTTGTTGAAAATTTAATTTACTTTGTTTTCTTTAATATTTCAATAACGCTTATATGCGAGACTCGAGAGACAAACTCCGTAGATTTTTTCATTGTGCACACAACATTTCTTATAAACTGTTTGTCTCGAGTGAGGAAATATTATTTTTTTAGCAAAAACGATAATTTTCGGATAACTAATTTTCTAATTTATTTACTGGAACTCGTGATAACTTCTTCCTGCTGAATATTTTGTTCTGAAATTTTATTTTTATTACTTTCACAGTTTTTTCGCAGTTTTTTTTTATTTTTGTTGTTCAGATAGGCTTCGAATGTCATGAAACGTCGAGATTTTAAGTTTGACAAAGAAAAAACTTCTGTCTGTAACTTTTCTTGTGAGCGCGATTACTCTGGAACCGCTTAAAATATTGACTTAAAATTTGTATATATTTTAACGAGATCTGGAACTAGACTTTATTTTGCTCTTATTCCGTTGAAGGGTTGAAGGGTAAATAAGTAAATCAAATAACCATAAAATTGGAATTGAGTATATATAGGAGAAGCTTAGATCTCAAATAATTACCACCCCCACCCCACTATTAAAGGGGGCGAAAAAAATAAAATTGTGATTTAGTGTGCGTACAAGTACCAAAGGCCTCAATTTTTTTTGTTCACTTTATCCACCCCCACTACCACCCCCTTCCACCATCCTCTCACTCTTACTACCGATGTAGCATATCGTTTTATGGGTTTTTGGGGTAGGCGATTTCAAATATTATATTATTAAAGTTCCATAAACAATTATTTCCACATACAGAATTTTTTTTGTTGTGAGAGACTTGGATAGAAAATCTGAATGTGGAAGTAGTGATTCCTTGGGCAGCAGTTTTTTTTTAATTCTTCTTTAATGCAGGAACATGAGTAAAAATTATTTGTTACTTAATATTTATGTTAAAATGATTTTTCAAATCTAAAATATGGAAATTACGCAGCTTTACATTCGTTCGTTCGGGGAGTCGAGTTGAGGTCTTTGGTTCCGAAAATATTTTTGAGACCTTAGCTTCTCTTATATATACTAAATACCAATTTTATGGACTCTTACTTGTTTGACTTACCTATTTACCTCCCATTTACCTCAATTTACCCCCAACCTTTCAACGAGATAAGATCAAAATATAATCTAGTTCCAGAACTCATTAAAATACATACATTCCGTTAAAGTTAATAACTTAAACGGTTCCAGAGTAATCGTGCGCACAAAGAAAAAGTTTACAGACAGACAGACAGACAGACATGCAGACAGAAATTTTTTTATTGCTCAAACATAAAATCTCGTCGTTACATGGCATTCTAAGTCTACCTGAACAATAAGAATTTTCAATTTTTTTTTTGCGTTACTATACTTCTACTAGATATGGAAGTAATTTGCTTATTTGGAGGGAATAAGTCATAAAATGACAATTTTGGGTAATCTCAGTTGTAATTGAAAACTAGAACATATAAATGTAACATAACTTATTCAATAAGACATTACAATATTAAAAAAACACGGGTCAAGTGCGAAGGTTTCGTACAACTAAGACAATAAAATAACTTACTTACTAACATACAAAGCACGTTAAATAAAAGCTTGTAATAAATATATGTCGCACTTGAAGCTGTAACACCCTTATAACTTTTTTAGTCTTTTTCTGATTTGAGCCAAATTTTACTAAAAGATAGAACGCATTAGGATCTACTTATGTCCAAAAAGTATTCGCTACTGCCATCTTTTTTTTTTTCATCATCGATTTTCTCATCAACAGCAACAATGTTCTTATTAACCAGGGAGAACAGTTTTAGTTTGAAACTACTCGGAAAATGTGATAATTATGTTTTATCTATAATAATAAATATATAAAAAATATCTTAATATGTTCTATCACTTTTAATTGATAAAATAAATATTGACGAGTTGGTGAGTTAAAAAAAAACATATTATGTTTTAGAAATCCATTGTTTTATTACAACAATTTTTTCTACCAAAAATACAATGTTTTATTTCTCTCACTGAAACAGTGCATGTGGCATCATACATTGAAACGTCTATATATAGGTACTTATGGCATCTGATGCCGTAATCGCCTTTAACTTATTTTCCCTCTAGCCCCCACAAAAGTGAGTGTATCGCTATGGCGATTATATCAGGTTAAAATATTATCATTCAAAGGTTAATCTATCTAAGTAGATTGAATGATGCCATTTTTTGGTCTGTTGCACAGATGCCATAACATATGCCGCACCGGGTAGGTGTGTGTGTGTGTGTGTGTCTTTGTAGCCCATTAACTGTGACACTTTGTGTGTGAATATGCCTGCACTGTGGAATCTGCGCACTTTATGGCACCATACACTCGATGCCATAACTTTTTATGTCTTTATTCGACTATTCAATGGGCCCACCGATAAGACCGAGTGCACGTGACCTCAAGCTCACCCCCCTCTAATCAATCCAGATCCATCCAGACTATTCATTCAATATGTATACTCAGGAACTCAACTTGTAAAATATTGTGTATTTTTTGCCACAGTTATTCCTAGTTCATGTGTCGATACACAGTATTGTGGCACGCATTTATTTCAACCAACAGCGCTGCTGCGGCGGAAACACGAAGTTCATTTTATGGTTGCAGTATCTTTACGTTCGGAACTCTTCGGCTCCAATGTTCTTCTGTCTCACTTTATAGCATTCCCAAATGATTCAATATTTGACTTCTTATTTCGTGTACGGTTGTTATGAGGCGCGTTGACGAAGTTATAAAGTGCCTCACCGTATGGGCAGATTTCTAAATTCACCGGTGGATCGCATCGGTAAGCAATAACATTATTTTATTGGCTATTTTGAAAAACATAGCCAATCAGCTTCGTATTTTCTCCACCCGGTGCGTACACCGGTGAATTTAGAAAAGTGCGGTATTATAATATATTTTAATATTGTAATTCGTTTACCACTAATTTGACAACGTTAACTCGAGAAAAATGAAAGGATTTTAACTTGAAAATGCAAAACTAATATTGTTTTATTAAAAATTTACCGAAGTGAATGTTTATTCAATAAAATAATTTTATCAATAGGCATTTTTAAAAGGTATTTTTATTTATAGGTTTAGTGTCATTGAATTTGAGAGAATTCGTGCCGTTTTTAGAGAAAGTGTCTAAGGTATGGGTTACAATTTTTTATAATTCTACAGATTTTGTCAATTCTAAAAACGTATATACTCAAAATATGTTCTTCATGTCTTGGCAGACGTTTCGTGGCCCATGCCTTATTCTAGCTGACCTTCTTTTGCTGTATGGCACGTCTGACAATATTAGGTACCTATATATGCAGTGATTAAAATTATTCGTAGAAATAAGGAGTCGGGTAAACTTTGTAGAAAATTAAATTAAAATCATTCCCGCATATATAACAAAATAATTAGGAATATTATACAACGTGTCGTCGAATTGATTTGACCTTAGGAACATTTTTTTATTTCTGATTTTACAACAAAAAGTTATTCTTGAAGAAAAGCAGTATTGGAAACGTCTAAAGTAATATTGGATATACGGGGTAATCGAAAAGTTACTATATTTTAAAAAATTTAAGGGAAATTATTTTGCTTATTTTGCTTCCACATCGTGGAGGTATAACGCAAAAAAATCTGAAAATGTTTTTTCTTCACATAGGCTTAGAATGTCATGAAACATCGAAATTTTAAGTTTGAACAAAGAAATTCTGTCTGTAGTTTTGTCGGTCTGTAATTTTTTTTATGCGCACGATTCCTCTAGAACGGGTTTTGATATTGACTTGAAATTTGGTACACGTATGTATTATAGCGCGATCTGGAACTTGATTACATTTTGATCTTATTTCATTGAAGAGTTGGGGGTAAATGGGGGTAAATAGGTAAAGCAAGCAAGTAACAGTCCTTAAAATTGGGATTTAGTGCATGTACAAGAACCGATTTTTTTTTTTGGAATTAGCCATCCCCACTCCATTATTAAAGGGGGTAAAAAAATTAAAATTGTGATTTAGTGTGTGTGCAAGAACCAAAGGCCTCAAAATTTGTTTTGACATCAACCAATCTCTACCAACCCCCTTACCACCTCCACTCCATTAATAAAGGGGAGAAAAAATAATTGTGATTTAGTGTGCGCAGAAGAACTAAAGGTCTCAAAATTTTTTTTGGCATTAGCCACCCTCACCACCGCGCCCAGTACCATCCCCACCCCATTATTAAGGGGAGCGAAAGAATTAAAATTATGATATAGTGTGTGTATGTCCAAAACCAGAGGCCTCAAAGTTTGTTTTGACGTCAGCTACCACCCCCACCGCAAATTTGGATGTGGAAATAGTGATTCCTTAGGCAGCGTTTTTTATTTTATAACCGGAAAATTAGTTTAAAATTATGATTGTATTTTAATTTTTTTTAATTCATTTTTGTATTGAAACTTACATCACCAATGCCACAAATAAATAAAAATCAATAGAAATAGTTTAAAAATAAACTTAATTTTAAACAACTTTTCTTTATATTTTCTCGTTATAAAATGAAAAATAAAACTATAAATTGCTCTATAAATTCTTTTATGGTTTATAACTGACAACAAAAAAAAAAAACTTCTAAATTAAATGTCGGTTTAGCAGTTAAAATTACGACTCAAACTGATGGCTACATATTTTTTTACAATTTTAGTAACGCAAAAAAAAATTTGAAAATTTTTATTGTTCAAATAAGCTTAAAATGTCATGAAACGTTGAGATTTTAAGTTTGAGCAAAAAAAATTCTATCTGTCGGTCGGTCTGTAACTTTTTTGTGCGCATGTTTACTCTGGAACCGTTTGAGATATTGACTTGAAATTTGGTACACGTATGTATTTTAACGAGATCTGGAACTAGATTATATTTTGATCTTATTCCGTTGAAGGGTTGGGGGGTAAATTGAGGTAAATGAGGGCAAGCAAGGAGTCCATATAGTGGCGTAACAGAAACTGAGTGGGCCCCCGCAAACGTTTTCAGGGGCCTCCTCTCTATAACGAGTGGAAAATGATAATTCTTATCTTCATTACTGTTAGGTTCAGGTTTATAAATTTTTGAATTAGTTAATCATGTGATAATTTAATTAGGCTTAAACCTACACTGAGTATTGTACATAATAAATCAGTAAACAATTCGAATTTATTGCATAATCTTAGGTAGACGGTAGACATAACATATTAGGTACCTAGTTATTAAGTCACTATAAGTAATATTCCAGCAAACGTGATACAAAATCAAAATGTTAAAACAGTATAATGTTGCTTACAATGTATGGTAGTAGCAGGGGTAGAAGTGGTCGAGCGAAAAATAACATTATTTATAAATAACATTATTTATGAATTTAATTCATTGAATTATGAAATGAAATACATATCTGTGAAAAGCAAAGCTGGCCGCAGAGTTTTGAATGGGGATCGGCCATCCGTCAATGTGGGCCCCCCACCGCGGTGTGAGGTCTGCGGGGGTGTTTGTTACGCCACTAAAATTGGTACTTAGTATATACCTATAAGAGAAGCTAAGGTGTCAAATTTTTTTTTGCATTAGCCACCCCCATTACCACCCCCTATTAAAGGGGGTGAAAAAAAATAAAATTGTCATTTAGTGTGTGTAAAAGAACCAAAGGCCTCAAAATTTCTTTTTACTTTATTCATGATGATTATGATTTAAAATTGAGATTATCACTTATCACAGAAGAAAACAAGCGATTTTTCGATATAAAATACCTCGTAAAATACATAAGAAGTTTTGTAAGAATTATATTTATTTTAAATTCTCGAAAATTCAAGAATACGCTAAGGCTTACGAGAGAAAAAATCTGAATAATTCAATATCTCGGTTTGAATATTACAAAAATCTAATTGAAATCTTGCATTTTTTAATCCTACCTTTTGCCTCGGTCTTACGGGCCTTGGCAACTAAATTCCACATTATGTAATTTCATTAACATTTTATACTTTATGTCTGTGGCACCCTAATACACTTTTCACTAGATAGCTACTATACTTATGGAATCGCAGATATACAATTCATGTTAATGGCACCTGGCATTGATTCCACAATTCGCGTTTTTTAATATGTTATACTTTATAACGAGTGTAACGAACAATAATTTATTGCCTGATCAAATGCACAGGGCTATACGTTAAACGGCATCGTAAATTATTACAATTGGGTGCGGTAAATACCCTGTCAAAAAATCCTTATAAAAACTTATTAAAAAAAACGTATAAGTTTTTATAATTTTTGATGTGTGTATTTGAAATGTGTTTTAATTGTAAATTCTCATATGGTATCTACCAGTATTGATGAGTTTTTATAGTATATGTAATTAAAAGTTTTTATAGGTTTTTTTAGTAATTTGAATGTAAATTCCTATATATCTATTAGTATTGATGAGTTTTTATAGTACACGTAATTAAAAATTTCTATAGGTTTTTATAGGTTTGTATAGTGTTTTGAATGTAAATTCCCCATAGAAATTCTATTACTATTTATAGGTTTTTTTACAGATTTTGGTTGTGTATTTGAAGTATATTTTTAATGCCAAATCCCATAAACTTACTTGTAAGTAAATATTATTTACTTACTATTAATATTTCAAATATCAATAGTAATATAGTGGTAAACACTAAATACTGCAAAAGTCCTTGTTTCCTCTAGCGTTCTAGCCTAAACGCATTAGCAGTAAAAGAGAATGCTGTACTTTTAATTTAACAAGCCCGCACTAGTTTCTTAGGTCACATTAGATAAGATATGAATCAGCGACATGTATAACAGCTCCCTCTACTGCAGGCTGGAATATGTAACACTAAACTTTCATAAGTTTTAATTATGTGTGTGTGTGTGTTTTAAATGTACATTCCTCGTATGAAACCTATTAGTAAACGTAAGTTTCTATAGTATTTGAAATACAAAGTTTCTTATAAGTTCTAAATGTGGTCTGATGTGCGGCTATTTGAAATGTGTTTTAACCTCCCCACAATAAAATTGTGGGAGGTTACTACAATTAGTCCAAAATCGAAAATTGAGATAACATCAAATCTTTACGTTTTGAGGTCCCAGGAACCCAAAAAAGTTGTTTTTGAAAAATGTCTGTATGTGTGTATGTGTGTGTGTGTGTGTGTGTGTGTGTGTGTGTGTGTGTGTGTGTGTGTGTGTGTGTGTGTGTGTGTGTGTGTGTGTGTGTGTGTGTGTATGTATGTTAGCACGATAGCGGCGAAGCTACTAAACGGATTTGGATGAAACTTTGCATGAGGGTTTCTTTAGTGCTCCAGAAGATCTGAAAAGGTTTTGGTTGAGATCGGATTACGTTTAGTGCCGTTTTGGCACAACAAGTTGTTTATTTTATGATTACTTCAATTTGAAATTGAACCATTGAAAAGCAGTAAAAATTCCGATTTCAACGATATATCACACTTGCACTTTTTCTATTTGGTTTCCGTGAAAAAAATTAAAAAACAAAAATTTCACTTGTTTTGTCCTCAAAGCAGTGCAATGTACAGGGTGATATTCTAAAAATGACAGAGGTGTTCAGTGATTTCGGCTGATAACTCGGGAACGGTTGAAGATATCGAACTGAAATTTGAAACGTAGGTATAAATATTGTAGACGGACGGATTACGAGTGAATTAATAATACACCTACGTCACATGACGTCACAAATAAGAAAAATTCTTAGAAACTGGTGCAGATATCGACTTAACTATTGGAAACATCCAATTAAAGTTTGAAACGTAGGTGGAAATATTGTAGATGGATGGAATACGAGTGAATTAAAATTACACCTACGTTCTGATGACGTCGTAAAAGCATAAAATTCTTATAACAGGCGAACTGATGATATCAAAAAAATATTTCTACAAGACGAGTCACGAAATTTTTTTTTTAATTTCCAAGAAATATCAAATTTTCGGAGAAATGTCACTTTTCATAAAAATGTCAGATTTTTAAAAAATGTCAAATTTTCGGAGAAATGTCACTTTTCAGAAAAATGTCAAATTTTCGAAAAAATTTTAAATTTTCAGGGAAATGTCACTTTTCAGAAATATGTAAAATTTTCAGAAAAATGTCACTTTTCAGAAAAATGTCAAATTTTCGAAAAAACGTCAAATTTTCGAAGAAATGTCACCTTTCAGAAAAATGCCAAATGTTTGAAAATTGTCAAATTTTCGGAGTAACGTCACTTCAGAAAAATGTCAAATTTTCGAAAAAATGTCAAATTTTCAGAGAAATGTCACTTTTCAGAAAAATGTCAAAAATTTAGGAAAATGTCAAATTTTCGGAAAAATGTCACTTTTCAGAAAAATGTCAAATTTTCGAAAAAATGTTAAATTTTCAGGGATATGTCACTTTTCAGAAATATGCCAAATTTTCAGAAAAATGTCACTTTTCAGAAAAATGTCAAATTTTCGAAAAAAGTCAAATTTTCGAAGAAATGGCACCTTTCAGAAAAATGCCAAATGTTTGAAAATTGTCAAATTTTCGGAGTAATGTCACTTCAGAAAAATGTCAAAAATTCAGGAAAATGTCAAATTTTCGGAAAAATGTCACTTTTCAGAAAAATGTCAAATTTTCGAAAAAACGTCAAATTTTCTAAGAAATGTCACCTTTCAGAAAAATGTTACCTTTCAGATCAATGTCAAATGTTTGAAAATTGTCAAATTTTCGGAGTAGTCACTTCAGAGAAATGTCAAATTTTCGAAAAAAAGTCAAAGTTTCGGAGAAATGTCACTTCAGGAAAATGTCAAATTTTCAGAAAAATGTCAAATTTTATTAAATGGACTCAAAGGAAAATTCCCAAAAAATACTACGAATCCATTTGTGGTATAAGTTCTCTGCTAGTGTGTTAAAGCGTGCAGACTGTATGCTGAGTATTTTTGACGTGTCAAGTGCATCGAGAGATTATAAGTTTTTTCGACGTTTATAAAGCCCACGGATGGCGTGAGAGGCCATCCTGAACCGCTTACAAGCCCTACAAATGTAAGCAACCCCACCGGAACGCTTTCGGTGAGTTTTTTCCAATAAAACTTTAAAAGTGACAGTGACATTATATTTTAAAAAGTATTTCCGCTACTTCCGGCATCCCGCCGGAAATTCTTCCGGCAACATAACCTAAAAATAGTACTACATAACCTAAAAACAATTTAAGACATTGGTACCAACCTAAACATTTTTCAAAAACCAAAGTCACCAGAGAAACATTGGAACCAAAAATTTGACAGCTATCACTTCCCCGACCGATTTAGTGAAAAATTGGTCGAGGCCAAAAAATAAAACAAAATATACCAACTCAAACTTAAACGATCCACCATGAACACTACCCTGGCTACATCTGGCAGGGAAGCTGTGCACCAAGAGTTATATGGTTTTTTCCAAAGATGGCCATCCCTGCCATCCATCCCATTACCAACGAACAGGTTTTCTCGTTTAGTTGTTTCCCGTATCAATAATCAAAATTATTAAGTGCTCTTGCCTACGAACGTTTTTATAGAATTGTGTTTATTTTTATATTCATTTTAGGTCCATGTGGACACATTATAATTTTAACCTAGTCTTTAAGCCTGCCTACAGAAGACAGGAGCTACTTTTCTATTTTTCTCCAAGCCAAACCGGACCTACCCCGTCCAGCCTCACTCGCCACGGCGGTGTTCACCGTGGTTGTCTGGCTGGCCCCGGGCTAGGATCCGATGAAGCATATATTTGTATTAAAAACATTGAATAAAACGTTAATGTTGTGCAGACTATAAATTTAACACTCAAGTTCTTAGGTCCAAATCCCACCGAACGAAAGACTTTTTTCTGATTTAATACGAAAAAAATATTTCAACTTAATAAATATAATTAAATGAGATCGTTCATATTGTTTAGTGCTCTTTTCGGCTTCAAAGATTCACCGGGTGGCGAGGTTCCAGCCGCTTCCAGTAGCTGCCGATTTTTTTATGTAAATTCCTTGCCTGAGGTCTATCAGCATTTGCATATATTAATAGGAAATGCGAAGTTTTTATAATATTTGCTGCGTACAATGGGTTTTTAATGTAAATTAGCTATATGGAGTCTATCAGTAGTTATATGTAGTAGTATAATTAAGTTTTTATAGTATTTGAAATACAAAGTTTTTATAAGTTCTGAATGTGGTTTGATGTGATTATTTGAGATATGTTTTTAATGTAAATTCCTTGCCTGAGGTCTATCAGCATTTGCATATATTAATAGGAAATAATACGAAGTTTTCATAAGATTTACTGCGTACAGTGGGTTTTTTATGTAAATTCCCTATATGAAGTCTATCAGTAGTTATACGTTTTCGCGGTAATTGAAATATGAAGTGATATAGATATTTTATATGTATTTGTTAAATATTTTTAACGAAAATTCTCCATACGAGGCCTATCAGTATTTGTAAGTTCTTATATGGTGTTTGAAATGAGAAAGTTTTATAGGTTCAGATGTGTCTAAGTTTTTGAAGAATTTGAAATGTGTTTTGAATGTAAATTCCTTGCCTGAAGTCTATCAACACTTGCACGTTTTAATAATAAGCACGAAGTTTTTATAAAATTCTATGAGGATATGCGATGGGGTTTAAAGTAAATTCCCTGAATGAAGTCTATCAGTATATTTATAAGTATTTATGGTAATTAAATTGCGAAGTTTTATAGGTTTTTATATGAATTTGAAAGATATTAATGTAAATTCTCAGTACGAGGCCTATAAGTATTTATAAATTTTTATGGCGTTTGAAACACAAAAATTTTATAGATTCTGTGAGTTTTTAATGTATATTCCTCCTTTGAGGTCTATTGTAAGACTTTTGTGGGAATAAGAGGGTTTTCAAAAATACAATGTGTATATAGTATATACTTACAATGAATTTTAATGTAAATGATATGAAATCTATTGTATTAGTAAGTTTAGTTTAGTAAGTATTGTAACTTTTTTAGGTTGACTACTGTTGAAATCCCATGAAAAATTTTCAAATTAATAGTTGTAAATAATACTTTTCAATGGGTGCACTGAGAAATCCTTATTAAATTCTTATATAAAACTAAACTAATAATAACCCTTCAAATTTTATAAAAACAATATACTAATTATTTCTTATTAAATGTTATAAAATTCATCCCTGGTTTCCTGATGAAACATTATTAGTTTTACCACTATTGGAACCCCATGAACTCAAATTAATAGTTGTAAATAATTATTAATACGTTTTAATAGATGTCCCTATAAATCCTTATTAAATTCTTATATAAACTAAACTGATATGGACCTATGAAGTCTTATAAAAATAAGTACAAATATATCCTTATAAAAATGTATAAAATGCCTATTAGGAACTCCTTGGTATATCTTCTCAATTTCATTACTCTTCAGATGCCAAAGAAAGTCACAAAATTATTCGATGTAATTCCTTATTAGTACTTTTTAATACGGATCCTTATAAATCCTTATTAAATTATTATATAAACTAAAACTGATAACAATCTCTCAGATCTTATAAAAACCATATACTAATTGTTTCTTATAAAAGATTACAGAACTCGTATTTGATTTTACTGATAAAACCTTTTCAGTTTCAACACTTTTCAGATCACATGAGAACTTATCAAATTAAAAGTTGTAATGCCATATAAAAACTGTTTTTAGTATAAACACTTATGGAAACATACCAATAACAACATGGGTATTCCAACTCAATTACGATTCCTTTAGATACTTATTCACCCCAATATAATTTCTATATGGCAAAATTAATGTACTGTATAAAACCTTATAAACCAGATAGGCTCTTATGATTACCCATAAAAAATGTATAATTATCTATAAGTTTGAAATAGGATTTTTTGACAGGGTAATCTGCTGGAAACAATTTGTGTGTGCATACGCCTATATTGTGGAACCAAATTATGGCGCCATTCACTCGATGATATATTTTTGTCCTTATTTGATTATACGTTTAATGTGCTTACTTAAAAATAGTAAATGGTGTGTATATTTTGCCACAGTTGGTTCCAGTTCATGTTGTGAATACACACAGAAGTGTGGCACACGATAGTTTAAACCAACAGTGCCGTGGTGGCCATAAAGTAATCACTAATAATAACACAGGTCTACAAAAAAATATGAAAATTCTGCTCCAAGGACTTAACTTATCATGCCTTAAGTATTTTTGTGTGCTGAAACCGAATTTTAAATTTAGAAACTTGGAAAGAAAACGTATTTTAACGATAAAAACCGGAATTTACTCGAAATCTACGTTGTAGAAAATGTTTACCATTGAAAATTCGGATTCACCACACAAAAATACTTAAGGCATGATAGGATTTGTCCTTAAAACAGAAATTTTTTTTGTAGACCTGTGCAACAGGTGCATCTCTGCACAGGTCTACAAAAAAAATCTGTTCCAAGGACTAAACTTATCATGCCTTAAGCATTTTTGAGTCTAAATCTGAATTTTCAATTTAAAAAATTTTCTACCGCGTAGATTTCGAGTAATACGGTTTTTTGACAATAAAAACCGAAATCTACGCGGTAGAAAATTTTTTAGATCGAAAATTCGGATTCAGCACACAAAAATACTTAAGGCATGATAAGTTTAGTCCTTGGAGCAGATTTTTTTTTGTAGACCTGTGTAATTTTGCACTATTACGTTTGGGGATATTCGGTTCAATGATCTTTCTGTCACACTCACACTACACACTTTTGTATCATGGTTTCTAACTCAAATAAGGACAAAAATATTTCATCGAGTGTATGATGGCATAACTAGGTTCCACAATATAGGCGTATGCACACACAAAGTGCTTGCAGTAGATTATAAACTACACCCCCAATTGTAATATTTTACGATGTCGTCTGTCGTATAGCATTTGTTAGGCAATAGATTATTGTTCGCTACACTCGTTGTTAAGTTTAATATATTGAAAAAGGTCTATTGTGGAATCAGATGCCAGATGCCATTAACATGAATTGTGTATCTACGGTTCCATAAGTATAGTAGCTACCTAGTAAAAAGTGTATTTAGGATGCCACAAATATAATGTGTAAAATGCTGATGAACTGCCATAATGGTGATTTTAATATAAAGTATCCGTGTAATAGTAAAGTGTAACTTCTACGATGTCTGAATTTTGGCCAAAAATTCGTAATCCGCGTAGCCGAAAATCCCCAGATATCGATCTTGAGTAGAATCAGACAATAAATGACGAAATTCGACTGGATATATTGACGTCGCCATCTTGAATTCTTACATTTGGTATATCAAGAATAAAAACCGCTGCCCAAGGAATCACTACTTCCACATCTAGATTTTCTATCCAAGTCTCACAGCGAAAAAAATGTTGATACTATATTTGCACTCCACTATGTGGAAATAATTGTTTATGGAACTTTAATAATACAATATTTGAAATCGTCTACTCCAAAAACCGATAAAACGATATGCCACATTGTGGTTGTAGGTGAGTTGTAGTGGGGGGGGGGGGGTGGATGAAGTAAAAAATATTGAGGCCTTTGGTTCTTATACACACATTAGATCATAATTTTATTTTTTCATCCCCTTTAATAATGGAGCGGGGGTGGTAATGGGTGATAATGACAAAATAATTTTTGCGATCTTAGATTCTGTTAAATATATAGTCCAATGAATGAATGCTCAAAAGGGGATTATAAAGAACATGGAGGAGGGAAGAATTTTCCTTTCCAGGAATTTGTTGGGGGTAGTTAGGAGGTAAACATACTAAAAGTCCCTGCCCCTAGCCCCGCCGCTTCAGGGGGGGGGGGGAAGGTTCCTTTTTTCGATTCTTCGCTTATAACTCTGAAACGATGCGTCGTGCGGAAGAAGGTAATCTATGCAAAATTAAACATAATTAAATTTCCTACAACAATGTTTATATTCATTTTCTTCCTATGTGTTATAGTTTACGAGATATTCGCCAGCCAAAATAGATAATTAATTAATAAATTAATTAATTAGGTAGCCCCGCCGCTCGGGGGGGGGGGGGGGGTGGAAAAGTTCTTTTTTTCGATTCTTCGCTTATAACTCTGAAACGATGCGTTGTGCGGAAGAAGGTAATCTATGCAAAATTAAACATAATTAAATTTCCTACAAGAACGTTTATATTCATTTTCTTCCTATGTGTTATAGTTTACGAGATATTCGCCAGCCAAAATAGATAATTAATTAATAAATTAATTAATTAGGTACCTTGGATATTTCTATCAAAGCGGTTTACCGTGGTCTGCTAATAAATTACAGTCATAAAACAATCTTTATTTTGCAACACTCGACGTATTTAGTAACGTAAAATTTTATCGAAATCTATAGATTTCCTTAAATATACAGTGCGACTCACTTAAAATTAAGACACCCTTTTAACTTTTTATTTTCTTTCCGATTTGAATCAAATTTCACTCAAGCATAGAACAAATTAGGATCTACTTATGACCAGAAAAATATTCGCCTGCTTCAAAGACAAAGTCACCTGCGGTACCAAAATATGCGGAAAAAATAAAAACATTTTGATTGTTAAAAATTCTAAAAATGCATCGGATTGGCGCCACAAACGTACATACACCAAAATTTGATTTGGTTATGGATAGGGATTTCTCATACATAAGCTCATTTGGCAAATGGATCCTCAGTTTCCGCAATTTGTGGTGGAGACGTGAAATTCGACAAGACCCAATAATATGATTTTTAATTTTTTTCAGCATATTTTGGTACCGCAGGTGACTGCCCTTGTAGCAGGCGAATATTTTTCTGATCATAAGTAGATCCTAATTTGTTCTATACTTGAGTAAAATTTTATTCAAATCGGAAACAAAGTAAAAAAGTTATAAGGGTGTCTTAATTTTAAGTGAGTCACACTGTATATTTAAAGAAATGTATTATAGATTTCGACAAAATATTACGTTAGTAAATACGTCGAGTGTTGTAAAATAAATTAATAGTTTAAAAAATAAAACAAAAAACATGCTTTTATAAATACTGCACTAAAAAGCAAAAAATAATCATCGAACGTGTTCTCTCTGTCTACCCCGTAAGGGCCTTAGTGTAAGCCGTGTTTGTAATTAAGTATAATATTTGAGTATAACAGCGTGGGGCGCTTTTCTTTTAATATAATGATGTCTTCAGCGTTTTAATTATCGAACTCGTTCGAAATAGCGTTCGAGAAGCGCACCCGCCTTTATACTCAAATATTATACTTAATTACAAACACGGCCTACACTGAGGCGCTTACGAAGTAGACAGAGAGAACAGGTTCGATGATTATTTTTTACTTTTTAGTGCAGTATTTATAAAAGCATGTTTTTTTAGTTTTTTAAACTATTAATTTATTTTTTACTTTTTAGTCTCATATTTAAGGAAAGAATTTAGGCACTTTCGAAAAATTAATTTGTTAAATTTGGACCGAATAATTGTAATCTGCAACCTCAATAACCCACAGATACCGATTTTAAGTCGAATCCGACGATAATTGATAAAACGTATCGGCCATATTGACGCCGCCATTTTGAATTTTTAAACTCTGATCACATATTTGTTTTCTACTTATCAAGCTCATTACTTTGATACCCATATCAAGGGAATCCGACGATAATTGATAAAACCCATCCGCCATGTCGACGCCGCCATTTTGAATTTTTAAGTAATGATCACATATTTGTTTTCTACTTATCAAGCTCTTTCTTTTGATACCCATGTCAAGGGAATCTAACGATAATTGATAAAACTTATCCGCCATGATGACACCTCCATTTTGAGTTTTTAAGGATTGATCACATATTTGTTTTCTATTTATCAAACCCTCATAACCTTTCCCATATCAAGGGAATATAATTAATAAAACGTATCGGCCATATTGACGCCGTCATTTTGAATTTTTAAACTTTGATCACATATTTGTCTTTTACTTATCAAGCCCTTTATTTTGATACCCATATCAAGGGAATCTGACGATAATTGATAAAACCCATCCGCCATATCGACGCCACCATTTTGAATTTTTAAGTTATGATCACATGTTTGTTTTCTACTTATCAGCTCTTTCTTTTATACCCATATCAAGGGAATCCGACGATAATTGATAAAACTTATCCGCCATGTTGACACCGCCATTTTGAATTTTCAAGGTTTGATCACATATTTGTCTTCTACTTTCAAACCCTTTCTTTTGATATCCATATCAAGGGAATCCGACGATAATTGATAAATCCTATCCGCCATGTTAACGCCGCCATTTTGAATTTTTACGTTTTGATCACGTATTTGTTTTCTACATATCATGCTTTTTATTTTGATATCTATATCAAAGGAATTTGACGATAATTGATAAAACCTATCCGCCATGTTGACGCCGCCATTTTGAATTTTGAAGTCTTGATCACATATTGTTTTCTACTTATCAAACCCTTTCTTTTGATAACCATATCAAGGGGGTTGTAAAGAAAATTATAATCCGCCATCCTGGGGCGGCGGCCATTTTGAACGTATTATAATATTGAGTGTATCATATTGTATTTTCAACAGAGCTACACATAATTGCCAAATTTCATGATGATACAACAATTAAAAGTGGGTGAAATTCAGTTCCTTAGACCTTATTACATAGATAGATACATAGTTAGATAGATAGATAGTTAATTAGATACAGGTCGACTTAATAAAAGCATGTTAATAAAGATTGTTTTATGACTGATTTACTAGCAGACCACGGTAAACCGCTTTGATAGAAATACTGAAATTACCCAATTAATTTATTTATTAATTATCTCTTTTGATCAGGCGAATATCTTGTAAACTATAACACATAGGAAATGAATATAAATATTCTTGAAGGAAATTTAATTATGTTTAATTTTGCATAGATTACCTTTTTCCGTACGACGCATCGTTTCTGGGTTATGAGCGAAGAATCGAGAAAAATAGTTTTTCCACCCCCCTCTCCCCTGAAGCTGCGGGGCTAGGGGTGGGGACTTTTAGTATGCTTACCTCCTAACTACCACCAACACATTCCTGAAGAGGAAAATTCTCCCCTCCTCCATGTTTTCTACAACTCTTTCGTTGACTGGACAAATACAAATTTAATGGACTCTTACTTGCTTGATTTACCACAATTTACCCCAATTTACTCCCCAACCCTTCAACAGAATAAGATCAAAATATAATCTAATTCCAGATCTCGTTAAAATACATACATGTACTAAATTTTAAGTCAATATCTTAAACGGTTCCAGAGTAATCTTGTGCACAAAAAGTTACAGGCCGACAGACAGACAGAACGACAGACATAATTTTTTTTTTACTCAAACTAAAATCTCGATATTTCATGACATTCTAAGCATATTTGAACAATAAAAATTTTCAGCATTTTTTTCGTTACTATTACTTCCACTGGATGTGGAAGTAAAAATAAGAAAGACAAGAAATAAGCTAAAAAAAAAAATTAATCATATCGAATTTCAGTAAAAAAAAGGTAATTAAAAAAGGCCCCTATATAATTGTAGTGGTGGGTCCTGTATATATTCTAAAATAACTTCTACTATTGCAATATTTAAAGTTTTAGTTATCTCCTGGTTAGAAAAACTCCTAATGCAGATTGTGCACCGAGTAATTTCTCTTAGCTTTTCTTATATTCCAACTCTATTGTTAAAGTTCATCAAATAAATATTGTGTTCTGCGCATGTCAAAATATTCCTTACACTTCGGAAATCTTCGGGATGCTATCCTTATGGCATTTCGTGTACATTTTACGGTAGGGTATATATTTAAGGCACCCTGACACACTTTTATTTCAGGCTCCTATGCTTATGGAATCGTAAAGATACACTTCAATTTAATGGCATCTGATTCCACAATTGATTTTTTTATATATTGGTCGATATAGCGAGTGTATCGAAAAATCATTTATTACCCAATGATACGCGCAGTTCAGGCTACCCCCGGAACAACCGGTTTCATTGGTGTCACAACTGGGTGCAGTTCATGATATGCGGTAAGCATTGCCATACACGTATGTGTGTGTGTGTGGTGGTTAGCGTGCTTGAGAGAGTGAAAGTGTGTTCCAATCAAAGAGTTCTATAAATAGAGGATACAAGCTGCATAAGCGTAATGTATAAGCAGTGGACAGCGCGCAACCGGTGTGAGCATTCTCATCCTTCTCACACAGTTCGTTTTCTCTTTGTCGCACAGTACATGAGGGGCTGTGTTGCTTTGTAAAACAGAGTGGAGAGCAAAGGAGAGGGCACGAGGTGTGCGACAAGGACAAGGATGCTCGCGTCGTCCAGCAAATCAACGGCTTGTCTCCCCTAGTCAGAACTCTTTGGTTGATATGTGCAAACACATTAGAATAACAACGTTAAACAAATCCTCGTCATAATATGATACTCTCAACTATGACAGCGGGTACCGATATTCCTGATCTTTGACCTTTCTTATCTCAAGAACTTTCGATTTTCAGATATTGCGCCTATGAAAACTTTTGATCAGGATATTATGAACTACAACATACTACATTTTCAGCCCATTTGACTTTACCTTCTTTTCCATTTATTTTGTGCCTGCCGTGTCCTTTATAATATCAATTTGTTTAATTTATGTTTGATCAGTTATATTTTTTTCTGTAAGATCTTTGTAAGATGTTTTTATATTTTTCAACTTTATCATGGCCAGTTTTTAAAGAGAAATAAGTACCTATTGAAATATAATACAATGTATTTTCTTTTGTAGTTGAACAGGCACGTGTATCTCCTCGTCTAGACAGGAAGGAAATAGCTTCTCCTAAAAATTGGAAAAGCTAAAAGAAAGTATTCAACCAATAGGATCAGTCACAGATGATGTGTTGAGAATGAAAAGTGGACTTTCGCAATTACAAGTATCACCATCGGCAATACCTGGACACTGGTTTTGAAAATGTAAGCCCTCCAATTTTTACTATTTTTTACTTACTGACAAAAAATTCGTTATAGTAAAATATGACAGTTCATAAGTTGCAAAGAAAATTTTTTTGTTAAAAAAAATCTCAATTGAAATTTTTGTCACAATTGTTTTTTTATTATTGCAATTCATTTTTGTAACAAAAAAATAAAAATATATTTAAAGTAACAGAACTGTTTTATTTATACCTCTTCCTATTTTATAATTTAAGATGCATACTTAATTGTTACAACAATGTAAAGTAATTAATAAAATAAAATCATGTTTTGTTCTTGGCAATTTAAAACACGATTTGAAACAGATAAAACTTTAAGGTAATGTAATATGATGATTAGATTTTTTCATAAATAACATGTTAAATATGATTTTTAAGCTGAAGTTTTAGAGTGATATGTGTTTGATCCATTTTAAAATGGTTTTTAACAGATCTTATTAACGTAAAACTATTTTTTTAACATATATTCTTGGACCTTTGTAAAGTATTGTTATGGAAAATACAATTTTATTTAAGTTTATTTAGCATTTGTGTGCTCCATTCAATAAAATTTGATGAATAAAACATTTGACTTTAGTTGAAAACTAATGGTAAAAACAAATTTTCTGTGCACATATTCCACATTTACTTACATAATATTCTTCACAAGGAATGTGAAATGTGGAAAATTAGAATGAGTACCTAATAATTGACTGTAACAATTAAACTTTAAAATTAGATATTGGATTTATTATATGAAAGTACTTCACTCATATCATGTATTCTCTCGAGTTTAATTATTATAATAATTTATTATTTGCTGTAATCATAGATGAGTCGCTGCGTCATACTGAACATATTCAGAATGAAGCAGCGACTCATCAGTTATTACAGTAAGTAATAAATTATTATAATAATTAAACTCTGAAGAAAATACATGGCATGAGTGAAGTACTTATAGCTGCCACTGATACATAATGTTCATTCCTACAATATACATGCATCATAGATTTATGATCCATGTGTAACATACCAGGCACATACGGTTTAATTCCTACGAAGGTAGTACTCATATACCGTGAACATGCAGTGTACATTGTGAATGTAGGATGGACCTTCCTCCGATATACCTCATGTATCTATCAGTATATCAATATACGTTTCTGGTTCATATCAAGTTCCGTTTTGGTCTATGGGTATGTTGTAGGAATCTTACTCGTATATCGAGAGGCGGTCATCTGTACGTCTCTCTGACATTCAGATTATCTACATGGAATACAAAATGAATATTCATTCTTAGTTCCATGGTACATAAAGTATGTTCCGAGCACATGCTCTGAATGTAAAAATGCTATCTGGGCTACGTCAAGGATGCTAATAGGTAAAATAATAGGTTATTAATTAAGTTTTCAATTGTTTTTTTATTTGTTTCTGTAGCATAAAAAACAAAGAAGTTATGACCGAAACAATGTGCGTCTACACATTTTTTTAATAACAACGTCGCCATTTTGTTACTGTAATTAGCCAGTAATTAAAAAAAAGGAATTTCAAACACTGTTTCTCATTAATATATAGAATGACGTAGATACTCAAATTTTTTGGTTTGTATACAACACTTGCTTTAGAAAAAGATACAGTTTAAACTATAAAGGTATTTTCGATAAAACGTAATTTTTTTTCCTTTTCCAAATATCTCGATAAATATTAGTTTTATTGAAAAATGGTACAGACCAAAAATAAAGCTCATAAACTTGAATTTTGCTTGTTTATTTATTTACATAGCTTTAATAGTTTCGGAGATGTGAAAGTTTACAAATGGCGTCCGAACGTTTATAAGACGAAAAATGCAGTTTAAATGTTAAATATCTCAGAAATTATTGTGATACCTACGTCACTCATGCTAATTAATTGCGCTTTCAAATTATTTTTTACTCGTTCCTGTAGCATAAGAAATAAAGAAGTTATGACGGAAAAATGTGCGTATTTATATTTTTTTATATAAAAAGGTCGCCATTTTGTTATTCTAAATAGCCAGTAATTTAAAAAAATTATTTCAAATACAGTTTTTCGCTAAGATGTAGCATTACCTAGATGCTCAATTTCTTTTGCTCATTTAAAGCACTTGCATTTTTAACTTTAAAGGTAATTTCGAAATATTTGGATACCAAATATAAACTTAAATATATAATATAATATCTCCGAAATTATTAATGCTATATCAATAAACAAAAAAATATAATTAATTCCCAGTTTGTACTTTCTGTAATTGGTCTGTAACATTTTTTCGAAAAAGTAATACTTTTCGAGATACTTGACGAAAGCCGTTTGGATATACCTTTTTTTTAAGCTTAAATCGCAATTTTGAAGTCGTTATAACTTAAAAACTATCAATTTATGTGAAAAATTGCATAGAACCTTCTCTTCTTAAAATTTGATTCTATTTCAGCTCCAATAAATATATATATATATATATATATATATATATATTTAAGTGCCACCCCCTGAGAGGGGGTGACATCCACTTCCTATAAATTAGCAAGCCCCCGCACAATATAGAAACTTTTCTGTGAACCATTTATTATTATACTGCCAAAAATGAACGAAATCTGTTCAATATGACATTATTTCGAAGTTAAAACATCTAGATACTGGACTATGCGTCTAACGTGTTTCTTTTTACTATTTTCATTTAGATCAAATAATGTATTGTAATTGTTTCAAACAGAAGAAATAATTAAATGTCTTTGATTACTATTTGAATTATTTTTATTCTATTCTCCACAATTTTTTCAAGTGAACAAAATAATAGCAAAACTGTAGACGTTTATTTGTTGATCCCGATAATTTCTGGGAATAACTGACAAATCAGCTCCGGTGTCAACCAAAAAACATAATTTGTTGGATTGATCGTAAACGAAAAGGCGACATTTGTTGTCGAGTATACTAGTGTCTGGTGTAAGGACACTAGAATTTATTAGTTTTTTTGACGTTGAAGGGTATTGTGACATTTGAGAATGTATATTGTAAATACACCAAGTGTCAGAGCATTTAAAAGCTCGATCCTTATATAACTGATGAAAATAACAAACAGTATTATTAGAAGGATCGTAAAAATTTCGATTGGGGGAGCGAGATGATGAGCGGTTGTTTGAACGAGAACTGGAACTGGAATTTTGACAATAATTACTGGTAGTAAAAGGAGTTGAGCAAACTGGAGAAGGAATCGTTGATGGATATTTTGGAGTAGTTTGTAGTGCAGACATTTGTGATTGAAGTGTTTGTTGTTTTTGAACAATCTGATTCAAAGTAGTTTGAAATTCGTAGAAAAAGTATTAAATTGAGTTAAAAAATTCGGTAAAATATAGTTATCTATAGCCTGGTCGAACATTTTTAAATGATGTTGTTCAAACTTATTAAATTATATAGAGTGAATATGAATATAATGGTTGAATTTTGAATAATTATAATTGTTGTAATTTAGAAATAAAAACTAAATATTGATACTTTGATGTTGCGATTAAAAGAGCAGGGAGAAATAATAGTAGGCCTACAGGGTTACAATATAAATAATATGCAGAAGGTAGTCTCTTTTCAACCATTTGTGCGTAAGTACGTAAGAATAGGGCATCCGCTTCTTCGCTGTCGTGGATTTGATTTAGGGGAATGTTGGGAATATATACTTCAAAGTTGATGAATTTGGACTCGTCTGGAATATCAGGAGCTTTGTTGTTATTTTAATCTTCCAAGTTTTTAAAAGAGATTTCTTGCTTGATCTGAATAGATGTAATCCATAGCTTATTTAACGCGAACACAGCTTTTGCTTTTTAATAACTCAAGTTTTTTAGAGCTTCTTCTGGATTCGTATTTTGGAGTTCTTATAACTCAGCTTCGGGGTCACCAATTTATGGTAGGGTTGCTTATTGATTGTTCAGTGTCGAGGTCACCAATTTATGGTAGGGTTGCTTATTGATTGTTCAGCGTCGGGGTCACCAATTTATGGAAAATATTCCATAAATAAAATTTTTGTTTAAACTTGGAACGATAATGTGTTTTAAAAAGATTAAAATTATAAAATTAACAATTGATAATAGTAGATAATAATTTTGTTATTCTTACTATAGTAACAGAGTAACAGAGTTTTATATATATATATATAATATATATATATATATATATATATATATATATATATATATATAGGCAAGTGCGCTACAACATAATAAGTTTGAAACCGGTCTATGTCTGGTTAGGAATGGACAAATGATAGTTGGTTACTGATCACGATTTGAATGTATAATCCAATGCAGGTCGGGGTATTTGCCCGCTGAGTAGTTGTTTCCTTCAAATCCTATTTCATTAACAGTGAGTATAGCCCACTGTTGCTGGAGGTCGCCGCTCTTGGTACTTGCTTTGCAAGTCGCTATACGTCAGAGATATTGTGTCCGACGTATAGTAGCATCTGACCACATGAGAGTTTACCCCTCACCATCACTTCAATTGCATTAGTATGTATAAGACTAGCCAGTTGACCACTATCGTTTGTCTGTTCCATAACCTATGGCATACTGAGGAGAACATAATAAGTTTGAAACCGGTATATGTCTGGTTAGGAATAGACAAATGATATTTGACTAATTATCACGATTTGAAGGTATAATTCAATGCAGGTCGGGGTATTGCCCGCTGAGTAGTTGTTTCCTTCAAATCCTATTTCATAAACAGTGAGTATAGCCCACTAAGGCTAGAGGTCGCCGCTCTTGGTACTTGCAAAAAAAGCAAGTCGCTATACGTCAGTGACATTTGTCCGACGTATAGTAGCATCTGACCATATGAGAGTTTACCGTCACTTCATTTGATTCAGTTTGTATAAGACTAGTAAGTTGACCACTATCATTTGTCTGTTCCATGGCATACTGAGGAGAACATAATATGTTCGAAACCGGTCTATGTCTGGTTAGGAATGAACAAATGATAGTTGGTTACTGATCAGGATTTGAAGGTATAATCCAATGCAGGTCGGGGTATTTGGCCGCTGAGTAGTTGTTTCCTTCAAATCCTATTTCATATATATATATATATATATATATATATATATATATATATATATTGATATGTTTTCTGGGTACTAAAGAAAGAGAAAGAAATTTGTTAATTTAATTTTTAATTAAATTTTAATCTAGAAAGCAGAAATTTATATTCGGCGCCACTGCTTCCTAGTTTCCCAGCAAACACACATTTATTAGCATGAGTTACCAATAGGTGTTACTCTATCTCAGTGCAGATTCTTTAGCTCAATTTAATAAAAGGCAAATTAAAATCATAGATCAAATAATAACAATTTTATTTAAGAAAAGTAGATCAGATTAATTTACAAAATTTTAATTTAGTTGAACCTTGGCCTTGGGTTTCTTATATTTAGGAAACAAAATTCTGCCCTTTCATTTTAATTACAAATACTTATTCTAAGAAAATGAAAGAAATCTTTGCTTTATTTAATATCGATAAAACAGGTACCTGTATGCGACGTGACGTCCCGATACGAATCACTGATTTGTTGCACTATACTGTTGTGATCCTGGTTACCTGCAAACTCCCTCGATTTCTCGTGCCGTGCCTTTGTGGTAATTTTGTTCCTTGTGAAATTTGTTCGATTTGATGTGCCTTGGACGACTTTGATGCTAAAATATTGGATTAATACCGTATGGCTTACTTGAAAATCCGGTAAGTCAAATTTGACAAACAGCTGACATATTTCGATGATAATTATTTTGTTTTTTAAACCTTGCAACATTGGTTTCTCTTACTTCTCAACTTATTAATGTTTGATTTACATACTTTTCTTCATCTGAATTTGAATTTTCTTTACTATTTGTAATAATTTCTGGACTCAATTTTGAAAATAACTCTCTTCTTTTTATTACAAAATCAACAACTTATAACAAACTTTTCATGGAAACGTTCCTTGTTTCTTGAAAACTTTGTTAATTAATGACTTTTTTCTGAAATTAGATAACTAGACCTGTCAAAATTTCATAAATTTTATTTGGTTATGAATTTAAATTTTTCTTTTAGACCTTCTCTGTCTAATAATTCTTTCAGTATCCCTTTTATTTCTCTAGGTTTTATATTTGAGTAGTTCCAATACGTTGCATGATTTTCACATAATTTCTATTTTAAACAATTTACACTAGATTTGATGCATGATTTACCTTTCTTAATCTTCTTACTAACTAGCTCTCTTAATTCTAATTAACAAATTTACTTTTCAGTATGAATAAATGCTAACTCTATAACTTTTTATTTTCAGAACTCGTAGTCAATGTTTCTTCAGTCCTTGAAGTAGTGTCCTTTTACCTACCGAACTGAAAATCATTTTGAAATGTTCTTTGCAGTGTTTTCTTTCAACTGCCTGCATAATAAATAGGAAAACAATGTTTTTAACAATCTAATATTTAAATAACCAGTGACAGCACACAAATTATGGTTACTGATGGTCAACACTGAAACTTTAAACTACAATTAACATATGGAATTCAGGGATGTATGTCTCAGGTTTAATCTAAGGTAATAGTCTTTGATTTTAAATGTTTATGATTTAAACCCGAGCACTAATTTTCGAGAAATCTTAGATTTAAATTTTATTTGTGTTCCTTTTCTTTTTAAAGAGTCTTTATGTACACTATAGAATGTTTATTCAGTTTGTTTGTGAACTTTCACTTCCTTTTATGTTTTTTGTCAGCTATATTGTTTAATATTTTAGTTTTAAATTATTTTCTTGCTTTAATTTCAAGTTTTAAATTTTCAGATGTGGAAATTTACATTTCCTATTTTGTGGAAGTTTTTCCAGTTTGATGAGCTCCGGATCAACCTATGATTGTCTATTAGTCAGAAACACTCTAACGATGGATTCCTGATATGATTTTTCCACCTTTGGTTTTGTATTTAAGAAGTCTAGCTTCTGAAGATAAAGTGAGATTTTACAAATTTTTAAACCTACTTATTTTAAAATTTAAGCATTTTACAATATTTATTGTTACTATTTAATCTCTGTCTTTCAATTTAAATCTGTTTACTGATAGTATGTTTACTATCGATAATTCACGTTAGTTTTAAAGTTTTTACTTTGTAATCTTTGAATTCTTTGATGCAGGACTGCAAACAGTGGCGTAGATTATTTATTTTGATAATGAAACTTATTGTCTCTCTCATGAGTCAAGATATCATATCAATATATATATATATATATACATATATATATATATATATATATATATATATATATATATATATATATATATATATATAGATTAATTTAAAATATACGGCACATGCAAGAGGCCTATTACCGTTTCTCCACTGTAGTTACTCCAGCCCTACTGTACAGGCTGTTTTAGGGACGTGGCGTTTCCCCACGTAATATAGGAAACTGGTGCCCGAGCAACCCAACCCTAAACACCGCCATTGCTAAGGTGCCAAAAGTGACACTTTTCGGCCTCACCGAAAAGTACGTCACAACTGGAATCCAACGCGGGCGCAACACAACGTATAGACAAAATCAACCAAAAAAAATATATTAAATATAGTATTAGTACCTATCGTCTAATCCTCGTCTAAGCTTTCATAAAATACTCACTAGTCGCTTAAATGGTAATTTCTACTAGAGGTATTTAGTTTCACAATTTTTTTAACCTGAATCAATTGTAAATTTAAGCCCATCACTAATCCGACAATTACTTCATCAAATTTATATTTTTATTGTTATTTTAATGCTACTTGTACTCCGCATTTCAAACTCTCATTTTCACGTCTCTCTACCGTCTCCTCGTCTTTTCGTTCCATTCGTCCCTTTTTCCACCGGTCATACCTACACCCGCTCTTTCTCATAGCCAGCGTTGCTAAAATCTTATCGCCGCTAACTAGCTTCGTTACTTTGTATGCTACTATTTTCTAATTTCTAATTGATTGATATGTCCTCCAACAATTAGTTAATTTAACAGTTAATTTATGCAGAGGTGGAAGGGGTAAGTTTGTCGCAGTTTTACCAACGATTTAATTTATTATTAGTTTCCCATCTACGTAAATAATTTTTTGTCAAAATTACGACTATTCCAAATTATCAATTAATTAATCAGTTTTAATTCCATTTCAGAATAAATGTGAAATATCACGAGGGAAGAAGAAAGTTTAACTCTCTGGATCGAAATATCACTTTTCAAATTAACTGCTCTACCATGTGGGAGGACAAGGAGTGTAAAGATAAGAGAACAACCTAGATACAAAATCGTGAAAGAAATGGAAATATAAATAATAACGGAACCAATAATATAAATGAATCAACCTTACCACACTGTCTTGTCTGTCCACTTCGGCTCCTCTGGCAAGCAATAATCTAAGAACTTCCTCATGTCCGTCAGCTGCAGCTCTCTGCAGAGCCGTACATCCAGCACCATCCGGACTGTCCACTTCTCTGGGGGCGGCAACATTGAGTAAAAGTCTGACAACGATACTGTGACCACCACTCGCTGCCAAGTGCAAAGCCGAACGACCTTCTTCGTCCCGAAAGAAACGAACACAACGAGCAGACTCAAGGTAGCGCTGACATGCTGCAACATCGCCTACACTTGCTGCTGCTCTCAGCGCCGCCGACCCGCCCCCGGTACCGCTTCCGCTCATTCAGAGCCATCCGACATAGTACCTATGGACAATATTAGAAAGTAATATAAAAAATAATATAAACCTGTGTTGTATGGTAAAGTCAAATGATTCTGATACTTCTCGTAATAGTATGGCTTACATATGCTTTGCAAATTATATATTTCTTTTATCAATTGTCACAACCAAGTTGCAAAGAATATAAATAAACCGCTGGCCAACTGAAACGGACCAAGCGAATTTTTAGGTTGTATTTAAATCTACATCTTTTAAGAAAGGGAATAGACATCGATATGCGATTTTCAGGATTTAAGAGATACTTAATTTGTTTGTGAAGCAGAGAGTTTTGTCCATTTCTTCTTTTTTGGAAGCACGTTACTATCTACAGAAATAAATGCGTTTTTTTTAAACAAACTTTATAAGTAGCGAGATTTCGCAATTTTTTTCTATTTTTTTTTTACTCACTTACTTATGAAGAAGAAATCAATTGCTCAACCTTTTGATACCTCACTTATTTTATAAGATACCGATTTCTTTCTAAAAAGTTTAGGTCCGTAACAAGCAAAAAGTGAGCTAGAAATAATAACTCTCTATAAAACACAGAAGTAATGTATCCACTACAGAACGTAGGAACAAAGACATATCAGCTACTGGTACCAAAAATTGACGGCGACGGGAACTGTCTATATGGAGCACTCAGGCATCAGTTAGAAGGAGAAAACAACCCGTTTTTTACCAGCCCTTTTTATGTACCATCACTGGGGCTGGATGCAGGGTGCAAAAGATATAATTTTGAGTTGTCAGGTGAGTGATTGAAGGGTAATACATATCTTGGGACGTACGATTGACGATTTTGTGAGTAGTGATTGGTTTCGTACATAATCCGGAACTGGGTACAGTGGTTTTGATGTAATGCAATAGAACAAATCAAAAAGGGACGGGAATGGAAGGGAAGAGAAGTATCATAGATAAGTGTTGTTGATCTTTGACTTTTTGTTTGTGCCTATTTTAATAGGAGTGTGTTTTGTGGTATTGCATGTTTTTTTTTTGCGTTGTGGATGTTATATAATCCAGTCATCTTAGTCAAAATAGGGTAAGAATCTCGGAATTCAAGATAACCGGCTGTAAACTCGTATAAACCTTTATTTTAACATCCTAAAATTTGTCTCAAAACCTACTTACGATAGCGTGGACGCGACTTGTAGATAACTAAGGTCAAAGGTCAAAAAATCGATTTTTTGCGCATTTTTCGCAAATATCTCGTTCCCTGTAAAATTTACGCTATTTGTATTTATTATAAATATTGTAGGGGATTAAATTCTCTACAACTTTTGTTTCAAAAATTTTTTTATACCTCAAATCGTTTTTGAGATAGAGGGCGGTGAGCGCGCAGTCTTTCACTATGTACGGTGTCATTCAAGTTCGATCTGTAGTCTCGGTCAAAAACACGACGTATAAAGCCCGTTAATTATTGAAAAATATATAATTATAAATAATAATAGGAGAAGATATAGATTTGCTTGTCATCTTAATTGGGCGTACTCTATCTCATCGAGAAGAAATTTTCTTTAAAAAAGTTGGAAAAGGAAATGTAAAAACTGAGATATACTCTTCCAAAAGTTTTGATAAATATCCTCGTTTGAAAAAACACATTTTGTTTCTGCACGCAGTGAGTGGCTGTGACATGACTTCTGCGCTCTTTAAAAAAGGAAAAAAAAACTTTTGTAAGAACACTTGACAAACTTGTTGGATCAACTTGCTGCAGCATTTGAAGAAGAAAACTGTCCGGTTCAAAGGTTATTTGAGAATGGAGTGCGAACTTTGTTGGCAATCTATAATGCTCCAAAATCTGAGGACAGTATCGATCATCTTCGTTATACACAATTCGTCAAATCAACCAAACTTAATAAACCTGTGCAGTTATCAAATCTTCCACCAACAAGTGCAGCAGCTCACCAACATTTTAACCGTGTTTACTATCAAGTTCAGACTTGGTTAGGGCATGATTTAGAACCCCAGGAATGGGGTTGGATAATGCGTAATGGATTCCTGGAACCTACCACTACAATTCTACCTCCAGCTCCAGAAGATTTGCTGAACACAATATTCTGCAACTGCAAGAATGGTTGTGGTTCGCGATGTGGATGCAGGAAATCGGGGTTGCCGTGCTCTTTAGCTTGTGGCCAGTGTAATGGGCAAGCTTGTCTCAATGCTTCACCCTATCAGAGTGATGTCAATGGAGATGGTACATTTGACCCCGAAGTCGTTGAAGATGAAAACGAAGAAGAATTTAAAATTCCACAACGACCAGACGACGATGATGAAGAAGAAGAAGAAAACTAAAAATAACAACATGGAGTTCTTCTTATTTTTATTCAATTTTTTTAATTTCAACTATGAAAAATGTATGAAATCGTATTTTTTAATGAAAATATAAATTAAAAATTTATTTATTGTCTTTTTATTTACTTAGGAAGTTTCAAAAAAATAATTTTATATTCCTGAACTTTGGTATGGAGGTATATAATTGCATTCTAAATAACTTTTCTTAGTGGAATTTTTTCATATTTTGAAAAATAAAGGTACTTTATTAGTGGTGATTTTTACAACTTTGCTTATAAAACACCCTGTAGAACACCAAATCAAGTCATTTTTGGTATACTTTAGTTTTACAACAAGCAGGACTCAATCCCCAAATACCATTCCAAAGTTTTTGTTCCATCTGTCCTGGGACACACTGTATATATATATATATATGAAATATGGCATACTGATGAGAACATAATAAGTTCGAAACCGGTCCATGTCTGGTTAGGAACAGACAAATGATAGTTGGTTACTGATCACGATTTGAAGGTGTAATTCAATGCAGGTCGGGGCATTTGCCCGCTGAGTAGTTGTTTCCTTCAAATCCGATTTCATAAACAGTGAGTATAGCCCACTAAGGCTAGAGGTCGCCGCTCTTGGTACTTGCAAAAAAGCAAGCCGCTATACGTCAGTGACATTTGTCCGACGTATAGTAGCATCTGACCATATGAGAGTTTACCTCTCACCGTCACTTCATTTGATTCAGTTTGTATAAGACTAGCAAGTTGACCACTATCATTTGTCTGTTCCATGACCTATGGCATACTGATGAGAACATAATAAGTTCGAAACCGGTCTATGTCTGGTTAGGAACAGACAAATGATAGTTGGTTACTGATCACGATTTGAAGGTGTAATTCAATGCAGGTCGGGGTATTTGCCCGCTGAGTAGTTGTTTCCTTCAAATCCGATTTCATAAACAGTGAGTATAGCCCACTAAGGCTAGAGGTCGCCGCTCTTGGTACTTGCAAAAAAAGCAAGTCGCTATACGTCAGTGACATTTGTTCGACGTATAGTAGCATCTGACCATATGAGAGTTTACCTCTCACCGCCACTTCATTTGATTCAGTTTGTATAAGACTAGCAAGTTGACCACTATCATTTGTCTGTTCCATGACCTATGGCATACTGATGAGAACATAATAAGTTCGAAACCGGCCTATGTCTGGTTAGGAACAGACAAATGATAGTTGGTTACTGATCACGATTTGAAGGTGTAATTCAATACAGGTCGGGGTATTTGCCCGCTGAGTAGTTGTTTCCTTCAAATCCGATTTCATAAACAGTGAGTATAGCCCACTAAGGCTAGAGGTCGCCGCTCTTGGTACTTGCAAAAAAGCAAGTCGCTATACGTCAGTGACATTTATCCGACGTATAGTAGCATCTGACCATATGAGAGTTTACCTCTCACCGTCAGAGAGAAATTACGCTTAGTATATATATATATATATATACAGTGTGTCCCAGGACAGATGGACCAAAAATTTTGGAACTTTGGAATGGTATTTGGGGATTGAGTCCTGCTTGTAAAACTAAAGTATACAAAAAATGACTTGATTTGGTGTTCTACAGGGTGTTTTATAAGCAAAGTTGTAAAAATCACCAGTAATAAAGTACCTTTATTTTTCAAAATATGAAAAAATTCCACTAAAAAAAAGTTATTTAGAATGCAATTATATACCTCCATACCAAAGTTCAGGAATATAAAATTATTTTTTTGAAACTTCCCATTTTTTCAATAAATTAGTATGTTATTTTGAACCATTCAATTAAAACTGCATAGAAATTATTTTTTGTGAATTAATATTTAAAGTTATATAGAAGCTAAAAGTAGGCTATGAGAAAAGCAGTGGATACACATTTATCATTTATTATTGACATATCTGTCAAACGTAGTCAATATTATCCTTAATTTATGTTTCAAATTAACGAACCAAGCATAAAAAATTAAGTGAAAATGGTACTCACAGTGCGTGAAAAAATTTATATTGTGCAATGCTACGGAATTGGCGGTGAAAACTCTCTAAGAGAAGTGGTAAGCCAATTTAATTTGAAATTTCCAAACACTGCTTTGTCACGTACTCAGGCTATGAGAATAATTAAAAAGTTTCTGGCTACTGGTAGTGTTCTTAACATGAAAAGAAAAATAAAAGCATTGATGCAGACAATGTTGGGGCTATTATAGCTCATGCCTCTTATAGAAAATCCTAGGATGCCACTAAGAGAGAGATCAGCTCTTATTAATATTAGCAAGTCTGAACTCCAAATCATTTACAAGGCAAAGAAAATTAGGGCATATAAAGCTAATTATAAACATACGCTTGAAGATGGAGATGACGGCCGTATGTTGGATTTTCGTTTGACCATTGGAGAAAAAATCATGAAAGAGAGATTTTTTCATCATTTCATAATTTTCTCAGATGAATCCACATTCACAACCAATGGTGTTGTTTCATCTCAGAATTGTCGGTTTTGGGCTTCTAAAAATCCAAATTTTAGAATTCATTGTAGAAGACAATATTATAAAAAAGTGAATGTGTGGTGTGCCATTTCTTATCACGTTGGAGTTATTGGACCTTATTTCATTGAGGAAAAGTTAAACCAGCACACTTATTTACAGCTTTTTGAAAGATTTTCTAAAGGACATTTAAATATTTTAAGAGATATGTCTTTAGTTCATTTTCAACATCATGGTTGCCCTGGCCACTCCACATAAATGGTTAATCGGTGGTTGAATTTAAATTTTGGAGAAAATTGGATTGCCAGGAATGAACCGATCAAGTGGCCGGCGAGATCCCCAGACCTATCAATATTGGATTTCTTTTTATGGGGTCGCCTCAAACAGTTGGTTTACGCTGAACCACTTCCTAACGATGTAGCAGTGTTGAAGCAGAGAATTACAAATGCCATAAACTCCATACCGTTAGATCATATTCGAAACAGTTTTAAGGACTTCAGGCGAAGGATAGAAATGTGTGCGGATGTAGGTGGTAGCTACGTCGAATAATAAAAAATTGTAAACATTGTTTTGTATTGGTCAATAATTAATTTGTTTGTGAATCTGTTGTTTTTGACATTTATTACTTGTTATAATTTTTAAACCTCATTAATCTTCTGTTAGTAATTGTTTCTTGTTTTACAATTAGTTCGATTAACATTATACCTTCTTACATCTAGTATATTCAATTTTTTATTTACCAATAGCCTACTTTTTGAGATGATTAACATTTGCTCCTACACAACTTTAAATATGAATTCAACGCTTAATTCGCAAAAAATGGGAAGTTTCAAAAAAATAATTTTATATTCCTGAAATTTGGTATAGAGGTATAAAATTGCATTCTAAATAACTTTTCTTAGTGGAATTTGTTCATATTTTGAAAAATAAAGGTACTTTATTAATGGTGATTTTTACAACTTTGCTTAGAAAACACCCTGTAGAACACCAAATCAAGTCATTTTTGGTATACTTTAGTTTTACAACAAGCAGGATTCAATCCCCAAATACCATTCCAAAGTTCCAAAATTTTTGGTCCATTACACCTCTTGTTACATCTATCTTGGGACACACTGTATATATGTACATTTTTTTCAATTTTTGTATATGTATATTAATATTGATTGCGATACCAGAAAAAAATAGAATGTGCACCTCATAATAAAAGCACATTCGCGGACTTCAATGCTTGTTGGCCGAGGTGTTAGAGTGAAATTACTTAGAGAAGATAACATACTAAAACTACTAAATTTACTATTTATATATATATATATATATATATATATATATATATATATATATATATATATATATATATATATATATATATATATATATATATATATATATATATATATATATATATATATATATATATATATATATATATATATATATATATATATATATATATATATGAAATCGGATTTGAAGGAAACAACTACTCAGCGGGCAAATACCCCGACCTGCATTGAATTACACCTTCAAATCGTGATCAGTAACCAACTATCATTTGTCTGTTCCTAACCAGACATAGACCGGTTTCGAACTTATTATGTTCTCATCAGTATGCCATAGGTCATGGAACAGACAAATGATAGTGGTCAACTTGCTAGTCTTATACAAACTGAATCAAATGAAGTGACGGTGAGAGGTAAACTCTCATATGGTCAGATGCTACTACACGTCGGACAAATGTCACTGACGTATAACGACTTGCTTTTTTGCAAGTACCAAGAGCGGCGACCTCTAGCCTTAGTGGGCTATACTCACTGTTTATGAAATCGGATTTGAAGGAAACAACTACTCAGCGGGAAAATACCCCGACCTGCATTGAATTACACCTTCAAATCGTGATCAGTAACCAACTATCATTTATATATATATATATGTGTTCAAAAATATTTACTTCAGAGAGAAATTACGCTTAGTATATATATATATATATATATGAATTCTTATACACCATTCTGAACCACCCTGACGTATCTGAACCATATATGTGGTTCAGGTTTGTTTTTCTCAATAAATATGTTCATAACGTCCCCGCCCATTATTGATGACATCTTTCTCTGTAAGCTTAAGATTGGCTGCTCGTGTGCCATTAACTTTTAGCGGGAAAAAAAGCGCGCGATTGCACTTTTGATGATGGTTCGGGTTTGATAGAAAGATATGTTTTCTAGTTCGAGGTTTGTCCGCATTAGGTTGTGGCGCTGTGTTGAATTCTGTATATAATGATATACAAATATAAATATTTTTAGCAGCAAGCTGAACCAATAGATTTGGCAATACTGTATTTATGGTTCTCTTGTTTATTGTAAATAATTGAGTTAGTTTTATATTTGATATTAATATCAGGTGTATATCTGAATTACACTAAATACGTTGGAAAATAAACGTCTAAAAATAAAAAAATGTCGTAATTCGAAATTTCAATTGATAATTATTTAAATGCGTCGACTCGTAGAAGGGCAATTTTTTTTAACTGTAGGGGTTTCGAACATATTTTGCAATGCAATTAAGATTTTTTTTTTATTTAAACGTTTTTTGGAATTTGTTTTTAATTTTCGCAATTGTAGTCATAAACAAATTTAAATAATTCTGGATTTTTTGTGAAACCAAAAACAGTAAAGAACTATGACTGTAGATGAGAAACCTACATTTAAAATAAAGAATATGATCTACCTGCATCTGGAGCCGACATGCGTTAGTTTTTGCATTTCGGTCGCTTATAAATAAACAAAATGATATTTCTTTTTCAAATTTGGACCGTCTGTTTCCCAATGCTCGTATGTTTAATTGTATGAGTAATGTTAAAAGTTTTAAAGACTTGCGCACAATACATGGATTTAAGATTAGTTGTTCAGGTTAGATCTCTTTTCGCGGCAAAATTAAAAAAACTATACAAAAATGCACTTTTTGTAAATAAAAGCTAAACAAATTACTTTACGTATAATTAAAGTGAACAATCAAATTGGCACAAAAAGAAACCAAGCAATTTAAAAAGAAAGAACGTTCCAATAGGACGAAAATAAAAAAAATTAAAAATCTATTGATTTTTCTATACAAAAATTGAAACAAAATATTTTAAAATTAAATTGAATACAAAATTTAAAAATCTTAGAAAAAAGACAATAATTAAAGCAAAAAATTCCGAATGCATTGAAAATTGAGAAAGATTAGTTATTATAAACGCTAGTTACAAAATTCGAGGGGTGGGAAAGGGAAATTGTTCGTGTGGAGCATGCGTTATGGTTTACTTGATGTAATTTAAAAATTGTAGCTCTGGAACTGGCAGAGACAAAATATAAGTATTGAAGAAAAACCATCGAAATTTCAAGAAGAATTATCAATTCGTTTATTTTTAAATAACTGAAATGCAAAAGCTAACGTATCTTGACCCCCAAATGCAAGGAGGTATTGTTATTTTTTAATATTGGTTTTCTCTTCACAATTCGTTTACAGTCTGGTTTCATAAAAAATCCACAGCGTGGAATTCGTTCATAACTGCAATTGTAAACAAATTTCAAAAATGGTTTCAATGGAGAAAAATTGTTTTTCTTATCACCATTATAAAATACATGTAAAAACCTGCATCTAAAGAAAATAGTCCCATTACGAATCGATGCTCTTAAAAAATAAGTGATTAAAATTTCGACTTTTTTTTAGATTTCAGCAGTTTAAATAAATATTTTGCGCTAAAAGAAGATTTAGTTTAATAAAAGATCTACTTTCGATAAGATTTACGTATTATTACATTAAATTCTGAAATTATCCAAAAAAGGATATTTCTAAGGATTTTATTATTTTTATTTGTACATTAAATTTTATACTAAATTTTATTGTGAATAATTTGTTACTTTTATTTTTGCGACAGAATTACTAGGATCGGAAATAATAGCAGAGAGGAAAATAGCACAAGATTTTGCCAATAGTTTTTGTTTAAAAACTAATGCCAAACGACGCGCACAAAAGCAAACACATGATTTTCTTTATACCTGCCATATTTGACTCTTTTTAAATGCCGAAAAATGGAGTTATTTTTAAAATTTTCGAAAAATTTTAAAGAAAAAATTGTTTATTTTTAAATTTTATACACGTATCAACTTTCAACCCTATAGCAAAACTTTTATTTTCTTGCATTTTTTACCCGATGATGCATATTTTTTCTCTTTTTTTATTACGAAACGTAGTGGCACTTTTGACTAGAAAATATCATGCAGGAGTCATTTCTACGTAAAAAAGGTACACTTGATAGAACTTGTTAATTCCAACCATTTTAGAGAAAACTGCCATATAGTTCTCAAAAATTATTTAAAAACAAACCCAATTTGAAAAGGAAAAACTATATTTATTGAAAAGTGTGCTTTGGTGGCGTCTTAGTTCTGTCAAAATGTCAAACTAATGAAATTGTACGTAAATGACGTCACCAAAGCACATATTTCAATAAATACAATTTTTCCTTTTCAAATTGGGTTTGTTTTCAAAGAATTTTTGAGATCTATGCGGCAGTTTTATCGAAAACAGTTGGAATTGTCAAGTTCTATCAAGTGTACCTTTTTTTTACGTAGAAATGACTCCTGCATGAGATTTTCTAGTCAAAAGTGCCACTACGTTTCGTAATAAAAAAAGATACAAAATAATCATAATCAGGTATAGCTCATGAGGCGCTCTTCACGGGCTGGCGTGATGTAATACACAAATTATTGTTCCTTAGCCTAACCAAATTAGGAGAAGATCTGTCAAGAAGAAGTTGAGATATTGCAAAAAAAAATTACAATTTTGACACCCTGTATCTTTTTCCACAGCAACAATTTAGTAAAAGATGTTTAGTTATATTCTCATATTTTGGTCCAAAGAATCTACCCTTGAACTATGGCCTATTATTAATGGTCCACCCTGTATAAAATTATTTATTTTTCCTGAAGTCTCCTAAATGCGTTTTTGTGACTATACTTTGTTTCCGAGAAACAGAAATGTGCAAATAAAAATTCATCAAACTTGATGCAAAGTTTATGCAGTTTTATCAATTTAATACAAGACCCACTTCAATTGAATTTTTTATGCATGTGTGTATTTATTTAATAAGAACATTAATTATTGTGGGTTTTGAAATAAATTGTTGAAACTAGATAAACTTTTCCTCAAGTTAGGTAAATTTGTATTTATAGATTTTTGTATCACGTGGAATATTATTTCTACGAACCCATAGGCTTATATAGTGACCTGCCTTAATGACCTAAGATCTGTAATGCGACTTCTAGTTCAATACCCATGTACAAAATATGTAAAATTTAGAAATAATCTCATATATATATATATATATATATATATATATATATATATATATATATATATATATACATGCATTTAGTACTCATACACCTCCGAATGTTATATGGTTAGGTGGTGTTTGCCTCCGATTTTACGCGTTCGCCTCCGATTTCGGAGGCGGAGACGTTTTGTGTTGTTTTCATCGCGAATGTCTTGATAATTAGTAAATTCATGACTCATTATTATCAATAATGATCAGCTTTATTGGTGCGCATATAAGATTATGACAAAAAGGGAAGAAATAGAGAGATAGAAGCATTTAACGACACTTTTTTTGGAGGCGGAAAATACCTATAAACATATGTAAACATACACCATAGTCCACTACATTTTTTACCAGGTGGCGCTGCTGTTTTAAACACTTGATGTATATAGGTATTAAATGCTTCCTTACAATAAAGTAGCGATATCGCCTCCTAAACTTGGCAACATAGTAAAGAGGCATACTATTCCTAAATACATCTATAGATATGGTAACTAAAATTATCTTACTAAAAATATAAATAACTTTTATACACAGAAATAATACTTTCTAGAGATCAATGGGTTTTTAAATTCTTTCAATTTGGGAATAAAAAAACGTTTATTTTGTTCAGAAACAAATATTTTTGTACCCCTTTATAGCTTAGAGCAAATTAAAAAAGGTATTTAACAGGACACGAACATTCCTTAACGTAACTAGTTGCCCTTAATCCACTATTTGTCACTGCTGCCGGCCTTATATAGTAAAAGTAAAAAAAAAATTAGAAGACGATTTTTATTGGGGGGGGGGGCTAAAAAGCAGAAAATAAAAGAATAATAATAACACAGGCCAACATTTAGTTTAAAAAAATACACAGGACTCTACCTAGGTACCCAGGGGTTTTTGGGGTCGCTGATTCCGATGCCGAGGTCGGTTAAGCTATATCACGTCAGGTTCAAGGACATCTAAGGGTCAAACTAAGAAAAGGTGGTTGAAAAAATCTGAGAAAATTTACACATAGGTTTTTGGGGTCGCTGAGTCCGAATTCGGTGTTCGCTTACCCTCAAAAGGCATCCGGAGGTCATTTCAAGGTTAATTTGAGAAAAACGGAGAGGAAGCTGTTAAAAAATCTGAAAAAATTTACATATAGGGTTTTTGGGTCGCTGAGTCTGTATCCGATGCCGGTTGACCTCTATCACGTCAGTTTCAAGGTCACTTGAAGATCAAACTAAGTAAAGGTGATTGAAAAAATCTGAAAAAATTCACGCATAGGTTTTTGGGATCGGTGAGTCCGAATCCGGTGTTCGTTTATCCTTAAAAGGCATCCGGAGATCATTTCAAGGTTAGTTTGAGAAAAACAGAGGAGAAGCTGTCAAAAAATCTGAAAAAACTTATATATAGGTTTTTTGAGTCGCTGAGTCTGCATTCGATGTCGGTTGACCTCTATCACGTCAGTTTCAAGGTCATTTGATGGTTAAAGTAAGAAAAGGTGGTTGAAAGAATCTGAAAAAATTCACACAGGTTTTTCGGGTCGCTGAGTCCGAATCCATTGTTCGCTTACCCTTAAAAAAAAGAGGCATCCAGAGGTCATTTCAAGGTCATTCTGAGGTCATTTCAAGCCGGCATTCGACCACCAGCTTTAGCTGCACATGAAGATTCTTCGGCTATCTCAGTGCAAATATATTTAACTCAATGAATCACCTACCTATTTTCTTCTGTGAAAGGATGGCCTTTAGGTATAGTTGCAGAAGCAGAGCGAACATGCAAGTAAAGAGTACCACGGGCGTTGGCTTCACTCACTTGGAGCTCAATCAGTGCTGGTTTTGCCTATAAGCTGAGTAAACGCCAGCTTAGGGCCTCGCATTTAGGGGGCCTCAGAACTCAGATTTCATACGCAGATATACACGTTTATTTTATTAGAACAGAAAGCTTCAACGAAAAACATACCTAGAGCTTAGGGCCTCCGGTTACCTAAAACCGGCCCTGAGCTCAATCCTGTCAGGGTCAAAGTAATTTAATGGTTTCCTGAGTCAGACAAACTGACAAGGAGGCAGACAGACTGTCAGATAGAAACATTTAGTCATTCAGTCAGACAGAATTACTGACAGAAAGGCAGGATGTCAAATAGATGCACAGAGAGAAAATGCAGGCGGATGATAAATACAGACTAACAAGCAAACAAACAGGTGTGCAGGTATAAGGGCAGACAGATAAACAGAAAATAAGTAGGCAGGTGAGCATTCGTATAAATTTTTTCTAATTTTTTTCACCTCCTATTCTTACTATAACCTTCAAATGACCTTGGACATGAGGTGATAAAGGTCAACCGACATCGGATTCGGACTCAGAGACCCCCCAAGAGCCTAGGTGTGAATTTTTTTAGATTTTTTCAAAAAGCTTCTCTTAGGTTGACCTTCAAATGACCTTGAACCTGACGTGATAGAGCTTAACCGACCTCGGCAACGGAATCAGCGACCCCAAAACCCCTGGGTACCTAGGTAGAGTCCGGTGTATTTTTTCAAACTGAATGTTGACCAGTGTAATCTTCCACCTTCCAAAGATATTTTAAAAACCTAGATTATTCTGGAGCAAAAATGTAAATATTTCCCTCTAGCAAGAAATAAAAATGTTTTAAAAAGCATTCGAGACCAAAACTCTACAATATATTTGTTGGTTAATCATAAATTTTGCTATACTAATTAATGATAGTTTGTTGGAGTCATCTCAAATGCTTTTCAAAAATTTTTAAACAATTCAAAAATTTTTCTCTTGCTGGAGGGAAATATTTACATTTTTGCTCCAAAATTATTAAGTTTTGAACATTTTACTTCTTTAAGTATATCATCTCTTTGAAATATTTTATATTATTTTCTGCTTTTCTGCATTCCGTTGGTTTCAAGTTTTCTCCTCGTCAAACATGAATTTGGAGAAATACTCTGTAAGAATGTTGACGTAATGCCTCGGATGTTGCTGGCAGTCTTCGTAGAATCCCGGTAGTACTAGATTGGCGGACTAACTTATTGAAGATAATAAATCTTTGATGATTCAAAGATGTAATTTCTTTTTTCGTTGAGCTACGGTTGTTGAATATACGGACAACCTCTTCGAGGTCTTTTCTTTTATTGACGCATTCCACCGTTTGCACTTTTCTTTTACCAAAGAAAGCTGAAGTGTTATCGCATCCACTGAACGTGTGGCCATACAGCTTTTTAAAACTTCCGAGGACTGCAAGTCACGAGAACTGTAATCTTTATTTTTTATTTATCTCTGAGCCTCTCTTAAGAAACGGATATCTTTATCTTCAGGTGCGAGAGCGATAATCAATGCGAGAAGATCAATATCTTGTCCGAGGATGACCACTGTATCGTTTCCATGAGATTCGTTTAAGGCGGTTTGAACTATGAGTACGTCAACGTCGTCTACAGCAGTAATTGTTTTGATTCCCTCGTTTTTAAATCTCTCCACCAATTGCGAAATAAACCGTTCCTTTTTGTGAGATTGTTTATCATTTTATTTTGCGTTTCAGTCAGTGGCGTGTTCTCATGAAAAACAATTTCCGGTGAAATGCGTTTCAAAAGACGCTGCCGTCTTTCGATGCTCTTCATACTGCAGTCAGCATATCCGTCAAACACTACAGTCACTTTTTGGCCGTAATGTTTACGAATAAAGCTGCTTCAGCCATACTACACGATGAATCAAATTGCCGCCATCAACAATGAACTGGCAATCGGAAAAATCTATTGGCCTCTCTCGTACAGCATTGAAAATATCATACAGACGATTTCTTAATTTTCCTCATTAACCCTTTCTTATTGGAGAGAAGAAGTGGAATTGAAGCAAGCTCAGAGTTGAAATATGACTCTAAATCTTCTTTTGTGTGAACAGTACAGATTATCCTCTAATATAATTGCAAAGAAGGGGAAAATACATAAACTACTTGCGACAAAACCCTCTATATATGCATCTAATAGAGAAAATTCTGCTCAATAAATTCATTCCTGAGCATTTTTCTCGTTAAAGTAACCGGTTTTAAGATATTCGGAGTCAAACTTGGAATAGGATGGATTTTTACCTCTGCGCCCCAAACTACGCCTCTGTTCGGACGCTGTTAGCGCGAAATAGGTGAGGATAAGCTACAAGGTTAATAGTACATTTTTTATGCAGAATTTAACATGACGATTTTTTATTTCCTATACTTTTTTCTCTTTCGACGAACGGTTTACAAGATAAAAGTGAAAAACCAGCGTTAAGTCCCCGTAATATGGCCGAAGCAGCTCTATTCATAAGCATTACGGACGTTTCACCCCTAAATTGTGGGGAACTATTCGGGTATCTATTTCGAACCCCATCTAGATTACGCATCCCAAATATTATTACTTTATAAATTATTTCTTCTAAAATATCTAATTTACGTGGACTAATACAATTGTGTTACAAAAAACCGCTGCACAAGGAATCACTACTTCCACATCCAGATTCTCTATCCAAGTCACTCACACAACGAAAAACTTTGTATGTGAAAATAATTGTTTATGGAACTTTAATAATATAATATTTGAAATCCTCAACCCCAAAAATCCATAAAACGATACCCCACATCGGTAGTGGGGTGGGGGTGGTGATAGGGGGGTGGTAGTGGGGGGGTGGATGAAGTAAAAAAATATTTTGAGGTTTCTGGTTCCTGTACATACATTAAATCGCAATTTTTTTTCATCCCCTTTAATAAGGAGGTGGGGGTGATAATGAGGGTGGCTAATGCCAAAAATTTTTTTGAAACCTTAGCTTCTCTTGTATATACCAAATACCAATTTCATGGACTCTTACCTGCTTGATTTACCCATTTACCCCAAATTTACCCCAATTTACCCCCAACCCTTCAGCGGAACAAGATGAAAATATATTCTAGTTCTAGATCTCATTAAAGTACATATGTGTACCAAATTTCAAGTCAATATCTTAAACGGTTCCAGAGTAAACGTGCGCACAAAAAAAAAGTTACAGACAGACCGACAGACAGAATTTTTTTTTTCGCTCAAACTTAAAATCTCGACGTTTCATGACATTTTAAGCCTATTTGGAAAATAAAAATTTTTAAAAATTTTTTTGTCGTCACTATGCATCCAGTGGACGCGGAAGTAATTGAACTGATTCAGTGATGTATTTTGAAAAGCATTTTAAATAGTAATAATAATTCCCTTAAGAACATATTTTGAATTACATATATTATTCTACAATAGATATTTAGCGTGAACGGTTCATTTTAAAAAAGATAATCGCACATTATCGGGTAAAACACCAGTGTAATCTGATAGAGTATAACTTACACAATATGAATCATCATAATAACAAACGCACACGATTGCATAGCGCAACTAATTGCGCAAGCGCTAGAGCATTTTACACTATAGAAGTCTGGCAACCTCGAAGGAGGCAAAGTCTACCGTTATATATAACAGTTTTAAATACATTGAGTCAGAGAGGTACTATTTATATAACGAGGTGTAAACATACCAATCGTATGAACAAAAAAGTGTATGTAAAAAAAGATGAAAATCCTTTCCCCTCTCCGCGTGCCCTTGGTAAGTGAAATTTGGCGGTTATGTATATGTAAACAGAACTAATCTATCTATATTATTTCTAGTGGAGGTGCGGGCGCCACAAATTTGTAAGGAGGCGGACACGATACAAATGCACACATATATATATATATATATATATATATATATATATATGTATATATATGTATATATATATATATATATATATATATATATGTGCATTTGTATCGTGTCCGCCTCCTTACAAATTTGTGGCGCCCGCACCTCCACTAGAAATAATATAGATAGGTTAGTTCTGTTTACATATACATAACCGCCAAATTTCACTTACCAAGGGCACGCGGAGAGGGGAAAGGATTTTTATCTTTTTTTACATACACTTTTTTGTTCATACGATTGGTATGTTTACACCTCGTTATATAAATAGTACCTCTCTGACTCAATGTATTTAAAACTGTTGTATATAACGGTAGACTTTGCCTCCTTCGAGGTTGCCAGACTTCTATAGTGTAAAATGCTCTAGAGCTTGCGCAATTAGTTGCGCTATGCAATCGTGTGCGTTTGTTATTATGATGATTCATATTGTGTAAGTTATACTCTATCAGATTACATTGGTGTTTTACCCGATAATGTGCGATTATCTGTTTTAAAATGAACCGTTCACGCTAAATATCTATTGTAGAATAATGTATGTAATTCAAAATATGTTCTTAAGGGAATTATTATTACTATTTAAAATGCTTTTCAAAAGACATCACTGAATCAGTTCAATTTTGTAACACAATTGTTACATATTAGTCCATGTAAATTAGATATTTTAGAAGAAATAATTTATAAAGTAATAATATTTGAGATGCGTAATCTAGATGGGGTTCGAAATAGATACCCGAATAGTTCCCCACAATTTAAGGGTAAAACGTCCGTAATGATTATGAATAGAGCTGCTTCGGCCATATTACGGGGACTTAACGCTGGTTTTTCACTTTTATCTTGTAAACCGTTCGTCGAAAGAGAAAAAAGTATAGGTAATAAAAAAATCGTCATGTTAAATTCTCCATAAAAAATGTACTATTAACCTTGTAGCTTATCCTCACCTATTTCGCGCTAACAGCGTCCGAACAAAGGCGTAGTTTGGGGCGCAGAGGTTAAAATCCATCCTATTCCAAGTTTGACTCCGAATATCTTAAAACCGGTTACTTTAATGAGAAAAATGCTCAGGAATGAATTTATTGAGCAGAATTTTCTCTATTAGATGCATATATAGAGGGTTTTGTCGCAAGTAGTTTATGTATTTTCCCCTTCTTTGCAATTATATTAGAGTATAATCTGTACTGTTCACACAAAAGAAGATTTGGAGTCATATTTCAACTCTGAGCTTGCTTCAATTCCACTTCTTCTCTTCAATAAGAAAGGGTTAATGAGGAAAATTAAGAAATCGTCTGTATGATATTTTCAATGCTGTACGAGAGAGGCCAATAGATTTTTCCGATTGCCAGTTCATTGTTGATGCCGGCAATTTGATTCATCGTATAGTATGGCCAAAGCAACTTTATTCGTTGCAAATCACAACTTACACACTTTTTATTTATTATAAAAATACCTACTTTCTGTATATTGTTGCCCTAATCTGGGCACGCTAACATACTAGTCAGGTAAATACTTTAAAACACTCATTATTAGAGAATCAATCAAAACAACCAATATACAGAAAGTAGATAATTTCATATTAAATAAAAAAGTGTGAATGATTAAATTTGAATAAATGATTTAAGTATTTTCAATATATTTTTGTTCTTTAAAATGCTAAGAATCCTATCATGTAATTCAATACTTCGTCAGTATTAGCTAGAAGAGTAGTTGTTTTGATTGATTCTCTAATAATGAGTGTTTTAAAGTATTTACCTGACTAGTATATTAGCGTGCCCAGATTAGGGCAACAATATACAGAAAGTAGGTATTTTTATAATAAATAAAAAGTGTGTAAGTTGTGATTTGCATAATACCTAAATAATATTCTCTAATCATGATAAAAGCAAATAAATAAAAAATAATTAATTGTAAAAATAAATCAAGAATAGGCTTGTAAATAATGAATGAATGTTTCTATACTCTACTGATGAGAACTAACGAGTTCGAAAAAACTTGTACAACTTTTCTAGAGTTGAAATAGAATGTATGGTTCAAGAATTGTTGTGAATGACTGAATTTCAATAAATAATTTAACTATTTTCAATATATTTTTTTGCCTTAAAATGCCAGGAATCCTATCATGTAATTCAATACTTCGTCAGTATTAGCTAGAAGAGTAGTTGTTTTGATTGGTCTTCCAATAATGAGTGTTTTAAAGTGTTTTCCTAAGTAGTATATTAGCGTGACCCGACTAAGGCACCAATATACAGAAAGTAGATAATTTCATATTAAATAAAAAAGTGTGAATGATTAAATTTGAATAAATGATTTAAGTATTTTCAATATATTTTTGTTCTTTAAAATGCTAAGAATCCTATCATGTAATTCAATACTTCGTCAGTATTAGCTAGAAGAGTAGTTGTTTTGATTGATTCTCTAATAATGAGTGTTTTAAAGTATTTACCTGACTAGTATATTAGCGTGCCCAGATTAGGGCAACAATATACAGAAAGTAGGTATTTTTATAATAAATAAAAAGTGTGTAAGTTGTGATTTGCATAATACCTAAATAATATTCTCTAGGTAGGTGATTCATTGAGTTAAATATATTTGCACTGAGATAGCCGAAGAATCTTCATGTGCAGCTAAAGCTGGCGGACAAATGCCGGCTTGAAATGACCTCAGAATGACCTTGAAATGACCTCTGGATGCCTCTTTTTTTTAAGGGTAAGCGAACAGTGGATTCGGACTCAGCGACCCGAAAAACCTGTGTGAATTTTTTCAGATTCTTTCAACCATCTTTTCTTACTTTAACCTTCAAATGACCTTGAAACTGACGTGATAGAGGTCAACCGACATCGAATGCAGACTCAGCTACTCAAAAAACCTATATATAAGTTTTTTCAGATTTTTTGACAGCTTCTCCTCTGTTTTTCTCAAATTAACCTTGAAATGATCTCCGGATGCCTTTTAAGGGTAAACGAACACCGGATTCGAACTCACCGATCCCAAAAACCTATGCGTGAATTTTTTCAGATTTTTTCAATCAACTTTTCTTAGTTTGACCTTCAAGTGACCTTGAAACTGACGTGATAGAGGTCAACCGGCATCGGATACAGACTCAGTGACCCAAAAACCCTATATGTAAATTTTTTCAGATTTTTTTAACAGCTTCCTCTCCGTTTTTCTCAAATTAATCTTGAAATGACCTCCGGATGCCTTTTAAGGGTAAGCGAACACCGAATTCGGACTCAGCGACCCCAAAAACCTATGTGTAAATTTTCTCAGATTTTTTCAACCACCTTTTCTTAGTTTGACCTTCAAATGTCCTTGAACCTGACGTGATAGAGCTTAACCGACCTCGGCATCGGAATCAGCGACCCCAAAAACCCCTGGGTACCTAGGTAGAGTCCTGTGTATTTTTTTAAACTAAATGTTGACCTGTGTTATTATTCTTTTATTTTCTGCTTTTTAGCCCCCCTCCCCAATAAAAATCGTCTTCTAATTTTTTTTTTACTTTTACTATATAAGGCCAGCAGCAGTGACAAATAGTGGATTAAGGGCAACTAGTTACGTTAAGGAATGTTCGTGTCCTGTCAAATAAATACCTTAAAGAAATACCTTTTTTAATTTGCTCTAAGCTATAAAGGGGTACAAAAATATTTGTTTCTGAACAAAATAAACGTTTTTTTATTCCCAAATTGAAAAAATTAAAAAACCCATTGATCTCTAGAAAGTATTATTTCTGTGTATAAAAGTTATTTATATTTTTAGTAAGATAATTTTAGTTACCATATCTATAGATGTATATAGGAATAGTATGCCTCTTTACTCTGTTGCCAAGTTTAGGAGGCGATATCGCTACTTTATTGTAAGGAAGCATTTAATACCTATATACATCAAGTGTTTAAAACAGCAGCGCCACCTGGTAAAAAATGTAGTGGACTATGGTGTATGTTTACATATGTTTATAGGTATTTTCCGCCTCCAAAAAAAGTGTCGTTAAATGCTTCTATCTCTCTATTTCTTCCCTTTTTGTCATAATCTTATATGCGCACTAATAAAGCTGATCATTATTGATAATAATGAGTCATGAATTTACTAGTTATCAAGACATTCGCGATGAAAACAACACAAAACGTCTCCGCCTCCGAAATCGGAGGCGAACGCGTAAAATCGGAGGCAAACACCACCTAACCATATAACATTCGGAGGTGTATGAGTACTAAATGCATGTATATATATATATATATATATATATATATATATATATATATATAAATAATGAAGGATAGTCACGTCCGACTAGTTAAAGAACAATCTAAATTTAGTAGGGAAGCCCTACTAAATTTAGATTGTTATATATATATATATATATATATATATATATATATATATATATAACGGATTTCTACCGCTGGCGCCGCCTCTCCGTCCCCAGTTTCCATATTCTCCTGGCAAGACATTCATCCTCGGTTAGGTTTCTTACTTCCATCGCCTCGTCCAAGCCATTTCTCCAACTCCTTCTAGGCCTTCCTCTCTTTCTTCTCTCCGGTGGTTGCCATTCCAATACTATTCTGGGCCATCTGCCTTCGTCCATTCTTTTCGTATGACCAAACCATGTCAGCTGTTTTCTTTCAATTTCTTCCGAGATATTTTTTCAATGCTCATTCTTTCTCTTATCTCTTCATTTCTCACCTTATCTCTACTTGATAATTCACAGCTTCTTCTTAGGAAGTCCATTTCTGTTGCCATTAATTTGTTTTTGATTGTTTTAGTTATATCCCATACTTCAGCTCCGTACATTATCACACTTTGGACAAAACTTTCGTATAATCGTTTTTTTGTTGTTCTTCTAATATCCTTTTCC